>CM077192.1:14007126-14607126 GCA_039654105.1 Coreius guichenoti | reverse complement strand
TTATTTTAGAAACACGGAATTAATGTGGGTAATATCAGATAAAGATAAATACCCCCAACACACACACACACACACACACACACGTTGGGTTTCATGTTTCATGGGGACTTTAAAAATATAATGATTTTTATAGGCTACAAGCTGTATTCTAACCCCTAACCCTAAACCTACCCATCACAGAAAAAATTTCTGCATTGTACATTTTCAAAAAAAAAAAAAACATGACTTAGTATGATTTATAAGATGTTTTCCTTGTGGGGACCAAAAATGTCCCCACAAGAACAAGGATTTCGGATATTGCCATCTTTGTGAGGACATTTTGTCCCCATAACGCAGGGTTTAGGCTACCAGCACCACACACACACACACACACACACAGGAGTCAAAATAAAAGGTGGTCGTGGTGAGGTAGTATGTAGGCTACCAGTAGGCTAATTCAGTAATCACAAAACTTAAATTAAATTAGGAAGAATGAGCAAAACTCCCACTCACGAAAACAAGTCGCATTCGCTTGAGGTAACCATAGCAACAGTAGGCCGCTTGAGTGCCTTTAGACAAAAAATCGAGTAGGCCTACATATTTTTACATTAAAATATAGGCTACCACAAAAACAAGCATCTTTAAGGTTTTTTAAGTTGACGGATAGCTAACGGCGCCAAACGAATAGGATTGAAGTATAGGCCTAGCCCTAGAGAAATCATAATTGATTGTGCCCCGAAAATATCTTTTAAAACTTTGTCTGGCTTAAACTCGCATTTATGCTAGAATCAGAACAGATAATCTTCATTAACTCTTTCTGTTGAACAACAGCAAATATGGAAAGGTAAATTTACATACTTATACTTCCATGTCCCATGTAGCTACGATCGTTTAAAAGCTTGGATTATTACACCCTAGAGCAGTGGTTCTCAAACCTGTCCTGGGGACCCCTCACCACTGCACATTTTACATGTCTCCCTCATCTAACACACCTGATTAAAATCATCAGCTCATTAGTAGAGAATGCAAGACTTGGGTGTGGGTGTGTCTGATGAGGGAGACATACAAAATGTGCAGTGGTGAGGGGTCCCCAGGACAGGTTTGAGAACCACTGCCCTAGAGTCTGTGACATGTAAACTATTTGTATAGTTGATATACATACAGGTAGCCTATTTTACCTTGCCAAATAACATTTTTAAAATGACACCACTCAAAGAGAAACAATGAATGAAATAAATCGGATAGCAGGATCTAACTCACACAATTCAACATTTTTAATTTTCATGCCAGTGAGAGAGAGAGAGAGAGAGAGAGAGAGAGAGAGAGAGAGAAACTTGCGCTTTTAAATCAAATTTCTTCTCTTACTGCAGCTTATTTCGTCCTTTTATTAACACGTCGTCACTGAAACAAATAGAAAACAGCGACACCCATCGATAAAACGCTGCAACTGTTAAGATTATCATGAAAGGACGGAGCTTTCCGTAATATAGGCCTATCGATAATGTTAAGAGATAATCTGTGTAAATTACAAATATCTCAAAATACCTATATTATATTTTAAATTGTTTTAAAATTATTCAAAGAAAATAGGCTAATGTTAGGAGCTAAATAATTTTAAAATAATTAAACCAAATCCTATGCCATTTTTTTTAAATTGCGTCCACCTAATTGCAAATATTACAATTTATAAATAAACAAATAATACTACTACTACTAATAAATTAACTGTACCACCACCAAATAGTATATAGCAGAATTTCATAGACGAATCTGCGAACAAATATTAGCCATTGGCGAAGCACCAAACTGTAGCCTACCGCGTCATCATTTAGATGAACTAGAATTAATTAAACTCTCTCTTTTTATTATTTTATGTTATTACAAACACAGTTCTGACGTTTGCTTAACGAACTAAATTAAAGTCAGTAAGAAAAACCCAGGTTAATCTCTTAGTAACGATGTTTGTTATTCTTAAACACACAATTTTTAAATGAATATAAATAATAAAGCATAATCTTGCTGTGTGGCCCAACATTTTGCAAGGACAATACAGGGAAATTGGATAATAAATTAGGTACTACTAGTAGATTATTAATCCCGAAATACCACAGGTTTACTTGGAAGACTAATTTTAAAATAAAGATCTTTTAAAAGGTAAAAGGATAAAAACTGGTAAAGCGTAATGCCATTTTTCTAAAAAATAAAAACCTGGAAAATTAAACCATGTAAAAAGTGGCATTACAAGATTTCCCTGAAAATGCACCTTAAAATAGCTCATGACGTTATGATAATTATAGTTGAGAAAAATAGGCTATATCGTGCTACGAGATGTCTGTAATAACAACTAGCCTACATAAATTATACTCATTTCGCCTGATACGCAACGTTTCTGGAGTGACATGGAAATTTGTTGATCATGCATTATTCAAAATTTATTAGCTCCGAAATAAATGAACAGACAGAAATGTTGTGGGCAGCATATCGTAGCCTAACATTAAAATTTGAAGTGGAAATCAAAAATAACCGAAATTAAAATAACCATCAAAACTGATTAGGCTATATGATTCGGACACAATGAAACAATTTGTGACAACACGTTTGAAGGTCGTAACACTGTAAAATGAAGCTGAGATTCTAAATAATAATCATTATCAGCGCTTTTTATCAGCCGGCTATTTTTAAATTATGACAATGGCATTATGGCATTGTGTGGGATCAAAATATGTTTCATGTAAGCCTATATTAAATCAAGAGTTATAACTGACTCCACAAGGGTTTACTATTAGGCTACTGTAAAATCTTTAAATAACAAATCAGTAGGCTAATGCTAAATGAGAGTTGTTAAATCTCCTCTCATTAATAACCAACGTAAATATTTCATCTATTTGCTCAGATTATATTTCTGTTTGACCCCAGGTCACAGGTCAAACACCAAATCTAAGCAAAAACCTTTGGGTTGAATGATTAACTTTCCCACCACTACAAAATACCAACTGTGATCGTCAAAAGTGTATGTGACCAATACATTGTGGTCCCAAAGTCCAGAAAATAGTTGCAGAAATATCAGTTAGCCTATGTTAGGATGGTAGTTTCTTTTTAAAAGCAAAGCAGTTCACGCAAAAAACATTATGCAACACCTATTTGTTACGAATCGAAAAAATATCCTATAACATAATATATTAGCCAGTTTTTTGTCGTATGCGATCAGATGAATAAGGTAGCAAACACATGTTGTCCCAATTGAAGCAATTAAAGAAACATTAAAGAAAACGTTTTCTTAATTATAAACTCTCAGTATCCAAAACCAGCACAAGTTCCAAAGAGTTTCCACGACTATAGCCTACATACCCAAAGTTGTTGTCGTTGTGGAGAGATGTTTCCACACTAGCTGTTCCGTGGGAAAAGACTCGCCTCGGAATGTCACAGTCCTTTAATTGGAGCCGGACTGGATTTATGGAAATGAGCATTGAACATCAGTCTTAACGACTGATTGGCACATATAAGAAGAGTGCAAGGGGCCATACTCATGTCTTTTAGCGACGCAATTCAGAAGGTCAAGTTCAAGCGCATATCTCAGCTCTCTCAATGCGTGTGACCAATTATTATGCAAGTCGCGTGAAAGCCATGTGCGTCTGCAGCCCTACAGGGTGCGTTTAGCTGAAAACAGTTCAACTGGTTGGATCCTTCATTAAAAAGCGTTTAGTAATTCAACATTAAAAAAAAGTTGAAAATGCATTAAAATGTGTTACAGTAATAAGTAACGTGGGTTCATTCAAATATAAATAAACATGAAAAGATATTGAAGTTTCATGACATGACTTGAGTTTAGAGCAAATGCCTTTGTAATTTTTCTTATAAAAATATTATTTGGTTTAGACAATCTGGTTTGGTTTATATTGATGTCCTTTTGCCAACAATGACATTAAGCCATTTGCCAATTTCTTTGCAAATGTAGGCTATTTTTGTTTAGAAAAAGCTACTTTTTAAAGGTTAATCTTTTGTTAAATGATTTTAATCTCAAAATGTAAACTACACGCAAAGAACTACTACTTTAATAAGTATTTTAGGGATCTTGTTGCATAGCTGTCAATGGAGGGACAGAGAGCTCTCAGATTTCATCAAAAAGATCTTCATTTGTGTTCCAAAGATGAGCGAAAGTCTTACAGGTTTGGAACAACATGAGGGTGAGTAAGGGATCATACGTTTTTTGTTTTGATGTTGTATTATAGCATCTTCAGATCAGTTTCTGGGTTCTTTAAAGCACCACATAACTTTTTAAAAATAAAGGTTCCAAAAGGGGGGTTTCACAGTGATGCCATAGAAGAACCATTTTGGGTTCCCAAAGAACCTTTCAGTCAATAAGAAAAATGGTTCTATTAAGAACTGGTGGTATTAGAAATATCTAAAGAACCCTTTTCCACTATAAAGAACCTTTTGTCCAATGGAAAGGTAAAGGTTCCATGGATGTTAAAGGTTCTTCATGGAACCTTCGATGAGTGAACTAGAGAAAAAAAAAATGAGGAAGAAAAAAATGTCAGTTTTGGAATATTTGTTTAAAAGCATCATAGTATGAACATTTTCAGTTTCAAAAATACATTTTACTCTCTAGACTAGTAGGCTATTTTAGAAAACCACACTGTTTATTTTCCATTTTAATCTGTTTGTTGATTAATGTTGACCAGGGCCCGTATTTATCAAGCTTCTCAAAGTGCCGTTTTAGTCTTAAGTGCTGAGAATTCATGAAATTTACTCCTACTTTCAAACTTATAAAAGCAAGTTATCAAATTTCTTAAAGCTAAGAATCACTCTTACTCTCCCAGTTATTTAAGACAGCTCGAGAGAGGTCTCTCAAGTGGTTAGGAGTTGCCAGTAGGGGCTTGTGATGGCTTGTGATGTGTTTGGACAGAGCAGGCATCATCTTTGTCAGCACTGGTTAATGTTGGGCTGAACTTGCCTTTTATAACATGTTTCCACTGTTCGACTAATTCAGCAAGCAGTAGCGCTTCTTCCTCCCACCAGTTCAGTTTTCTTTTGGAATCCATGGTGGCTGATTATATCATAAAATCTAGGCTATATATTGGCAGGTCAGTTAACAGCATACAGGTTTAAAAATTGTAATTAAGACATGGTGGAAAACATTTCCAATGTGTATATCATGTATTCTCTTAAAAAATATTTATTGTCAAATGTGTGTTCAACGTAAACTCCCTTTAGGAATTTCACCATTCATTGGGAATTTATCTGAGAATATTCTTAAATAATGAAATCTATTCAGTGATTGGTCTATGCCTTTGTCATCATCTCTAAGACTGACACTTAAGATTTAGTCCTACACTTCACTTAAATTATGACTGAGATGCTTGATAACTAACTTTTAATCACAGCTTTGAGCCAAGAATTTTTTTACTCTTAAGTCAATTCTTAATAGTGTTCTTGTGAGTAATACTAAGAGGCTTGATAAATACGGGCCCTGGGCTACATTTCCCAAAAGCATTGTAGTCCTATAAGTTTGTAGAGACCAATGGGCTTACAATGCTTTTGGGAAACCCAGCCATGCATTAAGATCTTGTAATGTAACATCAATAACTTTATATAAACAGAACACATGATTCTTAACAATAAAAGGGTTAAATTTAGCATGATTTATTAATTTAGCAGCAGTAAGTTACATTTGGAAACTATTAAAGGGTTAAAAATAGCTGAGGGCAAGATGCATTAACAGGCTTATCAGCTGTTAACAGCTGCCCATCAACCTGTAGCAAACATAAAATCAACAGTGGTGCTAATGCTATGGTATAAAAACCTTAAATACTGCTGCTAAAAATCACCATACAGTTTCATAAACATTTCCATTAACATATTGGCTGTTTATGTAAAGATTTGGGTTGACAAGAATATTTGACTGCAGAAAGCTCACATTTTAGGGAAACCTCATACAAAACACCAACACCGCTGGACACACAGTTAATTACAAATTATTTGGCTATGAAATAAATACTGAGGCCTTAAAACGGTCGGAAAAGCTAAGGACTTTGCCGTTTGAACGTTTGTGTTGCCACAACACATCTCTCCATTTGTCTTTGCACATCTAGGCCCTCCCCCAGTTTTATTTCTGTCCTTGAAAAGAAAACTAACGACATTTACAGTTCCATTACAAGGACCAAACAAATTGTAGATGCGTTGTCGGTTCGACCAATAGAATTGCAGCTCTCATGCGGCTTCGACATGGCCCAATCAGAGCGAGCGATTGTAGCATACGTCATCAAAATACTCCTTCAGCTGTTCGAACACTCAAGTGTCACCACGAGAGCTGCTACATGGGACATAAACTCATTCATTAAACTCACCAAACAAAGATGGTTAGTATATTTACTTTTTCAATCGTTAAATTGACTTGTAAATGTGCTCTTTTACACGACCGATCCGGTTGGTTGTTGTTTGTATCTTCTGTACTGAAATCATGTTAGCACAGTGATAGCTTGCAGACTGGTTAGTGCTGGGCTGTTAGTGGTATTTTGTATCCACTGTAATGTTACTTGTCTTACTTGTGTAAGTGGCTGTGGCATTGCAATTGTACTGTTTTTGTGTTTCAGATCTCAATAGTAGCTCTGTAGTGTTATACAGGATGTTTAGCTATAGCATGTTAGCTAACTACCCATGCCTCCCCATGTCGTGGGGGTTTGCAATGCCACCACCTGCTCGCTTTGACAGCTTGGCTCCAGTGCTCATCTTGAGTGACTGGCACAGGCCCACAGTAAAGTAGCTTTGGTAGTGAAGTACTGTAAATATACCAGATACTAGAGTTAAAGGAATTGTTCAAAACAAGTAAGCTCCAGTGATATGATGCGTATTAGCATAGAAAGCAATTTCGACCAGTATTTTAGTTTGTAAAGTAAACAAAAGTCGCGTTTACTGTAGTTCTTTTACTATGGAGCTCTATGGGGCAAGGCATGTCTCCCAGACAAAGATTAAAACACTATTTTTGGAAGTAAAGTAACGAGACAAACATTATACATGTTAAAGCGAGACTAGTGTGATAAACATCACTTACTAACCTTGTAATTGCAAACATTATTTATTCAAACTCCTCTAATGTGCAATAAAGTTGCACAAACACGGTAGCTTTCCAGCTACGCGTGAAAGAACACCAGAAGACTGTTTACATGGAATCAAATCCAATGCATGTTCATCCGCTTATCAGTAGTCCCACCTCTACAAGTATGATTTAGACAATTTTACAGCTTAAATAACACACATTTTGTAAGGAATAACTAAGTGTTTTAACAAAACATGAGGGCACATTTCTTTTTTTTAACTCTCCAGAATGCCTTGCCCCAGACATCCACACACAACTTAAAGGGATAGTTCACCCAAAAATGAAAAATTCTGTCATCATTTCCTCACTCTCATGTTGTTCCAAACCCGTAAGACTTTTGTTCATCTTCGAAACACAAATGAAGATCTTTTTGGTGAAATCTGAGAGCTTTCTGTCCCTCCACTGACAGCTACACAACTACCACTTTGACGCTTCAAGAAATTCATAAAGAGATCGTAAAACTAATCCATATGAATCAAGTGGTTTAGTCCAAATTTTCATTCTCTTGTTACGCAGCACGTCTGAGCTTCCGCAAGAACCAATGAGGTTCATTCTCTTGTTACGCAGCACGTATAAGCTTCCTCATGAACCAATGAGGTTCTTTCTTTTGTTACGCAGCACGTTTGAACTTCCTCAAGAACCAATGAAGTTCATTCTCATGTTACAGCACATTTGAGCTTCCTCAAGAACCAATGAGGTTCATTCTCTTGTTAAGCAGCATGTTTTAACTTCCTCAAGAACCAATGAGGTTCATTCTCATGTTACGCAGCACATTTGAGCTTCAGCAAGAACCAATGAGGTTCATTCTCGTGTTACGCAGCACGTTTGACCTTCCACGAGAACCAATGAGGTTCGTTCTTGTGTTACGCAGCACGTTTGAGCTTCTGCAAGAGCCAATGAGGTTCATTCTTGCGTTACGCAGCACGTTTGACCTTCCACAAGTCTCTTCAAGAAATTTGACTAAACCGCTCAATTCATATGGATTAGTTTTACTATCACTTTATGAACTTTTTAAAGTGACAACGTGGTAGTTGCATAGCTGTCAATGGAGGGACAGAAATCTCTCAGATTTAATCAAAAATATCTTCATTTGTGTTCTGAAGACGAACAAAAGTCTTACGGGTTTGGAACGACATGAGGGTGAGTAATTAATGACAGAATTTTCATTTTTGGGTGAACTATCCCTTTAATATTCAGTAATATTTGACTGCACTGACACTATTGGATGAGAACAAAACTTAAACTGAATTGAGCTGGAAGATGACACCAGCTGCTTTATAGTTGATTCAACTTTATTTCATAATTGACACATTTTATTGAACTGAAAAATTATTGAACTGAATTGAATCAACTTCGAACTGACTTCACTTAAATAATGACACTGTCTTTTTTAGAGCTGCTTTACAGCAGAATTGAATTCTGTTTGGATCATTGATCATTATTTTCTTATTTATCACTGTGAAGCTGCTTTGAAACCACCTGTATTGTATAAAGCGCTATATACACTCACCTAAAGGATTATTAGGAACACCATACTAATACTGTGTTTGACCCCCTTTCGCCTTCAGAACTGCCTTAATTCTACGTGGCATTGATTCAACAAGGTGCTGAAAGCATTCTTTAGAAATGTTGGCCCATATTGATAGGATAGCATCTTGCAGTTGATGGAGATTTGTGGGATGCACATCCAGGGCACGAAGCTCCCGTTCCACCACATCCCAAAGATGCTCTATTGGGTTGAGATCTGGTGACTGTGGGGGCCATTTTAGTACAGTGAACTCATTGTCATGTTCAAGAAACCAATTTGAAATGATTCGAGCTTTGTGACATGGTGCATTATCCTGCTGGAAGTAGCCATCAGAGGATGGGTACATGGTGGTCATAAAGGGATGGACATGGTCAGAAACAATGCTCAGGTAGGCCGTGGCATTTAAACGATGCCCAATTGGCACTAAGGGGCCTAAAGTGTGCCAAGAAAACATCCCCCACACCATTACACCACCACCACCAGCCTGCACAGTGGTAACAAGGCATGATGGATCCATGTTCTCATTCTGTTTACGCCAAATTCTGACTCTACCATCTGAATGTCTCAACAGAAATCGAGACTCATCAGACCAGGCAACATTTTTCCAGTCTTCAACTGTCCAATTTTGGTGAGCTCGTGCAAATTGTAGCCTCTTTTTCCTATTTGTAGTGGAGATGAGTGGTACCCGGTGGGGTCTTCTGCTGTTGTAGCCCATCCGCCTCAAGGTTGTGCGTGTTGTGGCTTCACAAATGCTTTGCTGCATACCTCGGTTGTAACGGGTGGTTATTTCAGTCAAAGTTGCTCTTCTATCAGCTTGAATCAGTCGGCCCATTCTCCTCTGACCTCTAGCATCAACAAGGCATTTTCGTCCACAGGACTGCCGCATACTGGATGTTTTTCCCTTTTCACACCATTCTTTGTAAACTCTAGAAATGGTTGTGCGTGAAAATCCCAGTAACTGAGCAGATTGTGAAATACTCAGACCGGCCCGTCTGGCACCAACAACCATGCCACGCTCAAAATTGCTTAAATCACCTTTCTTTCCCATTCTGACATTCAGTTTGGAGTTCAGGAGATTGTCTTGACCAGGACCACACCCCTAAATGCATTGAAGCAACTGCCATGTGATTGGTTGATTAGATAATTGCGTTAATGAGAAATTGAACAGGTGTTCCTAATAATCCTTTAGGTGAGTGTAAATAAAGGTGACTTGAGTCGACATCCATTGTAAAATCAGTAATGTAAACGCAATTTTAGTTTGTTTTTTTATAAATTGTAAAGGGATGAGTCGACATTATTTTCTGTACCAATATACATTCTCTATATGTCTGTCTCTTTTAAGGCTCTGATGGGGGTTCAGTTGGTGGTGAGCTTGCTGGCGGTCAGCATAATGCAAAGAATGGCCCCACATCTCTCCTTCGCACGCTGGCTCTTATGTAATGGCAGGTAAGTAATACATGGCTTTTTCATGTAGACATATATAAAATAACCGGTTCTTTCTAATACCCCAGCCTGTTGGTTTCCTCAGCCTTTTCAGATTCAAACATCCATCTGAAGGCGAGTTGTGCGCCCTCGCAGGGAAGCAGATTCCTAAGAACAGCAGGCGAGACAGGTGTGAGCTTGATTCAGTGCAACTGTTGTCACTGTTACTTTCCTGTTAAGGAATTCAGTAACTTCTGCTTCAACCTCTTGCTGTTTCCAGGAGACAAAATGGACATGGAGAATCCAAGCCGCTCACAGTCCCGAAAGACATTGATCTTCATTTGGAGAGTGCGCCTGTAAATGTCTTGGACGCACTTGGTAGGTCTTCATCTGGGTTCTTGAACAGCTGCAACTATGTTTGATCTCAGAAAAGCTCCTTGAATGATCTTAACCTTCTCTGTTCCTCACAGTTTTGCGGTTCTTTGTGGAGTACCAGTGGCTGATTGACTTTGCCATCTACGCCACAGGGATCTACCTCTTCACCGAAGGCTACTATAGTGTAGTGGATGCCAGCAAGGAAGTCAATATTGCTTCCATCTGGTGTGTGCTGACTGTTTTCTTCTGCCTGTATCCTCCAACACTGCAGTCCTTTGGATTAACAGACCTGAAGCCACCTGAGAAATTCAGATGTGACTTACCTCATGCTAAAAAAGAATTGTAGGTCTTGTCTTGTTGTCCTTGACTGAAGTTCTCAGGAGGACGCTGTATCTTCTCATGAGCCACTACTTCCGCTCTGAGGAGGGCGGCGAGCGCTCTGTGTGTCTTGCTTTCGGCTTCTTATCTCTGCTTATTGCGATGCTGGTTCTTGTAGTGAGAGAAGACTACCTGGAGTTTGGCCTTGAGCCTGGTATGTGGTTATCTGACCTGTATTTCTAGAAGTGAAAGGGCATTTTTACTACTTGTCGCAGTGAAATTCTTCCCTATCCATTTTGTTTTTGCAGGATTTACCAGTCTTTTTGACAATTTCGAGGTCTTTGCCAAACAGCAAGGCTATGAGTGGACGTAAGTTATACATTAATGGTTAGACAACATGTTCTGTATTCTTTTATCATGAAAACCCTGACAATATTTTAACATTTGAACAGGGTTCCCTTCACCAAACTATCAGTGAAGTTGGGGCTGGCTGTCATTTGTGCCTTCATTGGAGCTCTCCTTGCATTCCCTGGACTGCGATTGGCCCAAACTCACCTAGACGCTGTTCAGATGAATGCAGACCGTCCAATCATTCAGTAAGACACTCAATATAGCATTCTATAAGAACATGAAGATATTGATAGTTGCCACAACAACTTGTTTTGCTTTTTAGGATCCTTTTGCACATGAGTTTTCTATCGCCACTGGTCATTCTTGTAATGTGGATTAAACCCATTGCTCGAGACTTCCTAGAGAACGCCCCCATGGGAAAGACCTCAGTTACCTTGTAAGTTGGGTAAATTTCATGTATGTACTTTATTTTTAATCATTTATTTATGTATTTTAATGCTTTTTATTTTAGTTAATTTATTTTATTCATTCTTCCCCCATTTTTTTTAATGTATTTTGTTTTTATATTTATTTCATATTTTTCTTATTTTAAAAGATTTTTTAAATGTAAATATTGCTTTTATTTTCATTATATTTAAATTATTTATTTTATATTTTAACATTTCACAGACTTTCTAGTTCTGCCTTTAACTCGGTACGCCTATGGACTATCGTGGTGCTGTGTGTTTTGCGGCTTCTGCTCACACGCTACCACCTGCAGGCCTACCTCAACCTCTCTCAGAAGTGGGTGGAGCAAATGAAGAAAGAGGCGGGGCGTATCGCTGCCATTGACATCCAGAGGAAGGTGGGGTTGAAATGCGAAGTAGCATTGTTTTATGTATATAAAACATTACAAATCACAGAGTGGAAAGTATTAATGTTTACAATAAATTCACTTTAATGATGTAATAAATACGATGATGTAATGTTTTCAAACCCGTTTATGTAGGTGACGCGAGTTTTCTGCTACCTGACTGTGGTCACTCTCCAGTACATTATACCCATTCTGCTTGTGCTTTTCTCAACTTTGGCACTCAAATCTTTAGGTGGGTCACTACACTCTCACTGGCAGTTAAAGGTACACGTTTAAAAAACAAAACTGCATGGATTTTGTGGAAGAACATTGTTTTGGTTGTGCTTCGTCTCTGCTTGACTGAATATGGTGATCTGCTCATAAATCATTCACTACTAGGCTTGATATATAACCAGTTTAGATGGAAAGGATCTCAAGCTTAAACATTACTGTAGTTACACCCATTATTTGACACGGTACTTCCTTGAAAATAAATTACAGCACAGCGCTACAACAACCATAATGAAATGAGCCTTCATAATAGATAATGCTTTACAATGAACTCTGAGAACTATGTATGGCAATTTATCGCCATCTCCGCGTCGCTCTTACAACATTTCAAGTCCTTCAGTTCTCGCCATCTCAGAGCCAAGCCGATGTTGATTCTTGTTTTATTACGAGCTGTCACGTTCTCTTTTTACCAGATGACTCTTCTCTGTTCAGTGTTGGTTTAAAACATGTGATTCCCCGAAGGTTCAATATTTAGCTGCTCCATGTCAACCTTTCTCGCTCGCTGTGACAACTAACCTATGCCACTTCCACACCATACACGCATCAGTAGCCAGAGTAACTTTTCTCTATTAACGGATATGACGAGACACGCATGGGCGAGTGACGTATGTTCCCACGAAAAACATCCCGCTAGGTCTAAAATATAAACGCTTATAATAGGCTTACCATAGTGAATCAGGGTAAGAAAAAAAAATAGTTTTGGAAGAAGGACTGAATGTGTATTGACTCATACTCATGTGTATTGAAATTTTGTAAATTTTGAACACAAAAAAAAGTTACCTTTAAATAACAGTATTAATAATTTAATAATAATAATAATAATGTAAAAAAATTGTAATAATTTTAATGTAAATTTGACATCAAAATTTTAGTTTGTGAGCAAAACTTCATATATGTGTGTGTGTGTGTATTATATTATTATATAATATAATAATAATAATAATAATCTATATTTTTTATTTACTGTTTTTTTTAATATATTTACTATATTTTAATATTTTTTATTAATGTTACTATTTATTTTATATTAATTATTATATATTACTTATATTTTAATTTAAAAAATTAAAATATTTTTCATTTATTGATTTTACTTTTCAATCATTTTCTTAAAGAATGTATATATATATTTGTTTTTTTTTTTACTTTAATTTTTTTTAAATTATTGATTATTATATAATTATGTTCTGTTTATATTTATAATAATATTATATTATTATATAATACAATAATAATCTATATTTTTTTTATATTTACTGTTATATGTATTATATATTTTTATTTATTAATACATTACTAATTATTTAATATTTATTATTATATATTACTTATATTTAAAAAAATATATATATAATATATAAAATATATATATGTTTAATATATTCTAAAATTCTAATGTACCCCTCAGGTGACTTCTCATGGGGCCTTGGAGCAGAGACTCCAGGTGTAACCCCTGCTCCCATACTTCCCACCACCCCTCCACCAGCCCCAAGACTGGAAGACGACGAGGACATGGAAGACATGGAGGAGGACATCCAGGCCACCGTAGCCCACGTGATCGAGCTGTTCACTGCCTTACGTGGAGTCCTCACGCCCCTTTTCTTCAGGGGCATCTTCGCCTTTCTCACATGGTGGGTCGCGGCCTGTCAACTTCTTAGCAGCCTGTTAGGCATCTATTTCCACCAGTATCTGATGCACAACTGAAAAGTGCCCTGAAATGAAGCTCTGTGCACTGAATCCAATCCTTCAAGGTACCGCAGTATCAACACGGACAGTCACGCAAACACATCTGATGCACCAGCGAGAGATGAAGGCTGGCCTTCGGAACAAACGCTCAAGTTTGACCATCTGAACCCACTTTATTTTCCCGGTACCTTTATGGAAAATTTAGTTAGGTACAATCAAAGCAAAGATGCTAGTTATCTGAGCTGTTTAGGTTTTCATCAGCTCATCAACAGTACGCCAAACACCATGCTTGTTTGTAAAAAAAAAAAAAAAAAAACGCTCTCACTTTTTACCTCAGAAGTTTTCAGTCAAATCTCATGCGTCCCCATTCATTGCGATGCAAATCTAAGGGCCTGGCAGCTCAGGGATGTGGTCCGAAATAGCGTTTTTTCAACCAGCACAATATCGTCAAGTGCAAATGAAAACCTGCAAAACAGTTTAGCGCTGTAGTTAATGGACTTGAACATAACATTTAATTTCATGTCTTGGAAGAATTTTTTAACAGAATGTTATGGTGTATTTTAAATACTGTGTTTGCTAAATGGCTGATGACGTGTAACATACAACAGTCCTAATCATTTTGCCAATGTGCGTTAATAAGCATCTATGAGTTTTTAATTTGCTCGCCTGTTATTCTGTTCACTCGGTTAGCTACCAATCTTCACTCATAGGATCAGAGGAAGTCATCAGGGATTAATATCATTTAAGATGGTAGACTTTAAAACAATTTATTTATTCATTTTCTAATGTCAAACAACTTTCATTTGATTCAAAACAATAAACTGATGATTAAAAAAATGAAACATGACTGTTTGTTTTTCCATGGCATTATTTTCCATGATTTATTGATAGTACATTTTTTTTTTTTTTTTTTTTTTAATGAACACTTAAAGGAAATTTTGACCTAAAATGAAGATTCTGTCATTACCTCACCCTCATGTCGTTCCAAACCCGACTTTCGTTCGCCTTCGAAACACAAATGAAGATCTTTTTGATGAAATCTGAGAGCTTTTTTGTCCCTCCACTGACAGCTACGCAACTACCACTTTGACGCTTCAAAAAGTTCATAAAGAGTTCGTAAAAATAATCCATATGAATTGAGCGGTTTAGTCCAAATTTTCTGAAGAGACTCAATCGCTTCATATGATGAACAGATTGAATTTAGGCTTTTATTCACACATAAACATTAATCAGTGAACACAAACAGAAGCTCAACCGACGCGTGAGAACAAACCTCATTGGTTCTTGCACATCATCTGAACATGCTTGAGCTTCTGTTTACCATAACTGACGTATGTTGATGAATGTTTATATGTGAATAAAAGCTAAAATTAAATCTGTTCATCATATAAAGAGATCGAGTCTTTTCAGAATATTTGGACTAATCCGCTCAATTCATATGGATTTGTTTTACAATCTCTTTATGAACTTTTTGAAGCATCAAAGAGGTAGTTGTCGATGGAGGGACAAAAGTGTCACAGATTTGATTAAAATATCTTAATTTGTGTTTCGAAGATGAACAAAAGTCTTACGGGTTTGGAACGACATGAAGGTGAATAATTAATGACAGAATTTTCATTTTTGGGTGAACTATCCCTTTAAAATAGTTACTCAAACAACATATTTTAGTAAATAACTATAGTACTAATTAAAAATATTTGTAAACTGAATATGTGTAGTCTTCTGTTAAAGCGTTAATTTGTTACACAATCCTGATAATCTCAAAATGGTCAAATATTGACCATATAGTTTGGTATATCACTACTAATTCTGCAATGTTAATAACTAATACTATATTAATAGACAAACCAATGCATGATCTCATTCAACTAGCATGCAAATAGCACATTTTTCAGACACAATTGAATTTATGCATGTAAGTATGTTTATAAATGAAATCTTAATGATCAATCTTAATGATAAACACACACACACACACACACACGTGGGTATTGGTTTGATCAGGCTTGTAGTTTTGTGTCTGAAAGATGATATGATTAATGGCTGATAAAATGTGACTTCCACAGTCAGAACAGACAACGTCCCATTCAAAGGGTTAGATGGTCACATGTCTGACTGGTATGTAAGAATATGACTGGTTTAAGATGTTCATGACAATATGAACTAATAAAATTCATATTTCTGTTTTTCAAACCTATGGACTGATATTTCTTCCTTTTAAATATATATATATATATTATTTTTTTATTTTTTTTTATGGTACAGCTAAAAAAAATTGGGTGTTTGTTAATTGAGGCATAAATGCACCATTAACCTACTGGTGCATTTGTGTCTATATCCTCTGTCTCGCCACCAGCCCAGTGCTGTCCCAATAACGTCTCATTTTTTCCGACGTCGGGCTGGCTGATGACATGTCTGGAGGCCGTGTCTGGCTTAATGAAGTGGAGGGTGACGGGGTTGACATATCTATATAATCACATTAATTATGTGCATCTGTCAGGAGGCCCAGTCTGAGACCCACTGCAGCCCTGGCTGTTGCTATAGGGACTGGACCGAGGACCATTCAGACGTGCCCCACAGACTCGCCCCATCGGGCCCCCGAGACCTGCCCAGACGTGACCTATGTAGCCCTCTTTTCAAATGTGGTAGGGTAGGGTGTGTTGACGAGATGGAGAGATGGGTAATTTCAGCCAATTTTCTGTTTTTTAATAGCTCAAGGGGTTCAAGATGGTGTGGATGGGTGTCTGAGAAATGGGATTTGAATATAATTGTGTGTAGACATAGCGGAAGTGTTCGTATGATCGTTTTAATGCTGATTATAATCAGTATTGTACACAGAAGTGATCTGACAGACAGAAGAATATCTGATAACACTCATTCTGTCTATTTTGAAGAGCTTCAGCATTGTGAAGATGTTCATTTTTTGCATTTCATGTGTCAGTCCTAAACGGTCTTTCAACATGACGCTAAAAATGGCATTGCGAAAAACGTACTCTTTGGCTACCATGATGTTTTTTTTTTTAGGATTTATTTTTGGCGTTTTTACCTTTATTATGACAGGACAGTAAGCTGGCCTGAGTGGGAGCGAGAGAGGGGGGCAGGATAGGGAAGGGTCCGCGAGCCGGGACTCGAACTCGGGTTGCCCGAAGCACAATGGCGCTATTTGTCGCCGCACCGACCATGATGGGTTTTTTGGACTGTTATACACTTCCCGTCATTTGAAAACGAGGCTGCGAGGGATAAACATATGTTAAAGGTCCATTTAATAGGTGTTACCTTGACTTTGTTAAGGCAATTAAATATAAAAATAAGTGTTTCTTAATTGTTTTCAGTTGGCAAAAAACTGGTTTCATATACACCATATTTAATTTGAAAATTAGGCTGTAAGGGATAAACGTAGTCATGGCCAAAAGCTTTGGCAGTGACATAAATGCTGCTTCAGTTGTTGGGGTGTTGATTCACATAGTTTATTGTGCAAAGTGATCAGATGCATTTTAAAATAGCAAAAAGCGCCATTGGCCAAAAAAATTAACTGCTGGCCCAAATTTTACTGTTTTTTGGCCCATCATTTCACTAAGCATATCCTCAGCACATGGAACTTTGTTGCATTATTTTCCTGTTATCACTGTAAAGTTGCTTTGAAACAATCTGTATTGTACAAAGAGCTATAAAGGTGACTTGACATGGTACTAGTCAGGTGAAATCACTCTATCATTCTGATTAGATTATAAGAGTAGACTGATTGCTATAAAATGAAGGAAGAAGAGCTTCCAATCATTGTGTTCTTCAGTTAGCAATTGTTTCTTCCAAAGAAAGACGTGCAGCCATCATTGCTTTGCATCAAAATGGCCTCATATGAAAGGAAATTTCTGCAATGAATACTGCACCTGAAAGAACCATTTACCGGATCATCAAGAACTTCAAGAAGAGAGGTTCAATTGCAATGAAGAAGGCTTCAGGGCATCCCAGAGTGTCCAGCAAGTGCCAGGACCGTCTCCTCCTGAGGAATCAACAAGAGAATCGTGTCACCACCAGTGCAGAGCTTGATCAACATTGGCAGCCGGTGGGTGTGAGTGAATCTGCACAGTGGGGCGAAGAAGGCCAGCAAAGAAGCCACTTTTCTCCTAGAAAAACATCAAGGATAGACTGAAATACTACAGGAAGTAAGGATTGGACAGCAGAAGACTGGTGCAAAGTTATCTTCTCTGATAAAGCTCCCTTCTGACTGTTTGGGACATCTGGAAATTCGATTGTCAAGAGAGGAAAAGGTGAACGCTACCATGAGTCCTGTATCGTGCCAACAGTGAAGCATGCTGAGACCATCCATGTATGAGGTTGCTTTTCAATTATGCCCCAAAACACTGTCTGCAATGAATAAAGAATGGTATCCAAACATCCTGCAAGAGCAACTTCTCCCAATGATCCAGGGAGCAATTTGGTGATGGAGCACCATGTCACAAGGCAATGAAGTGGCTCGGAGATCATTACATTGAAATTTTGGATCCGTGGCCAGACAACTCCTCGGATCTTAATCCCACAGAGATCCTGTGGTCAGTCCTCAAAAGGGCGAGTGGCCAAGCAGAAGTCCACAAATTGTGATCAACTCCGAGAACTAATAAGGCAAGAATGGATCGCCATCAGTCAGGATTTGGCCCAGAAGCTGATATCCAGCAATGCCAGAGCAAATTGCAGCGGTTATGAAGAAGAAGATTCAACACTGAAAATATTGACTCTTTGCATGAATGTTTTTGCCAATAAAAGCCATCAAAATGTATGAAATACGTATCGTTTTCCAGTATACCATAGAAACATTTGAACATTTGCTCACAGTGACAAATTTTGTTTCCTGCTTCAGTATTTTTTATAGATTATTAACATTTAAAAATACTGAAGCAGCCCTGCTGAAAAAATTAAAATCTAAGCTGGTTTTAGCTGGTCTTCCAGGCTGGCTTTAGAGGGATTTCAGACACTTTTTTTAGCTGACCAGGCTGGACTTAGCTGGTCGAGCTGGGAGACCAGCTAAAAGACCAACTGAACACCATCTTTACCAGCTTAAACCAACTAAGACCAGGCAAGGCTGGTTTTAGCAAGTTTGAAACACAAAACTTGTCATTGTCAATTCTTTTGGCCACGACTGTATAGTCCTATCAATAAGTGTACCTTGACTTCTTTTAATCAGTTAAACATTTAAAATAAGCCTTTCCAATTTGTTTTCAGTTGCAAAAAATGTGGTTTCACCTATAGACGGCCGTAAGGGATAAGCGAAGGCTATATTGTGTTTAATAGTTTTATATAGATTTCGTTAAGTCACAAAAAACATACGTATTAAAAATACGTTTTGTGAAAGTAAAATTATGACCGTAGGCCTACTAAACGCTCAACAGACGGTCTCTCACAACTTCGTTTCATTGTGTCAAGGTTAATGTAGCCTACTTCTACCCTTACCTGTACCCTGGTACTTCGATAAATACAACGACTGTGAAATATCAATATTCGTATTGACATGGTACTTACAGTAGGCTACTTCATGCTTACTACCATGAGAAATGCCCAAATTCACCTCATAATCATCGCCTCACTACATAAAACTAATAAAACAAATGCTTATTGGTTAATACAGCACCGTCGATAGCAACAGCATTTTTGTGTGTGTAGTGTAGCATTATTTACTTTATGATAACTTGTTTTAAATAATTTTAAGTCATTTAAACAAAGTTCTGAGGCCCTCTAGTGCATGAACCACTGATTTAAGTATAGGAAAGTGTTGGCAAATTAAGACCTTATATACTAATATGCGTTAATAAATATATGGCCTACTACTCAAGATGTACAAATGAAATTCTTTAATTATTATAAAATAAAGGATAGGCTACAAGGTGTCACGTCAACAAGAAGCACTCAGATGCCTGATATGGTTATGTGCCGCCCTCGTGTGGACATTGCAACAAACTTCAACTGGCAATACTTCAGGATGGTACATGGTGGTATGCAGCATTCACACAAGCACAAGTGAAAAAACATGAGCATAGAAAATAAAAACATTACGTAATATATAGGTAATGCCAGGAATAATGCAAATTAGCAAAAACATTATCAAGACAACATTGTTTTCTCATTAAAAAAAGCTGTCCGTTCTGAGTGAAGATCATTTACATGAAAATCATTTTTGGCCAATATACACCATGTGAGGAAAAACAGAAATCACATTTCTAAACAGGGTCTGCGTTGATTGCATTAAAACATCTGATTTACCGCATGTATATTTAAATTCGAAAAATAGCTGGAAAAAAATGTGATGCATTGCCTGTTAAGTAAAACAAATATAATGCATGTTTCTTTATAATATGAAGATTGCATCTCCCAATTAAAAAAATAATAATAAAGAATTTCATTAAAAAACGATGGGGCAATTATCTTATCCATTCATTACTGATGTCATGTTGTTTCAGAGGCTGGTTGCTTTTCCCCTCTCCGGAGTCTCTGTTTGGACCAGGCTGGCTGGAGTAAGCGCCCTTCTGTATCTCGTCCCTCTCCAGAGCTGTGTATTCCTCCGTGGCCGCTTTGCGCTCTTCCATTGGTGAGTGCTGCAGCATGTGACGGCTGGGGGGCGTGGCTGAGAGCATATGATCAGGAGAGGTGCGCTCTGATTTGATGCTCAGGTTGAGGGAGGGGTGCTGCGGTGAGGAAGGGGAAGAGCACTGAGAAGGGTACGAGCAGCTTCCTCCTGATGCCATCCTGTGGACAATGACGTGCAGTGTCAGAGATACTTGTAATAAATAATTAATGAAAAATAAATATCAATTAAATAACCTAATAAATTACATAAAAATATAAATTAAAAAATAAATCGATTGTTTTATTATGTCATATATGATTAATATGTGTAATATGGTTAAAAAAGTCTCACCCAGGGCTGACCATGGACTGGTGGCCGTCCTGGTGAGACAAAGGTTGCCAGGTATTCATAGAATTGCGTTGAAAACCTACAGTGTAACTCGGGTGGCTGTATTCTAAGACAGAAAGTGACCGTTAATGCTTCCTTTTAACAGTATTTTGTTACTGTATTATAATTTTGCAGAATAAATATTGGGCCCCCACCCGAGGCCCCGTAGTTGCCCAGACTGTGCCCCAGTATGCCTGCCTTCCCCATTGCCATCATGTGGCTCCCAGCATGCATACTCTGATAGAGTGCTCTCTAGATGGAAAGCAAAGAACAAAAAACATGTAAACAACCACAGGGTTATTATTATATTATATTATATTATATTATATTATATTATATTACATTATATTATTATGTTATGCATTATAATGAATTAATAATACAATATAATTTATAAAATTGATATGACAAATATTAATATTATAATTAATACTACATCATGTTATATATATATAGCAAAACTTTAAATAATATTTTCATAAATACTTGTAATTTGTAAAATGAAATTTGTAAGATGAAAATATTAATATTATAAATGTATATTATATAATGCATTTATAATATAATATAATTAATATAATATAATATAAAATTGAAATGACAAATATTAATATTAATTAATTAATACTACATTATGCTATTATGAAATGTCAATAAAACATGACATATGCACATACATACACACACACATATTTTCATAAATATAATATAATATAATATAATACAAAATTGAAATGACAAATATTAATATTTATTAATTAATATTACATTATGCTATTATGAAATGTCAATGAAACATGACATATATACACATACATACACACATATTTTCATAAATATAATATACATATAATATAATTTTAAAAATTGAAATGACAAATATTAAAATGACAAATTAATACTACATTACGCTATATTATGAAATGTATAATATAATATAATAATTTTTTAAGATTGAAAATTACAAATTAATACTATATTATGCTATATTATGAAATGTCTATAATATATATAAGTATATAATAATAATATTCTAAGTGTATATATTATATAATATTATAAGTGTATATTATATTATGTACTTTAATGAATTTATAATATAATATGCCAAAAAATGTCTATATTTAGAAATATCATACAACTTAAAATCATGTATTTTCACATATATTTACATTTGAATGTACACGAGCAACTGCTCTATTAAGCATTTTATAATGTTTGTTACTGATTTATTTACAAAAAATTAATAAAAGGAGCTACCACGAAATGTCTCCTAGGTTAAAGTTGCCTCTTCATCTGTAGTAAAGTTTTTACAGTGATATATATAAAGTTAGGCTATGTATTGTGACAAATACAGTCATTTCTGTGTATAAGTGAGTACTTTTGTAGACTCTCTCACTGCATTGGCCAAATTGCTGCGGGTTCCACACAGTCCACTGTGAGCATCAATTCGACGTCCGTCACTGGCCATATTCAGAGGGGGCGGAGTCTTCATCTCCAAGGCCTTGCTCAGGTTGCCATGGGAAAACATTGAGTAGCCCAGACCTTCAGAGTCATATGGGAAGTGAAAAACAAGATGTGGTTGAAATTATTTTTTCAGTTTCTCTCTCCCGTTCTCTCTGTCACTCTCTGAAAGGAGAAGCTTTCCATTGCAGACAACGTTTATTCACTATCTATGTTGCCACCTGTATGGAAACACATTTTGCTGATAGGTGTGAACTTGTCTTGATGTTATTGATGGCTCTGAATGTCTTTTTAAGGCTAATTTCATAGCTAGCATTTATGTATCCTACATACACACAAACAAATGTTTTGAATAATCTGACAGAATTAAAGGTTGATTGGAAATTGAAATAAAAAACACTTCTCAAGTGACAGTTTTCTTGATTTCTCTGTTGTATTCACGATAAATCTGTTTCATCTCAAGTTTTAAGCATGTAAACTTACTTTTGAAAACACTTTTTTTATGGACAGTCGAAAAAAATCACTCAGATATTGAAATAGATGGTTTATTTCACTATTTATGTAGATTGGTATAGTTTTAAAATGTAATGATAGTTTTTTATCATAGCTTCATTCATAAACAAAAAAACATATAAATAAAGAACATCTCATATTTCATCATGACTCATCTCATCACGAATCTCCTTGGAAAACAAGTACACTAACTTCTGAAAAAAATAACTTTTTATGGACAATATTGTTGACTAAGTCATTTTTTACTCAATAAATATATTTAAATGAATTGTTTATTGTCACTCTTTATCTAGATTATCATATTTTTTTAAAAATAAAATAATATTGGTAACACTTTACAATAAGGTTTCGTTAGTTAACATTTGTTACTTTCACTGTAAAAAATATTGCTGGTTTAACTTAAAAAAGTAAGTAAATTTTGAGTTCACTGAAATTAAAAATTTGAGTTAATACAATGAAGGAGATTGGTTTAATGAACAGAAACTCAAAATATTACATTATCTGAACCACATTATCTATCTATCTATTATCTAAGTTGATTTGACAAAAGAAAAAAGTTGTGAAAACAAATCATAAAAATATTTTTTTACAGTGAGAATGAACAATACTTCTACAGCATTTATTAATTTTAGTTAATGTTAATTTCAACATTTACTAATACATTATGGAAATCAAATGTTAACATTAGTTCATGCACTGTGAACTAACATGAACAAACTATGAACAGCTGGAAAAGATTAATAAATACTGTAACAAATGTATTGCTCATTGTTATTTCATACATTAACTTATGTTAACCAATACTATTTGTCATAATGAAGTTTCATTTCTGCCAGAATAAAAAAAGGTTTAAAATGTTTAATAAATAAATAAATGGTATTATTGAAAAGTACACAAAATAAATCAAAACATGGTTAAAAAAAAAAAAAAAAAAAAATTCAAAGACCATTTTAATGTGACCTTTGACCAAGAAAAAGAAATAATGTTAAAGAATCAAAAAGCGCCCATAGTTTAAGAAAAATCCTCACACATTAAAAAACCTGAACGTTTACCTCTACACCAAACTATTTCGTATTCCTTTTCAAGACTACCGTCACAATTAGAAGCTGCATTCTGATGCATGTGACAGTTCTGCTAGCTTTTAGCGTTGGATTCTGACCACAGGTCACTTTAAGTAGAATATTCCTATGCAGCACTACTGATAGTAATATGGAGGCGCTGCATCAAAGTCCAGCAGGTGTGACATTCTGCTCAGAAACCACAGCTCTGTCTTCAGCTACTGTTTCATATCTGTGTCTGTATGTGTGCGTGGTTGAGATGGTGGGCTGTTTCATATATGAGAACTTCCTGTGCGCAAGTACTAAAATACTCGACTTGGGGAGCGTTCCCCACTGCCTTTTAGTGTAACACCATCCGATAATGACTATAATAAGTACAATACGGTAAACAGTTTCAGTGGTTCGTCTCTACAAAACATTTAGTGGAACACAAATATGGTTTATGTACAGTTGTTTATGTAGTTAAAACCACACTATGTAACTTTTTTTTGTTCGAAACAATCAAAATTTAAATAATGACTGAGTATCCCAGCCAACAAGGAACGTTTTCTCAGGTTCTCAAAACATTATTGAACACTGTTCACGTTTTATTTCTGAAACGTTGTTGGACGTTTGTCTAATGTTTTTTAAATGTTTCTTCAGAACGTTCAGAGAGCATTCAAAAATAATGTTTCCATAATGTTTGCAAAATTATAAAATGGAATGTTTCCTTAAAGTTCGCATAACAACAACATAAAAAAAAAAAAACTGGAGGTGTTGAAAGTTGAGAGAACATAACTTAATGGGAACGTTAGCAAAATGTTCATTGTTCACTGGGTACATTATAAAGTATGAAAGCTTGTTTCTGCCACAGAATAAAAAATAAAAAAGGTAACTGCGACTTTTTATTTCACAATTCTGACTTTTATTCTCGCAATTGTGTGATATAAAGTTGCAATTGCAAGATGTAGAGTCAGAATTGCGAGTTATAAAGTCAGAATTGCGGATATAAAGCCAGAATTGTAAGTTATAAAGTCAGAATAGCGGATATAAAGTCAGAATTGCGAGTTATAAAGTCAGAACTGCGAGATATAATGTCAGAATTGTAAGTTATAAAGTCAGAATAGCGGATATAAAGTCAGAATTGCGGATATAAAGTCAGAATTGCGAGTTATAAAGTCAGAATTGCGGATATAAAGTCAGAATTGCGAGTTATAAAGTCAGAATAGCGGATATAAAGTCAGAATTGCGAGTTATAAAGTCAGAACTGCGAGATATAATGTCAGAATTGTAAGTTATAAAGTCAGAATAGCGGATATAAAGTCAGAATTGCGGATATAAAGTCAGAATTGCGAGTTATAAAGTCAGAACTGTGAGCTATAAAGTCAGAATTGTGAGTTATAAAGTCAGAATTGCAGATATAAAGTCAGAATTGTGAGATATAAAGTCAGAATTGCGGATATAAAGTCAGAATTGTGAGATATAAAGTCAGAATTGCGAGTTATAAAGTTGCAATTGCGAGATATAAAGTCAGAATTGTGAGATATAAAGTCAGAATTGTGGATATAAAGTCAGAATTGCGAGTTATAAAGTTGCAATTGCGAGATATAAAGTCAGAATTGCGAGTTATAAAGTTGCAATTGCGAGATATAAAGTCAGAATTGCAGATATAAAGTCAGAATTGTGAGATATAAAGTCAGAATTGCGGATATAAAGTCAGAATTGCGAGATATAAAGTCAGAATTGCGAGTTATAAAGTTGCAATTGCGAGATATAAAGTCAGAATTGTGAATTATAAAGTTGCAATTGCGAGATATAAAGTCAGAATTGCGAGATATAAAGTCAGAATTGCGAGATATAAAGTCAGAATTGCGGATATAAAGTCAGAATTGTAAGTTATAAAGTCAGAATAGCGGATATAAAGTCAGAATTGTGAGATATAAAGTCAGAATTGTGGATATAAAGTCAGAATTGCGAGTTATAAAGTCAGAACTGCGAGATATAATGTCAGAATTGTAAGTTATAAAGTCAGAATAGCGGATATAAAGTCAGAATTGCGGATATAAAGTCAGAATTGCGAGTTATAAAGTCAGAACTGTGAGCTATAAAGTCAGAATTGTGAGTTATAAAGTCAGAATTGCAGATATAAAGTCAGAATTGTGAGATATAAAGTCAGAATTGCGGATATAAAGTCAGAATTGTGAGATATAAAGTCAGAATTGCGAGTTATAAAGTTGCAATTGCGAGATATAAAGTCAGAATTGTGAGATATAAAGTCAGAATTGTGGATATAAAGTCAGAATTGCGAGTTATAAAGTTGCAATTGCGAGATATAAAGTCAGAATTGCGAGTTATAAAGTTGCAATTGCGAGATATAAAGTCAGAATTGCAGATATAAAGTCAGAATTGTGAGATATAAAGTCAGAATTGCGGATATAAAGTCAGAATTGCGAGATATAAAGTCAGAATTGCGAGTTATAAAGTTGCAATTGCGAGATATAAAGTCAGAATTGTGAATTATAAAGTTGCAATTGCGAGATATAAAGTCAGAATTGCGAGATATAAAGTCAGAATTGCGAGATATAAAGTCAGAATTGCGGATATAAAGTCAGAATTGTAAGTTATAAAGTCAGAATAGCGGATATAAAGTCAGAATTGTGAGATATAAAGTCAGAATTGTGGATATAAAGTCAGAATTGCGAGTTATAAAGTTGCAATTGCGAGATATAAAGTCAGAATTGCGAGTTATAAAGTTGCAATTGCGAGATATAAAGTCAGAATTGTGGATATAAAGTCAGAATTGTGAGATATAAAGTCAGAATTGTGAGTTATAAAGTTGCAATTGCGAGATATAAAGTCAGAATTGTGGATATAAAGTCAGAATTGCGAGTTATAAAGTTGCAATTGCGAGATATAAAGTCAGAATTGTGAGATATAAAGTCAGAATTGCGAGTTATAAAGTTGCAATTGCGAGATATAAAGTCAGAATTGTGAGATATAAAGTCAGAATTGTGGATATAAAGTCAGAATTGCGAGTTATAAAGTTGCAATTGCGAGATATAAAGTCAGAATTGCAGATATAAAGTCAGAATTGTGAGATATAAAGTCAGAATTGCGGATATAAAGTCAGAATTGCGAGATATAAAGTCAGAATTGCGAGTTATAAAGTTGCAATTGCGAGATATAAAGTCAGAATTGTGAATTATAAAGTTGCAATTGCGAGATATAAAGTCAGAATTGCGAGATATAAAGTCAGAATTGCGAGATATAAAGTCAGAATTGTGAGTTATAAAGTTGCAATTGCGAGATATAAAGTCAGAATTGTGGATATAAAGTCAGAATTGCGAGTTATAAAGTTGCAATTGCGAGATATAAAGTCAGAATTGTGGATATAAAGTCAGAATTGCGAGTTATAAAGTTGCAATTGCGAGATATAAAGTCAGAATTGTGGATATAAAGTCAGAATTGCGAGTTATAAAGTTGCAATTGCGAGATATAAAGTCAGAATTGTGGATATAAAGTCAGAATTGCGAGTTATAAAGTTGCAATTGCGAGATATAAAGTCAGAATTGTGGATATAAAGTCAGAATTGTGGATATAAAGTCAGAATTGTGAGATATAAAGTCAGAATTCCAAGTTATAAAGTTGCAATTGCGAGATATAAAGTCAGAATTGTGAATTATAAAGTCAGAATTGCGAGTCATAAAGTCAGAATTGCGTGATATAAAGTCAGAAAATCTCGCAATTCTGACTTTATATCTCACAATTCTGACTTTATATCACGCAATTGTGAGAAAAAAAGTCAGAATTGCAAAATGTAAACTCACAATTGTGAGATAAAATTCGCAATTATCTTTTAAAATGTTTTATTTTGTGGCGGAAACAAGCTTCCATAAAAAAGTCATTGTCCAAACCGTGGTTTGCCTTGCGCTGAATGATTATGGCGTTGTCGGGATGGATTTCCCGGGAAACTGCACGTGTTTGTCATACAAGTAAATAATGACAAGAAGGACAGGCTAAGGCTATATACAGAAGTCGCTAGATGCCACAACAACTCGAAACGAAAATAGACCATTTGGGTGTTTGCAAACATCGATGATGTGTTTTGTGGGCGGAGCCTACCTGGTGGCAGCAAGTGACAGTTCTGTGGAAGTCACAGAATAAAAGTATAAAAAAAGTTATTTCGAGTTTATATCTCACAATTCTGCCTTTTTTCCTCGCAACTTCCGGCCATGTTAAACGTTTCTTGTCTCGTAGCAGTTACATGAATCACGTAAATCCATATTTTTCAAATCAAAACGGCAGAGTAGTTTGCATCATTGAATGTTACTGTCGGTCGTTTAAGATTTCTATCGAAAAACAGTTGACGTATCAAATGTTTCACTATATTTACATCTTACCTCTCTTCCAACGTTAAATTGACGCTTCGCGCTGGAATTCACGCTCTGCTTCAACCCTGCCTACTTTGATTTGATTGGCCATCTCAATCATTTTGACATTGACGAGCACTGTTAGATCGCTGAGGCAGATTAATATGTAACCTAATATGTAACTTTTAAACCTTTTTGTCATCCAACATACAGAGCGTAGCCTAATGGAGTGCAGCAGAGCAGTCCAAGAATTTCAAATATTGTCTATGGTGGTTACGGCCCAGGCCCAGTCCAGCCTGTTCGTTCAATGGCTTGCAACCATAAACGTCTGTGTTTCACTTCAAAGGGCATCTTTAATAACGGTATTCAGTCAAAATAAAGACCACCTTTTTTTACATTCAGATTCTGACATCTAAAGGCATTTTTTAAATTTATTTTGTGGATCTCGCCCCTTTTCCTCCACTTGTTACCACTGTTTTTCTGCCACCACAATGCACGCGCAGCTCCCAAATGATCTATAGACTTTATATAGCCCTAACCCTTTTCAGTGCTGCGCTCACTGGGGTCTGTCTTCTAGTTTGTATTTCCAGAGCATGAAGGTAAGATCTTAAGGATTTCTGAATGAACCACTCGTTTTAAAATCTTCCCGGTCTAATGACATTTGTTATGATATCCGCTTCAAACATTAAAATGCATGTGATAACTGTGTTACCTCTACAATGAGTAAATCCACTTCACCAACTGATTATTCTTCGACAGTGATGCCATAGAAATATACAGAGTTACTGCAAAAATTCTAAAGATGGCTGCACGCTTGTTTCTCTTGGGCATAAGGTCTATAGCAGGGGTGTCCAAACTCGGTCCTGGAGGGCCATTGTCCTGCAGAGTTTAGCTCCAACTTGCCTGGAAGTTTCTAGTATGCTTAATAAGACCTTGATTGGACTAACAGTGGCCCTCCAGGAGCATGATTGGACACCCCAGTCTATAGCTTGCAATCAAAATGGGAAAGCGACAGTACCCGTAATAAAACACGAATCAACATTTGCATAGCATTACATTTGCTGTGCACTGACTAGGTTCAAAAAACAATGTTTATGTTGGTAACAACACCAATCTCTAAACCAGTTACTACTCTACTTGCCAAGTTATAGTGTCCACCATTATCTTTGCATCTAGCATTGCCAAACTTTTGTAACGTTATTTAAAAACATTGTGTAGCTTTTAAGTCTAGTAATGTAATCAAATGTTTAGAAATGTCTTGGTCGTTTTAAATGACATGGACTTTACCTGCATGCGGTCCCATGAGGGCCGGATGAGAGTTGGAGCTGACAGAACCGGTTGAGCCCGGCCTGCTGCACAAAGGTTTGTAGGATGGAGTCCGATGGGCCCCTAAGTTTGGATTAGAGGAGTTGCTGTAGCCGTTTTCAGTACTTGCACCCATCACTTCTGAAGGGAGGAGTGATGGAGCCTAATGGATTCGTAACATTACTTCAGAAGAACACATGCATTTGGTTCATTTCGGTTCAGAAATTGTTATCTTAAAGATTCTACTAACATAATAGCGCTGCCGAGCGATGGAGAGGTCCATGCCATCGTGATATTTCTCCGTTCCCATTGGCGTGCTGTCTTCGTGATCGAGCTCTGAACTATCCAGCCCCAATCCTTTCCTTCTCAATGTCTGGAGCGCTCAGAGAGAAAGAGGGTGGAAGAGAGGAGAAAAGAGAGAATAGTATGAAATTGGGGTGAAGGAGCAGAAATTGGATCAGGACATGACACAGAACAATTTCGAACCTCCATCTCCCATATGAGCGCCACAGCTCTGATATATATATACAAACTTTTATGTTAGATACGGTCAATTAATCATTTCGACAGTACTAATATATAGGCTAAGTATAAAAAGTGCACCACAAATATATAGGCTATTATTTTATAACTAATATATATACACACTACTGTTCAAAAATGTAGGGTCAGAAAGTTTTTTTTTATTTTTTTGAAAGAAGGCTCTTCTGCTGACCAAGGCTGCATTTATTTGATTAAAAATACAGTACAAACAGTAATATTGTGAAATATTATTACAATTCTCAAATAACACTTTTTCTATTTGAATATATTTTAACATGTAATTTATTCCTGTGATGCAAAGCTGAATCATTACTCCAGTCTTCAGTCTCACATGATCCTTCAGAAATCATTCTAATATGCTGATTAATATTTTTGTGGAAATTTCTTTTCAGGATTCTTATAAAAAGTTCAAAAGAAAAGCATTTATTTGAAATAGAAATCAAACTTTTGTAACATTATAAATATCTTTACTGTCACTTTTGATCAATTTAAAGTGTCCTTGCTGAATAAAAAATCTTACAAACTTTTGAATGGTATAGTGCATATATTTTTATTTATATATATATATTTCATTATATTTCATTATGATTATAAAATTAGAAAACAATGCAAAATAAAGCAGTTTTACTAAAGGTCTGGATTTTTTGCTCTAAATATACAGGCAATGTTCAGGACAAAACATCTTTAGGTTAATATTAATAAAATTCTCATAGTACGTCTCTATTATGCCTGTTTAAAATTGGGACTTTGTTTGGTTACGTTACAATTAAATTAAGCATAGGGAAACCATAGCGGTAGCCCACCTGATTTGGTGATATATTAATAATGAAAAAGGGAGAGATTTGGCATGTACCTCCAGTATGTCAGTGTTTGTACGGCTCTCGTGAGGTTCACTGTATTCTGTGTACTTTAACAGAACTTTGTCCATATCAGTGCTGGCGTACTGGAAAAGACGGTTAGTGCTGTTGAAGATGATGAGAGCGATCTCGCAATCGCACAACACGCTCAACTCGTAGGCCTTTTTCATCAGACCAAATTTGCGCTTGGTAAATGTCACCTTGAAGAAGAGAACAAACCACAGGACTATTGTTACAGAAACATCTAATAGACGCCACACATTCTCACGCTGTGTCGTTTTGGAGTCTTTTTTTGGACATGTCTTCTTTGCCCCTTTAGCAAAAACAGTGTTTCACACCATGAGATAATTTTGACCTGGATTAAAATATCACTTTCTGATGTAGAGCATCAGATGATCTTAATCATTAATCAGGTGTGAAAACGTCACATAATCTAGTCCTGATGGATTAAAGAGAGAAAGAAAGGCCCATGTTTGTGGATTTTTGGCCCATATATGCGGAAAATAAAGATATATAAACATGAACTCAAAAGAAACAAGCCTGGTTTTAGTTTGCACAACTGATCATTGCATTTCTAACTGAAAAAAGTTTGTTTTCATAATGTTTTATATTATAAAAAATTCTTAATTTAAATATATTTTCTTTGTCCCTAAAACTTTTCGGTTGCCAAAACCAAAGCTGTGTGGGTGAAATCAAAAAAGTAATATTCACTGATAATACATCTAAGCTAACATCCACCAATCAAATCACGTTAAAATCAAGCCCCACCTTACATTATTTCCCACTTAATATATTTAGTTTTACACAGAAAACATTTGAATGTCATTTCATGCTGAATTTAAACAGCGTATGAAGTGAAAAGAGTACAGACCTGTCGATTTCGCTGGTCAAGAATCCGAGATATCTGTATTTTCTTCCGCCCCATGATGCTTTGTGTTCGGAGCGTGTTTTTCCTAAATCAGCAGGATGGAAATGTAAAAAAAATTCATTTATTAGTAGAATATGTGGCATGTGTAGCACTTTCTTAAATGTTTACATAATTTACAGAAAATACAAATAGAGCATAATAAATTAAAAAATACAATATATTTTGTAGTAAAATATTATATATCTATATGCACAACCATTTACAATATTCATATTTCTGCAGAAACAATGTATTGCTTTTGTAAATATAATGGGAACTGCTCATGCGTGATGTGTTCAACCAATACCAACTTCCTTCCCAACCACCGATTACGGACGTTTGTGTACTTATACCCTCCAGAGAGTCAGTTGGGAGTAAAGTTAGCCCAGGGCGCGCAGGCTAACACCCCCGCAGTCTGGGTTATCCCAGCACAAACATGAGCGTTTCCACAGGGCACGGGTTAAAAATATGTCATCTCCATTTAAAGGTAAAGTTAGCATTAGCGTTACAACCACACTTAGAATAATAGTGTTTAAATGAAGGGAAAGTTCCTGTCCACCCCCTGTTCTCCCATGAGCGAAATGGACACCAACAGTTGATTTTGGGGTGGGGTGGGGTAGGTGAGGGGTTGTAAAGTTTCCTAGTTGAGGGTCATCATTTATCAGAAACTGAAAGGTTTTAACCAATTAGAGATCATTGTTGATACATTTCACAGATCTTAGCCTGGGTGATTGCTAGTAGCTAAAGCTAACAACTTTTGCTTCAAAAAAACATAAAAATTCTGCACTCAATACATCTGCCTTGCTATTTTAAAGCACATTTGATAGTGAAATTGTACTTGAATAACTATTTTTAAAGCTAAAATGCTAGTAGCTAACAATTTGGTGAGTTACAGTATTGTAGCTAGAACTGCTAAGCTGTTAGCCGCATTTGACGACACTGAGATTCTAGTAGTTGACATAAAAAGCAAAAAAACATGAATATGAAAATATCTTCACGTATCTGAACAAGCATAACAGTCATTTGATGTTGATAAGAAGCACAAAATCAAGATCTGTACGCTAGGCTTGTAGCTTCATATGTCTTTGCAGCTTCACAGCCTATAAATCAGTGAAATACAATCATAAATTTGGCTTTGCTAATGTATTAGATACCAATCCCACTGGGAAATGTCTTTCAGACCTACCCTTGCCGTTAACATAGTGGCTAACCACTAATGTAAAAGCTCCAGGACTTCAGCTATGCTTTTTTCCTCTCATATTAGACATGTGTAACCTCATCTATTTTTAAAATCTCAAAGCCAATGGTTTGCGGAGAGAGCGCCGCTGTTCCCACGATCCATGAGTGCCCGTTGCCCTCACACCCACCCCTTGGCACACAGGCAGACAAGTGGAAGAATCCTTGTTTTGTGCCATTATAACCATATAAAGAGAATACTAGTATGATATTCTCCACACACACACCTAAAGGATTTGACAGGTGGCCTAGTGCATCAGGGTCGGGCAGTTGGTCATGAGATATAAATGTAATGCGAGGAAGTGAGCATTTGTGACAAGATTGCTATCACTAAACTATGTGTTGGGCTAAGTTTAAAGTTCCTCAAATTTGTCAATGCATTTGCTTTTGCGTCTCGCAAACCAATGTGACTATAAGAGACATTACAATGTTCATCTTTAACTCTGGTTTTCAGTGACTTGTCTCAACAAACTGATTTGTGATGCTATAGTAGACATAACCACAGACAGAAATGTCATGCACAACACACTCTCATGGTAATTCATAACTAATTTAAGTTTTGGCAAATTTGTACGTTCTCATTCGTATGTTTTCATACGATCTGCTTAAGCCCCACCGATGGTTATAGGGGTGAAAATCATACATTTTTGTATGAATCAAATATTACGAAACTCAACAAATTTACCAAAATGCAAAATTGTTATCACAAAAAAACACTTAATTTGAACATTTTCTCAAATAGTACGAAATCATACGAATCATGCCACTAATTCGCCATAATGTGGTAGAAATCACCTTTGGTTGTCAAGCTTGATAATAAATCTATATATTAAAATGGTAACACTTTAGTTTATGGTCCAATTCTCACTATTAACTAGTTGCTTATTAGCATGCATATTACTAGGATATTGGCTGTTTATTAGTATTTATAAAGCACATATTAATGTCTTATTCTGCATGACCATATTCTACTACCTAATACCTAAACTTAACAACCTTACTAACTATTAATAAGCAGTAATTAGGAGTTTGAGGCAAAAGTCATAGTTAATAGTTAATTAATAGTGAGAATTGGACACTAATCTAAAGTGTGACCATTAATATATACTTTTCATATAAATATATAAAATATGCAATAATATATATTTTCTTATTTATATATTTGTATATATAAAATGCAAAAAAACAACAACATTCAAATCATGCCACGGACTGGAAATCCACTATTCGGTTTTAACAATGCTTCGGTAAAACATGCATTAAGAAAACTTATTTTTCTTAATTAAATAGTGACAAAATCTTTAAAAATTGTGTTGCCTAATTTACTTTGTTAAATTAGCTAATGCATACAGCAAACAGCATTTTCTAGTGTAATTTACTGATTCAGCTGGGATGCACATGAAAAAAATTAAAAGGCGTAGTACGTAATAATGCAACTATTGCACCTCTGGATCCTGTCTGCCCTCGTGTACATTCAGCTTCCCGTGCGATTCTCCCAGAGGCCAGACAGTGGAAAAGAATACACACAAACAGTTGGCAGTGTTATGCAGCACTCGCTCTGGGGCCGGAGTGCTGGGTCCCTCATGGGGACAACACCACCAGAGCTCCAACAACAAACACCTTTGTCAAGACTAGTCAAAGCTGTTGGAGCAGGGGAACGCAAATAAATGAGCTCTAGAACACAATTATTTGCTAATGGACGTCAAAACTGTTTCAAAACCATATGCAACTGGCACCTGTAGCGTGCAGACACTTCAGCTGTTGGTGGCTGAAGCTAATGGTTTGTATGCGCATGTATCAGTGGGATGAGAAACCTGCGTGAGCCAAAAATAGTAAGTAAGACTTATATTTGCATACCAAGAGCAAACGGTCTAAGAAGCTCAATAAGCAAAAGGAAGGCTTCATAGGCTTTCTTAATGGTTATGGCACAACATTATTGTGTGTACTATTATTAAAACACTTAAATGATGCTGCAGTAAATGCACGTCGAGCCAGTTTTAAGATATGCCTTGAACATATGGTTTCTGTGTTTTGCAAAATGCAGCAAGGTCCCTAGGGTGTAAAATTACATCCAGGTGCAAGAACATCTATTAGATGACACAAATGTGTTTTGCACCGGATTTCACCTTTTGGTTGACCTTTGTAGGCTGTTCAAGTGGCAAGGTTCTAGGTTTGATTCCCAAGGAGTGCGCATACTAAAAAATTTTACATTTTAGAATGCAATATGAGTTGATTTGTAAATTAAACAAATAAATAAATAATCTGCAAAAGCAATAAATATAATTTCATATCCCAAAGGAATAATCATCTTGAAATAACACTAAAACGGTAAATCTGCACTAAACCAGTGTTTTGAGAAAAAAAAAAGTGTTAATAACATTTATGTAATAAATAAAGCATTCTGCGTTACTTTCTTACATTCTCAAGGTAACACATCGATGGTGGCTTGATTAGAACTACTGAGTGAACGAAAGGCCTTATTTTTGTCCTAATCTTCTAAATTGTATATATTTACTTATTGAACTATATATATATATATATATATACACACATCAAATATTAATAGTTATATAAATAGTTCATTCCAATAACTCTCCTATTCCAGGGTCCCTCATATGTAAGATATATCTCATACCTCATAACGCAAAACTATAGCTAGCTGTTATGTACTTATATATAACTACATTTAAAAATAACAATATATCTTACCTGGTTTTGACAATGAACCAGTCGGGTGAGTCGTTAAGAACAGCGTCACCAGTCAGCAAAAGAAGATGAATCAGTTGAATGAGTTGGTTGACTTCACATCACCTGATGATCGTCGAGCTCTTTTGACAACAACGCATCTCCAGCTGTTCATACTGTAGCAGCATCATACAGAGAAAACCACGCCCCCTCGGCGTCTCCATTGGCCGAAAGAGACGTTAATCATCTCCAGCTGTTCCTACAGCAGCATCGTCGTACAGAAAATGCCACGCCCCTCTGGCGTTCCCATTGGCTGAAAGAGACGCCCATCATCTCCGCCTGTTCTGAGTTTTGCACCGGCCTCTGTCGAGTTTCATTGGCTGCAAAAAAAACTCATTCGATGCTTTAAAATAGACACTTAAATATTAAGCGTACAAGGGTTATAGTTTATTGATGTAGTTAAAGTGAAACAGCGAAAAGAAAGAGCTCTCTCTCCATAAGAACACTGTCGTTTATATGTGTACCATATTCAACGCTATAAAACTACCGTGATGATGCCACTTTGAATCACCTAGCCTATTAAAATTAATAAACGCAATTTTATTAGACATAACCACATTAATCGAGGATTGAACAGAACTGAAAAAAACTAAGTTACAAAAGCAAACGTTTTCCTTTTTATGTCAATATTGGTGGTCTAATGTGGGTTTATGGTTCAAAGCTATATTTTCTGAGCAAGAATTTATAATAACGTTCATTAAGAACAGATTGTTAGTTAGGCAGAAATTAATGTATAGGCTATAGGCTATAGAAACGTGAGGAAAATGTTATGAAACTATGTTATATTTATATTTTATTAATTGTAGGCTATAATTATATTTTAATAATATATTGTTTGATTAATTTATAATTATTATATATAATTATATATTTCATTTTATTTTATATATTATATTTATTTGAGATATTTTATATATCTTATCCACTGAGACCTAGGCTATAATTATATTTTAATAATATATTGTTTGATTAATTTATAATTATTATATATAATTATATTATATATAATTATATATTTAATTTCATTTTATATATTATATTTATTTGAGATATTTTATATATCTTATCCACTGAGACCTATCTGGCGAGACCTCTAGTTTTTTGGCCTGTCAAATTTGCTTCACATTTTATTTTTATTTTTTTATTTTTTAATAAATAAATAAATAAGTTAACATATATTGCATAAATAGCTATAATACTTTTCCAGGAAAATTCAATTTTCTTATTAACGATTCACATGATTAAAATAAATCTGAAATTTCAAAAATACCTTTATCTTATTTTATATATATATATATATATATATATATATATATTTTTTTTTTTTTACAAATATATATATATATATAAAATATTTATATATATATATATATATATATATATATATATATATTTATTTATTTTTTTACAAGAGGGTAACCACCTCTATATATATTCACAATGTCATGCCCAGGAGACAGAACTTCATTGCATGCATAATTTCATCTCAACATATAATGCAACTTTAGCTTGTTTCCATTTTTATAGTGTAAATTACCTTAGCAGATTCACACATATACTTCCCATAAAAAGTGACAATGAGATGCACATACTGTACATGCTGTAAAGCTTGCTAAAGCTCAGTGGCTTTAGTTCCCCTCAGAGAGTATTAATCTGCATATCATCTGATGCAAGAATTAGCAAGCTAATGTCATGCTCATGAAAGTCCCTCAGCATCCCTCCTGCAGGAAGCTCGGTGTATTTGGATTCCCTCCAGTCTGGAGAGGATAGGCTACATAAACATTGATTTTAAAAGGCATACTGAATATGGCTTAAACATCTTTATGAAATGGACCAGATTTAATATAAATAAAAAGAGAAAATATTTATTATTAATAAGTTCGCAATTACAGTGCCCTCCGCTAATATTGGCAGCCTTGATGAATAAATGAGCACATGCGGCTGTGAAAATAAATATGCATTGTTTATCCTTTCGATCTTTCAGTAAAAAAAAAAAAAAAATTCTAACCTTTCATTGAAGTAAAACAATTGAAAGTGGGGGAAACTCACATTATTAAATAAATATTTTTCTCCAATACATGTTGGCCACAATTATTGGCACTCCTAGAAATTCTATTCTAAATACATTCCCATTCATATTTACATTTTTTTTTTTAGCAAACCAGGGTGACTAGGATCATGAAATTGTCCAGCCATGACTTCCTATTCCACAGGAGTATAAATATGAGGAAACACAATGCCCAAATTCCCTTAATCATTCATCACAATGAGTAAAACCAAAGAATATAGTTCTGATGTGCAGCAAAAGATTGTTGAGCTTCACAAAATAGAAAGTGGCTGTAGGAAAATAGGTAAAGCATTGAAAAATCCCCATTTCCACCATCAGGGCAATAGTTAAGAAGTTCCAATTAATTAAAAATGTTACGAATCTGCCTGGAAGAGGACGTGTGTCTATATTGTCTTAATGCACGGTGAGGAGGAGAGTTTGAGTGGAGATTGCAGAGATTAGTTGAGTCTTGGGGTCAGAAAGCCTAAAAAAGTTATCAAAAAACCCTACATCACCACAAGTTGTTTAGAAGGGTTTCAAAAACAATCCTCCTCGCTCATCCAAAAACAAACTCCAGCATATTCAGTTGCTAGACACGCCTGGAAATTCAAAAGGGACCTGGTTCTATGGTCAGATGAAACTAAAAAAAGAGCTTTTTGGCAGCAAATACACCAGATGGGTTTGGTGCGAACAGGGATAAAAAGTACAAACCCAATTCCAAAAAAGTTGGGACACTGTACAAATTGTGAATAAAAAAGGAATGCAATAATTTACAAATCTCATAAACTTATATTTTATTCACAATAGAATATACACTCACCTAAAGGATTATTAGGAACACCTGTTCAATTTCTCATTAATGCAATTATCTAATCAACCAATCACATGGCAGTTGCTTCAATGCATTTAGGGGTGTGGTCCTGGTCAAGACAATCTCCTGAACTCCAAACTGAATGTCAGAATGGGAAAGAAAGGTGATTTAAGCAATTTTGAGCGTGGCATGGTTGTTGGTGCCAGACGGGCCGGTCTGAGTATTTCACAATCTGCTCAGTTACTGGGATTTTCACACACAACCATTTCTAGAGTTTACAAAGAATGGTGTGAAAAGGGAAAAACATCCAGTATGCGGCAGTCCTGTGGGCGAAAATGCCTTGTTGATGCTAGAGGTCAGAGGAGAATGGGCCGACTGATTCAAGCTGATAGAAGAGCAACTTTGACTGAAATAACCACTCGTTACAACCAAGGTATGCAGCAAAGCATTTGTGAAGCCACAACACGCACAACCTTGAGGCGGATGGGCTACAACAGCAGAAGACCCCACCGGGTACCACTCATCTCCACTACAAATAGGAAAAAGAGGCTACAATTTGCACGAGCTCACCAAAATTGGACAGTTGAAGACTGGAAAAATGTTGCCTGGTCTGATGAGTCTCGATTTCTGTTGAGACATTCAGATGGTAGAGTCAGAATTTGGCGTAAACAGAATGAGAACATGGATCCATCATGCCTTGTTACCACTGTGCAGGCTGGTGGTGGTGGTGTAATGGTGTGGGGGATGTTTTCTTGGCACACTTTAGGCCCCTTAGTGCCAATTGGGCATCGTTTAAATGCCACGGCCTACCTGAGCATTGTTTCTGACCATGTCCATCCCTTTATGACCACCATGTACCCATCCTCTGATGGCTACTTCCAGCAGGATAATGCACCATGTCACAAAGCTCGAATCATTTCAAATTGGTTTCTTGAACATGACAATGAGTTCACTGTACTAAAATGGCCCCCACAGTCACCAGATCTCAACCCAATAGAGAGTGGTGGAACGGGAGCTTCGTGCCCTGGATGTGCATCCCACAAATCTCCATCAACTGCAAGATGCTATCCTATCAATATGGGCCAACATTTCTAAAGAATGCTTTCAGCACCTTGTTGAATCAATGCCACGTAGAATTAAGGCAGTTCTGAAGGCGAAAGGGGGTCAAACACAGTATTAGTATGGTGTTCCTAATAATCCTTTAGGTGAGTGTATATAACATATCAAATGTTGAAAGTGAGACATTTTGAAATGTCATGCCAAATATTGGCTCATTTTGGATTTCATAAGAGCTACACATTCCAAAAAAGTTGGGACAGGTAGCAATAAGAGGCCGGAAAAGTTAAATGTACATAAAAGGAACAGCTGGAGGACCAATTTGCAACTTATTAGGTCAATTGGCAACATGATTGGGTATAAAAAGAGCCTCTCAGAGTGGCAGTGTCTCTCAGAAGTCAAGATGGGCAGAGGATCACCAATTCCCCCAATGCTGCGGCGAAAAATAGTGGAGCAATATCAGAAAGGAGTTTCTCAGAGAAAAATTACAAAGAGTTTGAAGTTATTATCATCTACAGTGCATAATATCATCCAAAGATTCAGAGTATCTGGAACAATCTCTGTGCGTAAGGGTCAAGGCCGGAAAACCATACTGGATGCCCGTGATCTTCGGGCCCTTAGACGGCACTGCATCACATACAGGAATGCTACTGTAATGGAAATCACAACATGGGCTCAGGAATACTTCCAGAAAACATTGTCGGTGAACACAATCCACCGTGCCATTCGCCGTTGCCGGCTAAAACTCTATAGGTCAAAAAAGAAGCCATATCTAAACATGATCCAGAAGCGCAGGCGTTTTCTCTGGGCCAAGGCTCATTTAAAATGGACTGTGGCAAAGTGGAAAACTGTTCTGTGGTCAGACGAATCAAAATTTGAAGTTCTTTTTGGAAAACTGGGATGCCATGTCATCCGGACTAAAGAGGACAAGGACAACCCAAGTTGTTATCAGCGCTCAGTTCAGAAGCCTGCATCTCTGATGGTATGGGGTTGCATGAGTGCGTGTGGCATGGGCAGCTTACACATCTGGAAAGGCACCATCAATGCTGAAAGGTATATCCAAGTTCTAGAACAACATATGCTCCCATCCAGACGTCGTCTCTTTCAGGGAAGACCTTGCATTTTCCAACATGACAATGCCAGACCACATACTGCATCAATTACAACATCATGGTTGCGTAGAAGAAGGATCCGGGTACTGAAATGGCCAGCCTGCAGTCCAGATCTTTCACCCATAGAAAACATTTGGCGCATCATAAAGAGGAAGATGCGACAAAGAAGACCTAAGACAGTTGAGCAACTAGAAGCCTGTATTAGACAAGAATGGGACAACATTCCTATTCCTAAACTTGAGCAACTTGTCTCCTCAGTCCCCAGACGTTTGCAGACTGTTATAAAAAGAAGAGGGGATGCCACACAGTGGTAAAAATGGCCTTGTCCCAACTTTTTTGAGATGTGTTGATGCCATGAAATTTAAAATCAACTTATTTTTCCCTTAAAATGATACATTTTCTCAGTTTAAACATTTGATATGTCATCTATGTTGTATTCTGAATAAAATATTGAAATTTGAAACTTCCACATCATTGCATTCTGTTTTTATTCACAATTTGTACAGTGTCCCAACTTTTTTGGAATCGGGTTTGTAGGTACTCCATGCCCACGGTTAAAAATACCGCTGGATCTTTAATGTTGTGGGCCTATTTTTCTGATGGAGGTCCTGGACTTCTTGTTCAGATACATGGTATAATGGATTCTAGCAAACACCAACAGATAAAAAATCAAAACCCGACGGCCTCTGCTAGAAATCTTATAATGGGCCTTGGCTGGATCTTCCATCAGGACAATGATCCAAAACAAACGTCAAAATCAACACACAAATGTGTCACTAAACGCAAAATGAAGCTTCTGCCATGACCATCCCAGTCCCGTGACCTGAACCCTATAGAAAATGAGTGGGCTGAACTGAAGAGAAGAAGCACCAACATGGAGCTGGGAATCTGAAGGATCTGGAGAGATCCTGTACGGAGGAATGGTCTCTGATCTCTTGTCAGGTGTTCTCCAAACTCATCAGGCATTATAGAAGAAGACTCAGAGCTGTTATCTTGGGAAAAGGAGGTTGTAATAATTGTGGCCAACGTGAACTAGAGAAAAACATTTATTTCATAATATGAGTTTCCTCTCACTTTTAATTGTTTTAGAATTTAAGGTTAGAATTTTGTACTTTTTTTAAATGAATGTTAAAAAGGATAAACAATGCAGATTTATTTTCACAGCCGCCTTTGCCCATATAAGTGTGCCAATATTAGTGGAGGGCACTGTATGTCTTAATTTTAAAATAAATTTATTTTTTTGTTTGGCTATTGTCCCTATACACTCTTAAAAATAAAAGTTTTTAAACATTGTTTTTTTTTTTTTTTTTTTTGCAGGGATGCAATATAACCATTTTTGGTTTCCCAAAGAACCTTTCAGTGAACAATACTTTTTTCTCATTTTTTCTCAGTGTAAAGAACATTTTAATAATCTAAAGAACCTTTTTCCACTATAAAGAACGTTTTGTGTGATGGAAAGGTTCTATACTCTTTAAAATAAAGGTTTTAAAACGGGGTTTCCACAGTGAAGCCATAGAAGAACCATTTTTGGTTCCCAAAGAACCTTTCAGTGATCAGATCTATTTTATCTAATAGATCTGGGGCCTTATTCACAAAACATCTTAAGGCTAAAAGTAGCTCCTAACTTGCCGATTTAGGAGAAACTCTTAAAAATAATGGGCGTGTCAGTCTTAATTTTAGGACTCCTACATTTTTGCTCTAAGAGTATTTCACAAAGCATTTTAGCACTAAAACTAACTCCTACATCTGTGAAACGTTAGGAGTATTCAAGAGGACTCCAAAGTCACTAAGACCAAATCACAAACTATCCTAATGGCTGCTGCGGACCTTTCTCCCCTTTGCGTATTTGGTGTGCTGTCCGAGGGGATCGAGGGCTCCGAGCTCGGAATTTAGCCCAAACCCAGAGTGAGGTGTCGGGGTGGCGGAGGGATGCAGAAAACTGTCAAGGTAACTCGGTGAGTCTTCTCTCGGCTGTGTATATATACACCTCCTCTAGCGCTGATTTAGACCGTTTGAACGTGCTCCTCCCGAACTTTGTTTATAAAACATAATTTGTCTCTCGAGATGCAGACATGTAAGAGGCTGACAATTAGCTTAACATACACTAGTTTAATTAGTGACACATGGCCTACTTTTTAAAATATTTATTTGAATATGGCAACATTCTTATTTTGAAAACTTACTTGAATATGGCAACATGAAACCTCATTCTACAATATTTCTATTAAATCACTGACAGAGACCCCTCCCCTATCAGCCAATCACTGTGGTCATAGTTAGTAAGCGTGATGACATCATCCATAGCAACGAGGTCAACCCCGCCCTTACTCTTAGCTTAAGACTTCTCTCTATTCATTAGTAAAAGTTGGTCTCAGCAGCTTTGTGAATAGGTTTTAAGAGAAAACTCTTAACTAAGAACTTTTACTGCCATTTAGGAGAACTCTTAATCGTAAGATAAAATGTTTTGTGACAGGGCCCGTATTCATGAAAAATCTTAATGCAAAGAGTAGCTCCTAGTGACAAAATTATTAGAAAGGTTGGCGTTTCCTCTTAAAATTAAAGAAAAAAATCCTAGTAAAGAAGAAAGTAATTCAGAAAGCAACTTAACCCTTAAAAGAGCTCTTAAGGTCCAAAAGTGTTAGGAGTACAGACGAGGACTTTTAAGAGGCTTACTTTAGCAGCGGAGAAAATGGACGAAACGCGAAGAGGGAGAAGAAATGCGTTGCACACAATGCATGAGTGAGTTAATAAGACACTATACACATTAGATTGTGCAGGGATCATGTTTGTGACCGATCTTATTAGAAACACGCTAACATCTCCGAGACAGCGCAGAAATGCCATAGCGCCAGAAATGGAAGTAATCACTAGCTACATTAACATGTTTGGCAACTGGAAAAATGCAACTATGAGGCAGTTATGATTTGGGTCTTTCACAATCTTCTATAAGCAAAGCGATCACACAATTACAGCAATTTCAGAACCTTATTATATATATATATATATATATATATATAGGCCTATACACACACACATACACACACACACACACACACACACACACACATATATATATATATATATATACACATAGGCCTATACACACACACACACACATATATATATATATATATGATGCAGAGCAACAACTCACTGTGTGATGAAGCCTATAGAATGCAGTTAGAATGTCCCTAAAATTCAAGATACGGGGTTTAGTCTCAGGGTGTTTTTACACTGGGCACGTTTGTTGTGGTCCGTCAGAGCGCGATTGAGCCCCTGCCCCTTTAATCGTGAAAGTGTCCTTTTCGATCGCACCGCAGTGCCCCCGCGAACGCGATTTCTAATTTCTACCTGAGGCGATTTAACCAACACTCGACCCCCCCCTGTCTGTGCACGCCACTGATCCCTCCCTTACATGTGTTTTTTTGAACTAAATACATCGTCATCTGATAAACGCATGCGCAGGTTACTTTTCTTGCGTACCCGAGTCCGTTGCTTTCACATTCACGTGAATCGCCGCACAGTTTGAGCGCAAGTTTCGCAACCGAACTCAGATCACCTCCTTCAGTCTCGGGTTCGGTACCCCTGAGCTCAGCTCACCCGGGTCCACATGACAGCTTTCACATTACCAATGTTTCATTGAATCGTGCTCCATTTCGAACTAAACTGCCAGTGTGAAAACGCCCTCACATTGACATCATGATACAGTATAAGATATATCACACGAGTAATGAGTGCAATATCACACGAGTTCTGTTTTTCTGTCCAGAATAGCAAGAGACCAGTGCAAATGCGATACTGATCTTATACAAGTTTAATAAAATAAATAAGTTAATATTGTGTTGTTTTAGACAACATTGTGTTATTTTTAGTCTGTTTTGCCAACGAAAATATAAAGACAAAGCAGAACTGTTCGTTTCCGACTCAATACACAGTGGGGTTTCATTTCTGAATTGGGTAAACCAGTGATTCAATGGACCATAAAGAGAACCATTTACATTTACCATTTTCATAAAGAGAGCCATTTACTTCACTCCTGAATGAATCAGCCGTTTGAACGAATTGAATGAATGAACGACTCAGTGACTTACTCAATTAGACATTTACCGCCACCTACTGGCAGTTTCTTAGAGTATAATTTCATATTTCCATATTGATAAAAACAAACATTAAAGGTGTAGTTCACCCAAAAATATTTCTTTCTGAAGCTACTTTTTGTAATGTTTATTTGATTTTTTACACAATAATGACAAAATTATTTTTTGGGAGTAATTTCTCAGACAAATTTGATGTGCGATTAATTTGTGATTAATTAGATAAAAAAATGTAATCGCTTGACATATATATATATTATGTGTGTGAGAGAGAGAGAGTATGGTAAAACAGGAAAAATGATGCCTGTAATTTCAAAGTGAAGGACCCTACACTTAAAAGCTCTTTTTTTCCTTCTTGGACAACCAACCAATCACAGTCTTCAAAAGACTGTGTCATAAGTAGCAACGGGGTCAGCCCCGCCTCCTCACTAAGATAAAAGTTTTTGTATTTTCCTCCCTCAGAGTTGCTCTCAGATCAGTCCTGAATCACTCTTAAGCTAAGACTCCTACGTAGAAGTTATTAAGGTAAATTAGGAGCTTTCTGAGAGGATTCTTAGAAGCTTTAAGAATACGGGGCCTAATCTATTTCAGAACCATTTTTTTCTGGAACAAATGGTTCAGAAACATTTTAAAAATCTAACCTTAATCTTTTGTATGATGGAAAGTTTCCATGGATGTTAAAGGTTCTTCATGGAACCTTAGATGCCAATAAAGAACCTTTATTTCTTGGTGCCCTAGAAGAACCATTTTGGGTCCCCAAAGAACCTTTCACTGAACAGTTCTTAAAACAATCATTTTTTTCTACTGAACAGTTCTTAAAACAATCATTTTTTTCTAAGTGTGAAGAAAATTTTAATCATCTAAAGATTTTTTGCAATGGAAATAAACGTTTTAAAAAAAAAACGCAGTGATGCCATTGGTTCCCCAAAGAACCTTTCAGTGAAAAGTTCTTAAAAGAACTATTTTTTCTTTGAAGAACATTTTAAAAATCTAAAGAACCTTTTTTCACTATAAAGAACCCTTTGTCCAATGGAAAGGTTCTGTGGTTGTTAAAGGTTCTTCTTGGAACCATGCCGACAAACCTTTATTTTTAAGAGTGTGTGCTCTGTAAAAAGCTTCTGTTATCAAACTCAAATGTCCAATAAAGCTCTTGCTGATTATGAAATGCCATAAGTGAGAAAGTTAAATAATCATACGATATGAGAGTCTTAAATAATTTTAAGACTCTCATATCACTAGCCTGAAATCTGGGTTCTTGAAAGCATTATTATATGCATCAAACTAGTTTATATATACACTTTATGTAAAGGTGTATAATAAATGTATAGTGGTTATTAATGTAATTATACCCTACAAAACTGGGTCTCAATCAAATAAAGGAAACTCTGGAAAGTGTCAAGTGTCAACTTGTTTTTTTTTTCCCTGAAACTTCTCACTTCTGCTTTTGACAACATCAGCAGCCTGAGGTTTTTGTACATGTGGTGAGTCTCTCGGATTCAGAAATAGCCTCTCTGGTCAGCGTTCATGTTTAGGCGATTCTTCAGGCAATGTTTTTTTTAGTGTCACGCTTATCACGTTAAGCACAGCGGCAGACCTTAAGTTCCCATCAGCCCGTTCTGAGCAAAAAAAACCCACCTGTCCATTCAGAGTTAAGGTAACAAGCAACGTTTCACCTTTATGCAACTAAGCTAAATATGATATGACACTGAAGAAATATATGGCCATTTTAAATTATATTCATAAATAAAACAAAGGCCTATAGGGAAGGATTGACGTTCTTTAGATCTTTAATAATGCGTTAAAACCTGTAGCACAAAAAAATAGTGAAGATATTTTCCGTTTTGATCAGGATATTGCTTGTGTAAAATGTCACAATGCTCAGATCAATTTAAAATCAAGCACTAGTTCTCAGAAATCAAAACATATGAATGACTGTGATGGGCTATTCTTCAAAAAGCTTTCCATTGCATTAACTATGCATTCTCTGGAGTGCAATACTCGTCTCTAAGGCAACCAAAGCAAAGCTTTATCAGTTTTAAAAGGGAGCTCCTCTATTTGCACCACTTCCAAAACACAATAAAAAGGCACTGGTCGTGCACCTTAGTGCTCTCAGACCCTGGTCCAAACATGTAGTTTGTAGTTTCATTTTTGTGGAAAATATTCTTAATATACATATTTTTGTGGATGGTTGTGAATATTTTATGATGGTCTTATCATGCAAATGGAAAAAAAATGCATTCTAGCAAGTTAATAGTCATAGAATAAGAAAAACTAGCTTTAGAAAAATAGAATACATTTAAATCAAAATATGGGAAACTTTGACAATATTCTCAAACTGTTAAAATATATCATATAAATGTTAAGAACTGGTAAATTAATAAAAATAATAAAATATAAAAAAAGCATATATATATATAATATATATATATATATATATATACACACACACACATTAAAAATAATTATAATAAAATAATTTAAAAAAATTATAATAATATTCTCCCCCTACATTTAGCTTATGCTGATGTACATTAAATTTTTTAAGTACAATCAACTTGGAATTTTAAGTAATTTCAATTTAAATTACATTAAACCGACTTTAAAAATTAGCTGAATCTTGTATAACTAGCAAGTTAATAGTCATAGAATAAGAAAAACTAGCTTTAGAAAAATAGAATACATTTAAATCAAAATATGGGAAACTTTGACAATATTCTCAAACTGTTAAAATATATCATATAAATGTTAAGAACTGGTAAATTAATAAAAATAATAAAATATAAAAAAAGCATATATATATATAATATATATATATATATATATATATATATATATATATACACACACACACATTAAAAATAATTATAATAAAATAATTTTAAAAAATTATAATAATATTCTCCCCCTACATTTAGCTTATGCTGATGTACATTAAATTTTTTAAGTACAATCAACTTGGAATTTTAAGTAATTTCAATTTAAATTACATTAAACCGACTTAAAAAATTAGCTGAATCTTGTATAACTAGCAAGTTAATAGTCATAGAATAAGAAAAACTAGCTTTAGAAAAATAGAATACATTTAAATCAAAATATGGGAAACTTTGACAATATTCTCAAACTGTTAAAATATATCATATAAATGTTAAGAACTGGTAAATTAATAAAAATAATAAAATATAAAAAAAGCATATATATATATAATATATATATATATATATATATATATATATATATATATATATATATATATATATATATATATATATATATATACACACACACACATTAAAAATAATTATAATAAAATAATTTAAAAAAATTATAATAATATTCTCCCCCTACATTTAGCTTATGCTGATGTACATTAAATTTTTTAAGTACAATCAACTTGGAATTTTAAGTAATTTCAATTTAAATTACATTAAACCGACTTTAAAAATTAGCTGAATCTTGTATAACTAGCAAGTTAATAGTCATAGAATAAGAAAAACTAGCTTTAGAAAAATAGAATACATTTAAATCAAAATATGGGAAACTTTGACAATATTCTCAAACTGTTAAAATATATCATATAAATGTTAAGAACTGGTAAATTAATAAAAATAATAAAATATAAAAAAAGCATATATATATATATATATATATATATATATATATATATATATATATATATACACACAGTATATATACACACACACACATTAAAAATAATTATAATAAAATAATTTAAAAAAATTATAATAATATTCTCCCCCTACATTTAGCTTATGCTGATGTACATTAAATTTTTAAGTACAATCAACTTGGAATTTTAAGTAATTTCAATTTAAATTACATTAAACCGACTTTAAAAATTAGCTGAATCTTGTATAACTTATAAAAAACATTTAAATACATTTAAATTAAAATATGGGAAACTTTGACAATATTCTCAAACTGTTCAAATATATTATATAAATGTTAATAACTGTTAAATTAATAATAATATCAAAAAAAATAAAAATAAATATATATATATATACACACACACATTAAAAATTATAATAATTAAAAAAATTATAATAAAACAACCCCCTACATTTAGCTTATGCTGATGTACATTGAATTTTTAAGTACAATCAACTTAAATTACATTAAACTGACTTTAAAAATTAGTTGAATCTTGTATAACTTATAAAAAAAAAAAGTTAAAAAATGCTTATCTTATTTTGATGAGTTAAAGCAATGTAAAAACATATGTTGTCATAACTTATTGATCAATTTAGTGCTTTACACCTGTTGCATGCACTTGATAGCAAAACTTGGTTAGAATAGGCAAGCGCATTCCTTCCTTGTGAGACGTTATAACTTTTCAAAGGCCAAATAAATGTAGGACGAGTAATTTGAGGTATGGTTTAGGCGAATAAATCCAAATAAAAAGTCCATTGTTGCATGAAAAAGTATTTAATCTGGGGATTTAAAGTGGATCACATGCTCTGACTGAACAACAGCGGCACGAGAGCACGCGCATTCCACAGCAGCCTCTCGCGCATCGTTTGTTTTGCGCCTCAAAAAAGCAGTGAGAAGATAGCGAGGATAAGTGGAAAAACATCATTTTTGATGGACTATTGCGGTTTGTTTGTGTAGTAAATCGGACATTTGTTCACTGTCGGACATGACGCATTCCTACGGTCAGCGTTCTCTCGTGGTGCTCGCGTTTTTAGGGATTTTATCCGCAATAATGTCCGTGTTATCCGTCATTTTGATTTGCCAGCTCCAAACGCAACAGGCTGTAATAAAAGATTCGCCTAGTTTCGTGTCGAGTGAGATCACAGCGGTGTTATTGCCAGTCTCTACGGTCCTCTCCGCCTTGTCTCTGACACTCAACTTGAGCTCAGTTGTTGTGTGTTTGCTTCACAGCTATTTCGCTACTGAAATATGCAGAGGAGAACCAGATACACAAAGGTAATGGAGAAACTTACTTGTGTATATTACTTAATATACGAGTTACAGAATACCGAACCAAGTGAGTGACATTTATTCGAAAGAACGAGAATACTCGCATTTCAAGCAAAACAATAACCAAAAAAATAATAATACAGTAATAGGCTACTCTTCAGATAAAAAGCATTTAGAAAACAAAAATCATTTGTGGGAACATTTTCACAGTGCTGAATCACACCTGAGTGAACCTGAGGTAAATTGACTTAAATCCACTAAAAATCACCTTGAAAGTCATTGAAATGAAATGAAGTTAGTACAGCCTATTTGTGGCTCAAGTATCCAAATACTTTTGGGGGCATTGTATATCAAGCATAACTGACATGTACTGGACCTTTGAATTTCATATTGAGCTCCAGAACCTTTTTCTAAGATATAAACCTTTAACATTTTAAATGATTTCTAATTCAAAGTATAGAGCAGCATGACTTGTTTCTTTACATATTCTATCAGGTCTTTTTGTTTAGCAAATTGAGGCCCTGCTACTAGTCCACTCGACAGAAAGTGATCTAACTTTTTTCTTATATTCTAAGGGCTGATTGGTTTCTATCGGATAGCAGGGCTGTCCGGCATGTGAACATTGGGCTGTTTTGCCTGGGAGTTTCAGTTTACATAGCTGGTAAGTGCACATGAAAACCACAGGAAATTCAAGACATGAATTATACTTAAAAACTTTAATTATTAGATTCAGAATATACACATTTACAGAACTAGAACAAGTAGAATTATAGTGCAAAATATGAACAAACTGTAACCAAAACACCTAAAGAAGCTTATAAGTATTATATGCCGATCCTTACATCTTTTATACAAAAAGATGTCTTCTTTTTCTTTTCTTTTCTTTTTTCTGGCTTTTTAGTATGGAAGCCCATTTCCACCTAAGAGTAAATAAAATATTGGTAACTGCGATTTTATATCTTCCAATTGTGACTTTATATCTCATAAATGTGACTTAATATGTCGCAATGTGACATTAAAATCTCGCAACTGTGATATTTTCTTCACAGTTGTAACTTGATATTTCACAATTGTGACTTTACATCTCATAAAGTGACTAAATCTCATAATGACTTCATATGTTACAGTGTCAAATTATATCTTGCAATAGCAATATTTTCCTTGCAGTTGCAACTTTATAGCTCTCAACTGTGACTTTACATCGCAATTGTGACTTCATGTTACATTAAATCTCGGATTGTGCAATTTAATTTTTTTTCTTGCAGTTGCAGCATTATATTTCCTGTGAATTTACATCTCACAATGTGACTGTTTCATATTTAAACTCAGAATGAACTTTATTTGTTAACTCTGAGGCAGAAATGGCATTCCATACTTTAAAGTAGATGTGGTGGCACCAAGTGAATATGGCATATGAGTTCATCCAGGTCTTCATCAGTGATCAAGTTTATATCCCAGAGCTGTGCTTTTCTCCTCCATCCTTATGCATGCCAGAATCCAAAGCTCTTTTCCTGTAAAACAAAAACAATACATTAGTGTATATTCATCATTCAGAAGTCATAATATGGAATGATTTGACATGAATATTTATTTTTCCCCCCTCACAGCCATGTGTATTTACATGATATTGGTGTTTGAAGTGGAGACTGGCATAGCCAGTGTGTGCGTGCTCTCCTCTGGTGTTCTCGTTCTGCTACTTATCGTAATTCACTCCCTAATACGGGCCGCACATACAGCAAAAAACTTCCACAGTGAACATACCCACACCATGTACCACAACGACCCTGAAAACAGCCCTGGATTCCATACGTCGAACCTAAGCATTACGGAAAAGCCAAGGAGGCAACACAGCTTAGCCAACCTGCATAGACATTTCATCAACCCCGCTCACATCGATCCTAAATCGCTGTACTCGCCATCCAACGGGCCTCACGTTTACTCTAGCGATAAGGATGGCTACAGTGCCGGTGGGAGCGGACGGACACACCGGACCCTTTCAACAGAGTCTGGCCTGTTTCACACCCAGACCAAACCTTGGAACGGCGTCAACAGCGAGATGAGATCTGTACTAGCTCGCAAAGCCACAGTCAAGGATTCAACTTTAGTATGAATAGTGTCACATGCACTTTTTATAAGATGTGCACCATATAATATGTGGCTATACATATACATTATATATATATATATATATATATATATACACATATACAGTCAAACCAAAAATTATTCAGACACCAGATATAATTTTTTACTAGTAGGTGCAGGACACTATAGTTCATTTATGTAATTGAGGATAGCAAAATAAACATATTATACATATTATACCCAAAAATTCTTCATACAGTGGACTACCAGTAAAACTGATACAAATTTGGGACCAAAATTATTCAGACACTTTGACCTGACCATGTTTTGCTTAAGTGTTTTTTCTTTAATTGCTAATGCGACCTTTAACACCACAGACTGAACAGAATTAAGCATCGCTTGGTAATTGGTTGACCTAAATTGGTATTATCTAATTGTGTACTTAAATTGAACAGCTGACAGCTGATTGGTTGATTGTAATCCATTACATGCCTTTCTATCAAAGTTATCTGACATTATCAAGATCAATTTGTTCTGACACAGTTTAACTGAGTTCTTGTCATATTTTATTACCATTTTCTAAACTATAGCGAATAAACTGTGATAATGTGAGAAAATGCTGAAGGTGTCTGAATAAATTTAGGTTTGACTGTATATATACACACACACATACATACATACATATATATATATATATATATATATATATATATATATATATAATGCTGCGTGTCTATACATTATTGTCTTAGAAGGCGGCCAAATTATTTATGTGACATTTAAAGCAAAATATGTTTAAAAAAAACGGACTATATTTTTTGTATACCTAATATCACCTTACAGATGTTAGAAATAACACTAACTGTTACATTTTTAAATAATATTGTGAAATTACTACTGAAATACTTGAGAATTTGTGTAGCTGTTATTGGATAATGAACGTTTTTGCTTAAAATGCATATGTTTTGTTTATTTAATGCGCTACAGTAAACGTGATTTGCTACCAAAATACAACTATAAAAATTAAGATGCGATGAAAAATGACAATTAAATTACATATACCATATAATAATAAATTAAATGTGTGGGAGAAGCCGATTTGTACTGGTATTTAAAATGTGTCATAATAAATCTGAAATACAATGAAAAGGTTTCTGAACTTTTAACAAACCACCAAATGACTACTAACACTGCATGCGTAATGTACAAAAACACAAAAATGAAGCAAAACTAACCTTGGAGAAAGGTTTTCATGAGTCAAGGTGGTGTGACTGAAGTGTGTGTGGGTGCATCGTTTGGATTAATTGCAGGGTTCACATCACTGAAGCCACATGCATGTTTAAAAATAGAAAAAGTGAGCAAATTAAAGTGAAGCAATCAAGCAAAGAAAAATTAATGAAAGCATGAAAAGGTCACATTTACGTTTAACAGTGAAGTGATATATAAAACTACAAAAAAGTAAAATAATAATAGTGAATGCATTTAATTGCAATGGATTAAAAACGGATAGTGTCTACAACCTTCGTCCCTGCGAGCTGCTCATCTGTTCCTTCAGTGAAATGGCTTGGCGCAGAAGACCATCTATGTTCTTGAAATAGAGGCTACTATTTGTCATGCTTTTAACCGCACTGAAAGAAAACCAGCCATGAAGTATGTACAGTACATAATATAATCAATTTGTCTGTTTTATGTAATGGAAATATTACCTGCATGCATATTCAACAGTGTAGATCGCTCCCTGACTCTGCTCCTCCCAGCTCTGCATGTCTGTCTACAAATTCATAATTCATTACAACATTAAAGACAGCTTAGGATGTGTTTAATTGTTAAATATTATGTAGCTGGCTAACAAAATAAGGTAAAACTTGAAGGCCCAATTCTCACTAATAACTAGTTGCTTATTAACATGCATATTACTAGGATATTGGCTGTTTATTAGTACTTATAAAGCACATATTAATGCCTTATTCTGCATGACCATATGTGACCCTGGACCACAAAACCAGTCATAAGTCGCACGGGTATATTTGTGGCAATAGCCAACAATACACTGTATGGGTTAAAATTATCGATTTTTCTTTTATGCCAAAAATCATTAGGATATTAAGTAAAGATCATGTTCCATAAAGATATTTTGTACATTTCCTACCGTAAATATATCTGAAATATATATATATAAAAATGTATTATTAGTAGTAATATGCGTTGCTATGGACTTCATTTAGACAACTTTAAAAGGCGATTTTCTCAATATTTAGAATTTTTTGCACCCGTAAATTCCAGATTTTCAAATAGATGTATCTCGGCCAAATATTGTCCTAACAAACCATACATCAATGGAAAGCTTATTTATTTAGCTTTCAGATGATATATACATCTCAATTAAAAAACAAAAGACCCTTATGACTGGTTTTGTGGTCCAGGGTCACATTTTCTACATCCCTTAATCCTACCCAATACCTAAACTTAACCCTACTAACTATTAATAAGCAGTAAATTAGGAGTTTATTGAGGCAAAAGTCATAGTTAATAGTTAGTTAATATTGAGAAGTGGACCCTAATCTAAAGTGTGACCCATAATAATAATAATAATAATAATAATACCACATTTTATTTATAATGCGCTCTCTCATTCCTAAAGCTCTACAAGAAATACAAGAATAAATACAAGACAATAAATAATAATGATAATAATAAAACAAAACTAGAAAAAAAATAAAATAAAGATACAACAGAGAAAAAAAGCATAAGTCAAACTAAACAATGTAGACTATTTTAAAAAGATGAGTTTTTAATAGTTGCTTAAAACATAGATAAGGTTGTGCTGGAATTGAAGTCTTTAAAGCCTTGGTTAGAATAAATTGGAAATAATAAACAAATCAGTAATATATTACACGGCAGGACATTGTTTCCAGTAAAATCAGTCTATGCATTTATAAGTGCTAAAGTTGTAAAGATAAGAATATACTGCTAAAATCATTTATGATATTTGTCGTAAGACAAGTCAGCACCTGAAAAACATTCCGTATTTTTGAGCCCTATGTATACTAAATCATATCAAATGGAAATTGAAATGCTTCTACAGTGGCATTTATTATTATTAAAAAGAAATCTGTGAATTTAGATTCTAATATGGCAACTAAAAGGTTAATAACTGGCAAATATCTTTCAAAATGACAGTGTTTGGGCAAATATATTCTGTATGCTATAATATACACTCACCTAAAGGATTATTAGGAACACCTGTTCAATTTCTCATTAATGCAATTATCTAATCAACCAATCACATGGCAGTTGCTTCAATGCATTTAGGGGTGTGGTCCTGGTCAAGACAATCTCCTGAACTCCAAACTGAATGTCAGAATGGGAAAGAAAGGTGATTTAAGCAATTTTGAGCGTGGCATGGTTGTTGGTGCCAGACGGGCCGGTCTGAGTATTTCACAATCTGCTCAGTTACTGGGATTTTCACGCACAACCATTTCTAGAGTTTACAAAGAATGGTGTGAAAAGGGAAAAACATCCAGTATGCGGCAGTCCTGTGGGCGAAAACGCCTTGTTGATGCTAGAGGTCAGAGGAGAATGGGCCGACTGATTCAAGCTGATAGAAGAGCAACTTTGACTGAAATAACCACTCGTTACAACCAAGGTATGCAGCAAAGCATTTGTGAAGCCACAACACGCACAACCTTGAGGCGGATGGGCTACAACAGCAGAAGACCCCACCGGGTACCACTCATCTCCACTACAATTTGCACGAGCTCACCAAAATTGGACAGTTGAAGACTGGAAAAATGTTGCCTGGTCTGATGAGTCTCGATTTCTGTTGAGACATTCAGACGGTAGAGTCAGAATTTGGCGTAAACAGAATGAGAACATGGATCCATCATGCCTTGTTACCACTGTGCAGGCTGGTGGTGGTGGTGTAATGGTGTGGGGGATGTTTTCTTGGCACACTTTAGGCCCCTTAGTGCCAATTGGGCATCGTTTAAATGCCACGGCCTACCTGAGCATTGTTTCTGACCATGTCCATCCCTTTATGACCACCATGTACCCATCCTCTGATGGCTACTTCCAGCAGGATAATGCACCATGTCACAAAGCTCGAATCATTTCAAATTGGTTTCTTGAACATGACAATGAGTTCACTGTACTAAAATGGCCCCCACAGTCACCAGATCTCAACCCAATAGAGCATCTTTGGGATGTGGTGGAACGGGAGCTTCGTGCCCTGGATGTGCATCCCACAAATCTCCATCAACTGCAAGATGCTATCCTATCAATATGGGCCAACATTTCTAAAGAATGCTTTCAGCACCTTGTTGAATCAATGCCACGTAGAATTAAGGCAGTTCTGAAGGCGAAAGGGGGTCAAACACAGTATTAGTATGGTGTTCCTAATAATCCTTTAGGTGAGTGTATATGTAATATATAAAATAATTCCTTCCCAAACACTAGTTGGAGAAACCATGATGTAATGTAATGTTTAATGCACTTTGTTGTGGATAACAAAAAAACAAAAAAAATAAATAACATTTCATTTTTTTTAATCAATATGATACAAGATTATACTATTCAAATCAATGTTATAAACGAGTTAGGTCAAAAGTAAATCTAAAATGAATCAGATTATATTCCCTAAAATGTGTAATGTAACTAGTTTTTATCATGTAATTTGTATTCAGTAATGGACTAAGTTACAATTTGTAAGTAATCTACCCAGCACTGAATATAAGTTGAGCAATATTAATAAAACCCATTGAAACAACGCACCTTATGTTGCACGAGCTCTGGTAGGGATCTCCTGACGTGCTCCTGTAACCTATAAAGCGCTATAGACGGTTCATTGGCCAACACATACATACTCTCTGTGAATTTATCAGTCACTGCAGCAGAAATAAACAAAACAAGGGATCAGTATCTCTTCATTAGGTTCATGACAAATCATAAAAGGCGTTTAATAAAAGTCATGCAACATAAATCAACATGCACACGAATTCTGAATCAAGCCATGGTACCTCTTTTTACTTTTAACTGCATTTCTTGATCCTCCATTTTTATTAATGTAAAAAAAAAATAAACATATGGCATAAATTTCCTTTTGTATTATCACAGCGCCGCTGTTTCCCTACAAACGTGCTCCCAAAACATCATCCGTTGGAACACCAGCCCAATAACTAGTTCCTAGTCACTAGTTCGAATCTTCTGAATCGACTCACCAAAAAGATTAATTCACTGAATTGTTCAGTTGCCCTTTCTGCAGACTACAACATTTACGAGCGAGTCATTGAACGATTCGGTAAAAACATCATAAGCGTTCCCCTACAAAAGACAATAAAGAAGATTTTTTTCTTTCACTCCATCTGTGCAGCTGCTGGGCCGACTATTATAAACTCTTGAAAAAGACAAGCAAGCAAGCAAACAAACAAACATACATTTTAATAATGTTATTACGCCATTTTAATAGTGCATGGTTATCAGTCACTGTACACATTCATAATTCTTCCAGCCTAATAACGAATAAGTTCACTCAAAACACCTACGCAGTGAAGAGGGCGTATTGATGCAATTGATTCAACCAATGAAATTCTTTTCCTCAGCCCGCACTCAAATGCTATTGGCTCCAGCTGTAGTCAGTCTTTGAAGTCGGTCACGCGCTTAAAGGAGTCAATGAATGAAAGTGAACTAGAGCGATTCTTAAAAGATTCGTTCAAACCCCCCGAATCATTCACGAAAACCACTTTCAGCTACAGTTCAAACTGTAATCGTTAAGAAGGATGCGATAAAGTTTGCAGCCAAAAGTACAATATATATTATGAGAAAAGAGATTCATTAGACTTTGAGTGTGCGGTGAGCTCAATGCACATGCAAGTCTCCTATTTCAGTTTCACTTTTGCAAACGAATCAGGAAACAAAAGCAGCATATGTGATCTTACAAGCCTGTGAAGTTTAAGATTAAAGTATTTGCTCATAAAGTGCAAGGAATCGAAGGTAAGATACTCCTAAGACACATATTTTATTACGTCGTATTAGTATTAATTAATATGCTAATGTTTATGAGAGTTAGGATTTTTCTCTTTATTATTTTCTAAATTGCGTACATTTAAAGCAGGTGTAATGATCAGTGATTATGGAAAACAGACTTGACGAGAACCACTCGACCACTCTGACGAATAAACAGCGTGGGAATGAGGTCACAGTCCGACCGGCCACTTTAGACAGTGAGTCCTTCACCTCCATAAGTATGAAACGCAGATTTCAAATATTGTATTTTTTGACATAATAATGAGTTTTAATTATATCTTGTAGACCTCTCAATTCATCAGCTGGCAGCCCATGGAGAGATTTCACAACTGGAGATACATTTATCCAAAGGTACCCATAAATGAATAACATATAAGGGTATCCATCACTTGCTGAAATAAATAAATAACATATGTATGGGTAATCTTGCAGACAGCTCTCTGCTTAACATTCAAGATGAGCGAGGTTTCACACCACTAATGTGGGCTGCTGCATTTGGAGAGATAATGATGGTGGAGTTTCTCCTTCAGAAGGTGAGAAAAACATATTTTTTAGCCGCTGAGACTGGGCAATATATTATTATATTATAACATATATTAAATTAGGGAGCAGATCCGAGAACACTTGCTAGGGAACGAGAAAGTGCCCTGTCTTTGGCCAGCGCAGGAGGATTTGCAGATATTGTTAATATTCTTCTACAACATGACATCGAGATTGATTCCTATGACTGGGTATGAGCAATTCAATTATTTTGAACATTTTACAAAAACTATTTAAAACGTTTACACAACCATTAAAGGGTTAGTTCACCCAAAAATGAAAATTGTGTCATTAATTACTCACCCTAATGTCGTTCCAATCCTGTAAGACCTTCGTTCATCTTCGGAACACAAATTAAAAGGATAGTTCACCCAAAAATGAAAATTACCCCATGATTTACTCACCCTCAAGCCATCCTAGGTGTATATGACATTCTTCTTTCAGACGAATACAATCAGAGTTATATTAGAAAATGTCCTGGCTCTTCCAAGCATTATAATGGCAGCCCAAAAAAGTGCATCCATCCATTATAAAAGTAATCCGAAAGCTAGATATTTTACTTCATAAAGTTTTAAATATGGATATTTTTCTTACACAAACCCATTGATTCCTTTATTAACCCCCTTTATTTACGCTGGAAATAGAAAATATCAGAAAACTCTCGGATTTCATCAAAAATATCTTAATTTGTGTTCTGAAGATGAATGAAGGTCTTACGGGTTTGGAACGACATGAGGGTGAGAAATGAATGACAGAATTTTCATTTTTGGGTGAACTAACTCTTTAATTACTGCAGAAAATGTACATAATCATGTTTTCAATTTTCAACACAGAATGGTGGGACCCCTCTTCTGTATGCAGTCCGTGGTAATCACATAAAATGTGTTGAAGCTCTCCTAAGTAAGTCTTTTCAAAATATGCACGCTTTTTGTTTTATTATTTGTGATGACAAACTAAAGTAAGTTTGTGTTTAGGATGTGGGGCAGATATCACGTTTGAGGCAGACTCTGGATATAGTCCTGTTGCCCTTGCTGTTGCATTGGGCCACAAAAAAGGCAAGTCATTCCTTACAGTATATTGATGTGCAAATAATTTATTTGATTAATTAAACACTGAAGCGTCTACTCATTTGCAGTGCAAAAAATTCTCGAAGATCACATTCTGAAGCTGTTTCGGGGACCAGTTTCAGTGTCTGAGAACATATGAAGCAAAGGACTGCTCTTACAAGACCTTGCAATAATCCTGCATACTGTATAGCTTTATTTTGACATGAAAGAATGTTTTTCTACTTTTTCTTTTTTTATTAAAAAACACTTTTACAAACATGCATGTGTGTTGACTTGAAAAGGGACGTGAATACAATCTGTAGAAATTAGATGTAATCAAAAGTTACAACAGTTGATGCTTTCCCTATGAGTAGGTGGGAATAAACTCCACATTCAGAGGTAAAAACAAGGGGAAAAGGATGGTTGGCATTCCCGCCTCTTCATATTTCCTCTCTGTCCTTTTCTCAAAACATTACAAAGCCTTTTCCCCCAGGATATCCAATGTGTAAACAATTATTCTTCCAAAAAAGTCAGCGCTGTTTTCAAACACTATTTTAAGCCTCTGCACCAAAGGGGCATCTTGAATGGGAAAACTGTGGGTGAAGAATCAAGGATTTGATAAGCTTGAAAATGAAGACATGGGCAATTTGGCCATCGGCCAGGAATGGGCCGAAACCAAAATGTGTAGAAGGCACTGGAAATGTCCACTGACTGAGTTCAAATGACAGTCAATCTGAGAGAATACGGTGATCAAACGCATTTATAAGTGGATGCAAAAATGGAAGGTGCTGAAGAATAATATTGCACCATGAGGAAGGATATTTGTAGACAGTTGTTGTCCTCTGGATAGAAGTCTAAAATATGTTTGAGATCCTCTTCTTTGGCAGAACCTGTAGAAATTTACTCATATGAACATAACTGTATTATTAGGCCTATATGTGTGATTTAAAATTTAGTCTAATGATGTGCATTACAGTATACTCATAATAGAGAGCAACAGTGACACTCACTTTTTTTCATCCATCTATCTATCTATCTATCTATCTATCTATCTATCTATAGTAATGGTTTTCCCATGTGAATATAGCATGGTTATCAATGAATCAGTTGAATGAATGATTCAATGACTTACACATTAAAGGATTAGTTCACTTCAAAATGAAAATTTCCTGATAATTTACTCACCCCCATCTCATCCCAAGATGTTCATATTGAAAAGAAATTAAGTTTTTTGAGGAAAACATTCCAGGATTTTTCTCCACATAATGGTTTTCAATGGCAACCAACGGGTTGAAGGTCCAAATCAATGCAGTTTCGAAGGGCTTCAGAGGGCTCTGAACGATCCCAGCCGAGGAATAGGGTCTTATCTAGCGAAACCATCTGTCATTTTCAAAAAAAATTAAACATTTATGTACTTTTTAACCTCAAATGCTCGACTTCGGTGTTCTGCTTTTGCATGACGGCATCACGTCGGAAAGGTCACGTACGGGACGTACATGGAAGTACCGACCCAGTGTTAAAACAAACGTGCAAAGACTAAATCAAACTCCCTTAACATAAATAAAGGTAAAGCAACAATATCGGACAATTTTAAAGTTGGAGAACATGAGACGGAGTTTTTCAGCACTGGGTCGGTACTTTCACCTACAGCACGCGTGACCTTTCCACGTGATGACGTCATACGCCGTGAAGAAGAACAACACCGAAGTCGCGCATTTGAGGTATAAATGTTTATTTTTTTTTAGAAAATGACCAATGGTTTCGCTAGATAAGACCCTATTCCTCGGCTGGGATCGTTCAGAGCCCTCTGAAGCCCTTCGAAACTGCATTGATTTGGACCTTCAACCCGTTGGTTGCCATTGAAATACATTATGTGGAGAAAAATCCTGGAATGTTTTCCTCAAAAAACTTAATTTCTTTTCGACTGAAGAAAGAAAGACATGAACATTTTGGATGAGATGGGGGTGAGTAAATTATCAGGAAATTTTCATTTTGAAGTGAACTAATCATTTAAAGGTGCAGTGTGTGAATTTTAGCGGCATCTAGCAGTGAGATTGTGAATTGCAATCACCCACCGCTCACCCCTCCCTTTCGAAGCACATAGAGAAGCTACGGACACAGGACAAAAATTTCGTCGGCGGAGAGAGCAGAGAGTGACTTGCGCTCTGTAGAGCAGTTTGTCCGTTTAGGGCTACTGTAGAAACATGGTGGCGCAAAATGGCGATTTCACTGTAAGGGGACCTGCGGTGTATGTAGATAGAAATGGCTAATTCTAAGGTAATAAAAATATAACGGTACATTATGTAAGGACTTTATACACCACTGAAAACATAGTTATGTATATTATATTGCATTTCTGTCAATAGATCCTCATAAATACTACACACTGCACCTTTAAGGCTATCTCAGCATTTTTGAACAAATTGGTACAACCTGTCACTCACATCACAAATGACAACGATCCAATGATTCAATCAATTTTCCGAAGGACAAAATTAAGTCCCGCCCTACATTTTCTCGTTTTTATTAATTTATTTATTATTAAATGCAAAATATGATTACAACAAAATGGCATAAACAGTCTATTTTCAGCAAGAAACTGATATGGAAGGCACATCAGAAGCACATTAAATCCAAGACAGACCAAGAACACATTGGCTGCATTCAAAAATCACATACTCCCCTTCTATATAAAAAAACGTAAAAACGTACGTGACAACAGTAGTATGTCCGAATGTATGTCACAGTACTCATAAAAGTGTAGGCAAAAAGTACCCGGATGACCTACTTCTGATTCAGATTCTAAAGTGTGCATACGATGGGCACTTTACTATCCCATGAGGCCACGGGAGAGCATTTGTGAATGGCAGTGAAGTGACGTAACTGACGCGGCTAGGTCACATGATAATGACAACATGGCGAATGTAGTAAATCCAGATTACATTCACAGACATTCATAATATACAGAACGTACTTTTTTAGCGGCCATTAAGTAATTACTTATTCAAAATAAGTACCTACTCAGAGTACGCGATTTTGGACGCAGCCAGTTTCTCTTGTTTGAGAAGCCATTTTACTTAGATATACATCTCAATAGGGAAGAAAAGAGGATCGATGCGAAACGGGCGATCGTTTCCGTTTCATTAACGTGTATTCAATTTTCGATTATACAAAATAAAACAAAAATAGCATATAAAATACAAAAGTTCATAAAAAATATTTGCAAAGCTCCATGGGACTTCGGTAGTTATAAACACTATTATTTAAAACAACGTCAATATCACAGTAGTCTAGAACAGGGGTTTTCAAATTGGGGTCCGGGGACCCCCAGGGACCCGCAAGGGATTGACAGGAGGTCTGTTAAAAAAAAAAAAAGTCTAGAGAAAAACTGTAAAAAATAAATAATAATAACAACAATAATAATTAGATTAAAATAAACGAGTAAAACAATAAATTAGATCTAAAATAAAAAATGTGATTCAAATAAAATTATTAGTTATTTAATAACCTATTAAATAGATTACATTAGATTAAAAAATGCAGAATACAATTTAATAAACAAAAAATAAATAATACATAACAATAGAATATAATAATGTAACAAACTAATTTTAGATTTATAATATTAATTTTTCTGTGTATAAATTTGCTGTTTATAAAAGACAGATGCCTTATAAATTTTAGGATGGGGGTGCCTCACACAGGGATGATCATATTTGGGGGTCCGTGTTATCTAAATATTGAAAACCCCTGCTCTAGCATATAGACTACAATCTCTTAACACCCTCTGAGCTCAAGGTAGGTCTATCTTTCAAGGTGTTACCGCTAAAAGCTGTTGTTTGTGTTGACTGACCTTCTAATTTACAAGATTTTCCTGAAAACCCTCCTTGGAACTGTAGTCTGAGCCCTGATACTTTCACAGGCTGTGGAAACTCCAAGACAACCCACTGAGATTCACCCTATTTTTAAAAAATACGTTAGTAAAGAGGGTTACAAGGATGAGAAAACCACAAACCATACCATCTTCAGCTAAATTACCTGGTCGGAATTCCAGCACGTCTCCTCATTGGAATCAAACATGAACTTCTTTCCGAACTGTTTGACATCTCTGTTTAGCACAGAACTCACCCTGTGGGACAGAAACCTTATTTACCTTCATTGTAATATGTGTTTTACAATATATATATATATAGGTCTAGTTAATATTGATGTTACTTATATGAAACACCCACGTTTTTACCTGCTTTGTGTGTTGTTACAAATCAATGACTCTGCCATCTTCAATTCGACCTTTCAACTGCGGGCAAAACACAGACATGCGCAGTTTCACGACAGTGAGGGCAGTGTGTAATGCGCTTCTCTACCGTTAGATGTCAGTGTCGCTCCTCAAATTGCTAGCCATGAAGGGTCATACATCCGCGTGAACAAGCCAAAACTGGATGTAAATACTGTGCATCCAATGAAAGTCAACGGTATTTTTGTGCAGAATCATTTGTTAAGGCAGAAGCAGCAAATTAGGCAGATGGCAACATGGACAGGTTGCCTTGGAAATTATGAGCAAAACCAAGGTAATGGATAATATGCCCACATTAAGTTCAGATTCCAGATAACGCGATCCCTCTCTTTCTCTTTCTAATTTTGCAACATTGAGTTTATGCAGTTCATGGTTAATATAAATGCATTTCAGTTTTTAATCTTTTAGGACAGCGTTTGTATTTGAAATCATTTTGGTACTGTTGTCATCTGATGTCATGTCTGTAAAATCTTGAACCTGAAGCAAAACCAGCTGAGAACCACACTTTGTCATAGATTGGAATCTAGTGGAAAGAAATTAAAATAATTTTAGACTTGATTATTAATTTTTTTTTGAGGCGACACGTCCTGTGTATTTTTGACTGTGACTTGGCAGAGTACCACATTTGATGTCACAATCTTCTCTCTTGTCTTATTTGCATCAGTAACAGCTTTAATCTAAAACTGCGTTTGGCTATTTTTGGAATAAATTTTCTTTCTTGCTTTTAAGAGAAGCAAGATCAGAGACAGAGAGGGAGAGAAAGAGAAGGATTGACAAGATTATAAATAAACATTCCAGCTTCAGTTTGTTTGATTTGGTCTTAAAGGGATAGTTCACCCAAAAATGAAAATTACCACATGATTTACTCACCCTCAAGCCATCCTAGGTGTATATGACTTTCTTCTTTCAGCTGAATACAATCGGAGTTATATTAAAAAATGTCCTGGCTCTTCCAAGCTTTATAATGGCAGTGAATGGGGGTTGAGATTTTGAAGCCCAAAAAAGTGCATCTGATCCATCCATCATAAAAGTAAGACGGCTGTGCGCATCGATTTACGGCAAAAGAGTAACCCCTGCCCTGACCTGACGCATGACGTATTGATGAACGCGGAAGAGCAGAGGATGGAGCAAAACAAAACACCAGTCACAAAGTCTAAAATGAGAATTTTAAAAGAGAAATGTGTGAGGATTTTGATATAAGACAAGAGGAGCTTGAGTTTGTTGGCCAGCCCTATTTGTTTGAACCGCGAGAGGCGTCAAAGCTTACACTACTCCTACATCGCATCAGGGGTTACACTTTTGGCGTAAGTCGACTTTCGTAGACCATCTGCCGGAAGCTAGTTATTTAATAAAGTTTTAAATATGGACATTTTTTTCACTTCGCTTCAGAAGGCCTTTATTAACCCCCTGGAGCCGTATGGTTTACTTTTATGATGGATGGATGCACTTTTTTGGGCTTCAAAATCTCAACCCCCATTCACTGCCATTATAAAACTTGGAAGAGCCAGGATATTTTTTAATATAACTCTGATTGTGTTCGTCTGAAAGAAGAAAGTCATATACATCTAGGATGGCTTGAGGGTCATGGAGTAATTTTCGGGTGAACTATCCCTTCAAGGTTTACCATCTATGGGTGTACAGAAGCAGTACGGAAGCATCTGGGTAGCAATATTCAGTTTGAAATGTAATATTCAAATGTATTTCTGTATTTAAATGTACATCTTCCATACCAAATGTGCAATGTTTGGTGCAAAATACTAATTCAATCATATAATTTAAATTGGCTATTTCCTACACTAGTTTTAACATATAATTTAAACATATTTTTAACATTTTATAAGTTGCAAAATGAAAATGAAAATGTATTACAGTAATGATTAGATGTTTAACATGTTCAAGCAAAAATTGCCGCAAAATGATAATTTAAATATTATTTTTCTTAATTGCATTTACACTCACAGTTAAGACACATGATATTGCATTTTCATTAAATTTCACACAATGAATGTAGCAAAATTCATTGCGGAAATTGAATTGATAGAGGATAGAGCAGATGAGAGGACGAACACATTAAAACCTTAAGATCACAATAACATTTTAGCTTAATTTTTTACAAAACCACTCTTCTAGCTCCACTTAATAAAAGCAACAATTAAACTCTGCAAGTCTTAAACTATACAAATCTTTGCTATATAGTATGTTATACAATAACTGTAAATGGCTGTAAAATTACAGTTATATTATCCCTAAGCTCTGCCTTAGTTACTGACCAATCCTTACTTAGCAACTGTTGCCATGTGCCATGTTATAGAAAAGCTTTTTCTCTTTTCCAGTTCATGTTAATGGAGAATATGTGCGTTTAGATCATTTTAAGCATGAATTTTACAGAAATGATCTATTTCCCCCCCTGTGAATTAAAGTGCGCTTCAGCCCTCATTTCCAAATGAATATCCTACATTTGTTTCAAGGAATATTAATGTTAATAACTGAATTTAATTCAGGTCAAAGTAGACTTCAGGTATTGATTCATGTCAATGTATACAGAGGCCAGAGTAGCTATAGAGTTCACAGTATCAAATTGTATGAGTTATATTACTCAATATTTCAAGTTAAGAGCAATTAACATTCTTGTGAAGAAGAAAATCAATATCTAAAACTGATTACCTTCTGCTAACTTATTAGGGTATACAGTGTAGTGAATGCATTGTAGAAATGCAGGAACAGTTCTTTTTAACTTAAAGTTGTCACTTGTAATTGCCTTCATGTTAAGCTTCTCTCTTTTCAGTCAACTGCCTTGATTCTGATTTGCAGTCTCTGCACTTTTTAATCATGTTACTGCTTCATTTAACAATTTCTTTCAAGACAAATGGCTAAAGAATGCTTGCGATGTCACACTTCATTCCAGCTCATGTACGAGTAATATCCATTCAATTTTGACCACTATATGAGCACACAATGAACTCTCTAATTCTTTCTAATGGGATGTTTTTAGAGCTTGTCTTGATTTAGCAGTTTAGCTAAGGGTTTTTTCTTTCTTTTTTGTATGTACAGGTCATTAAGTGATTCGGAGCACGTATCAAACTGCCAAAGTCAAGTCAAGAGTCTTTGTTACGTTATAACTTTTTCTAAATGTTTCGAAATTTCAATGGTTTGCCACTAGGGGCGATCTCTGTGAACCCATAAACCTGTGTCTGTATGTTTTTTTTACCTGCTCTCAGATCAAATTTATAAATTTGTAGACATTTAATGACACATTTGTACGATAAAAAGAAAGAGTTGTAGTTAAAAGTCTCTTATTGGTCTGGGTTGCGTTTCCCAAAAGCATCGTAAGCCTAAGTTGATCATAGCACAATTGCCACCTATGGTCTCTACGATCAACTTAGGCTTACGATGCTTTTGGGAAACGCAGCCCTGATTAACCAAGTTCTCCATAAAGCAAACAAAACAAGCCCTTTCATTTTATAAAATAACTAGTGCTGTCAATCGATTAAAAAAAAAATGATCTTTTTAAAATTAAATTTAATTAAAATTAAAAACGAATTTTTTTTCTGTAATCAATCGTGATTATTCGCGATTAAAAACATCAGAGTTTTTAATATTTTTATATTGTAATAATTTCACAGTTACTCTCCAAATTAATGTAGAAACAACTTAAAGACAGTAGCTATATTTTAAATATTTGTTGTAATGGTATCTTTTTATGAATGAAGACCAGTATCACTGATACTAATACAGCTACTGATGTCTCTATGAAATAGATTTTTTTAAACATTAATGATAGACATTCAACATTACAGTATAATTGAAACCTATCAATTTCAACATTTATTAGGCTTTGAATTTGAAGTGAACTTAAAACAATCTTAGAACTTAAAACCCATTGTAATAAATGTCATATTTACCTGTGATATACAGAAATTGAATAAAGTTATCAAACAGTCTGCACTGCATAAATAATCAAATAAATATAGATTAATCCTTATTAAAGCTACAATTTTCTCTGTTACCTTTGTTCTTTGCTTAACTTTAATGACACACATCACAGTAACTGGTTTATTAGGCTGCTGTCACTTTAAGATCTGCTGCTGCCAAACATGACGTGCATCTCATTTTCTCACAACTCTTTAAGTTAATTTAAGATGTTATTTAACTGATTTAAGACTGCTCTTATGAGAATACTCGACAAAACGGGCATTTTGGCATAATTGTGTGTGTTATTGTTTGTTCAAGCGCGAAAGAGAACTCGATTCTGGCATGCTGTCTGTGCGTGTTGAATTGAGGTGTTCCAATCACTTCCATGGCCACAGGTGTATAAAATCAAGAACCTAGGCATGAAGACTGCTTCTACAAACATTTGTGAAAGAATGGGTCGCTCTCAGGAGCTCAGTGAATTCAAGCGTGGTATTATAACAAAGTGGAAGCAATTGGGAACAACAGCAACTCAGCCACGAAGTGGTAGGCCACGTAAAATCACAGAGCGGGGTCAGCGCATGCTGAGGTGCACAGTGCGCAGAAGTCGCCAACTTTCTGCAGAGTCAATAGCTACAAACCATCAAACTTCGTGTGGCCTTCAGATTAGCTCAAGAACAGTGTGTAGAGAGCTTCATGGAATGGGTTTCCATGGCCGAGCAGCTGCATCCAAGCCTTACATCACCAAGTGCAATGCAAAGCGTTGGATGCAGTGGTGTAAAGCACGCCGCCACTGGGCTCTAGAGCAGTGCAGTCGTGTTCTCTGGAGTGACCAATCACGCTTCTCTGTCTATCAATCCGATGGACGAGTCTGAGTTTGGCAGTTGCCAGGAGAACGATACTTGCCTGACTGCATTGTGCCAAGTGTAAAGTTTGGTGGAGGGGGGATTATGGTGTGGTGTTGTTTTTCAGGGGTTGAGCTTGGCCCCTTAGTTCCAGTGAAAGGAACTCTTAATGCTTCAGCATACCAAGAGATTTTGGACAATTTCATGCTCCCAACTTTGTGGGAACAGTTTGGGGATGGCCCCTTCCTGTTCCGACATGACTGCGCACCAGTGCACAAAGCAAGGTCCATAAAGACATGGATGAGCGAGTTTGGTGTGGAGGAACTTGACCTCAACCCGATAGAACACCTTTGGGATGAATTAGAGCGGAGACTGCGAGCCAGGCCTTCTCGGCCAACATCAGTGCCTGACCTCACAAATGCGCTTCTAGAAGAATGGTCAAAAATTCCTATAAACACACTCCTAAACCTTGTGGAAAGCCTTCCCGGAAGAGTTGAAGCTGTTATAGCTGCAAAGGGTGGGCCAACTCCATATTAAACCCTACGGATTAAGAATGTAAAGGCAGGCGTCCCAAAACTTTTGGCAATATAGTGAATATTGGCCGATACTGATATGGTGGCCGATATATTGTGCATCCCTATATTTAATAGTATTAGATGATTTGTTATTGCATTTAATAGATCACAACTTCAATAAAACATTTGAAATAGGTTTGTAAAAGGCACAGTAACTCATTTTGCGAAGCAATTGGTTCAGTTGATTCAAAGTTTTGAAAAGCATTGTTTCTCCCAAGAAGTTTCATTGAAAATAAACAGCAACAAAAAAAAGAGTTTGTGGTTTCAAGTACAGGATTGGTCAGTAAAACATTTAAGGCGGGGCTTAGTACTGTTTGACAATATTGCAATAGATTACAGCCATTTTACAGTGAAATTCAATTTGTGCAATATGTTAAGCGTGAAGAAGCCATAAAATATATTGCTGTTGATTTTCAATCATTGCTCTGTGTTGAAAATCACCACTCAAAGAATGATGTATGGATGGCATTTTCTTTTTGCATGCCTTAGGTTGATGCGATATTCACAGCCAATCAATTATTCTGAATGTCCCACAAGGCACTCTGTGCTTTAATAAGCTGAAAATAGCTCCAAATAGAAGACACATCTGTTTGCTCTGGAGCAATTAGCGATATGTCTGAGCCATTCCATGGTTTTTGGCAAGTGTCGTTCTTGTACTGCACCAGAATTTTCTGCTTTAATATTAGCACGACTCATAATTAAACCCTTTAGGAGCGAAGCATTTACACAATATGCTCGGCTGCTTCCGTTACTAAGTGCAGTCGCTCGTGCTTTATTCTCTTACAACTGCAAGCAAAAGATTTTGATTATTGTCTCTTTTCCAGTACATTGTCTAGAGAGGCTGGCAGTCATTATTCAAGGTGAACATGTGTACTACTGCCAGCACTAAATTAGAAGAAAGATTGATGGACGCAGAAAAGAAGATTGACGACAAGGAAATATATGTGCTCTAATCACTGTTTGTTAAATAGAAAGCTTTCAGTTGCATGCTAATGGATGGATTTAGTCTTTGTAATGGTGATGTTATAGGGAAATCAGCTTTAAAATGTGGTTGTAAACTATAGGTATTTGGCTACTAGGTGCATATTTGCCATAATTCAAATGGTGAAAGCCGTTTTTTTCCCATTGGAGAGAAGAATCACAAGCCAGATCTTGTAAACACTAGCAATGAGATTAACTGGAGGGATTTTTTAAAGAAGATTCTGTCAATCAACAGCTTTTGTGGCATAATGCTGATTACTACAAAGAAAATTATTTCGATTTGTCACTCGTTTTCTTTATAAAAAAGCAAAAATCAAGGTTAAGGTAAGGCATTTACAGTGGAAGTGAATGGGGACAATTTTTGGGGCATTTAAAAGCAGAAATATGAAGCTTATCATTTTAAAACATGCACTTACATTAATTATTCTGTTAAAACATGCATTATTTGAGGTGTAAAGTGTTTTAAAAAATTAGGGTTTATGGTGTTGTAATGGCTACAAAGTTGTCTATAACTTTTAAGGCCATATAAATCCAAATTCCATTTTATTTTTTTCCAAATTCCGTTTTTTTCCGTTAAAATTTTTCTGGATTCCGTTTTTTTTCCTTTTTATTTTTTTGGGGGAATCCCATTTTAAATTTTAGTAATCAATAAGCATGTCTAGTTAATTGAAACCATGAAACGTATACAATTTAACAATAATTTATTAAAAGTTTTTTTTTTTTAAATACATGTGTAGGGCCCTAAATACGCCACCCACCCGAATTCTGTGCTTTTTAAGTTTTCTGGATTCCATTTTAATGGTTAAATTAAATTTTAATAATCAATGATTTAACAATCAATTCTATGATTTATTTTCCAGAAATTCTGTGTATTTTAATTTGTATGGCAATCAAATGAAGGGATAAAACATTAATTTAATTTATCTTTTAATGAAATTAAACTTTTTAGCCAAGCAAAGTGCTACATAAAAGAGTTTTACTATTAAAATTAAAACATGGAAGAAAAATTGTGATTATTCCTTAAAAAATAAAGTTTTAATAATAATAATAATAATTATTATTATTACTGTTAGTATTATTATTACATTGAGACGTAGCTAAATTCTACCGTACAACAGTAATATATTTCTGTCAATTTCTTCAGGTTAAACCGAACTTTTATTTTGACAGTTTGCTGCGAAGACCTTGTTTCTGTGTGTTTATGATATGACGGTAGTTTTTCTCAAATGAAACGGTAAAATGCTCATGAGGTTACTCTCAGAGCAGCTCTGGAGATGAAGTTCATGCATTCATGTCCTCATATAGTGAGATGGCAGAGGCTGAAAACACTGAGTGCTTCAGTGTGTGTGTGTGTGTGTGGGAATTGAAACCATTCACACAGAGACACGCAGAACACGCAGGATTCATATTTAAATATATTTTAGTCTTTTTGCGGTTTAATATTCACAGACACTAGTCTATATATAGCGATTTGATTTAAGTGGGCTGACCTGATTTTTATTTATTCATCAAAAATTAGACAAATTCTGTGAAATTCCGCGTTCTGTTTTTATGACTGGATTCCGTGATTCCGTCCGTTCTTTCCGCATCGCGGAAATTATAGGGCCCTAAACTTTACACAGAAAAGTTTAGTAAGTGTGTTTTCCCTACTAAAATCACACATATAACACTCATATAGGCCTACTGTTTATGTCTTGTGGCTATACTATTGAAAGTTGAAACGCTGTGTATTTTAACGTTAACGGATCGCCACATTCACTTCCATTGTAAGTGCCTCACTGTAACTCAATTTTTTGCTTTTCTTTTAAGAAAAAGAGGGATACGTTGAAATGAATTTATTCAATATTATGTCTCAAATCCTGAGATTAACTTTTGCTGAACCCGAAAATATCTTTAAATCTTCTTTTTCTCTGATTTTGATCCTGAGAAAAAAGACTTATCTCACACGTGCAATAGATTTTTTTCTCCCGGTTGTAACTGTAGCAATGTCAGCTTCATCTCTATAGCATAACTGCAGGGCTTACTATCACCTTTTGGCAAATGACAGAACTCAGCAGCACTGTCCTGTTGTCAGGCCATTGCACTTTGTCATGGTACCTTGTGAGCAGAGCAGTAAATCCCCTTGGCTATTGGTTTTACTGTAAAAATGACCTGCATCAGCAGGGTTTGTGAAGTGTGCCCGCTTTGGTTTAAATACTCCACTGGTGCTCGACCTAAATCGCCCAAGGGCTAGTAGAAGAAGAACCTGCTATATTGAAAATTTTACACTTCTCCATTTGGGTCTAGTGCCAGGTTACGCTGTGATTTGAGCCATTACAAAACATAGTGAGCTAGACAGCATTTTAAGGCATCATCGACATGCTCTTTTCTGATGCAACAAAATAAAAGAAATATAGTATCATTTATTTCCTTTAATATTGAAAAGTAGTGATGGGAGATAGTTAAATCCTATTAGAAAAATGGACCATTTCAACTGATCTGCTATGCACTTTTTATGCTTATTTGAGTATTGAGGAGGTGCATTCACACCATGTCAAAATTACCTTATGAGATTCCGAAGTAAGCTCACTTAAGGACTTATTTAATAAGATTTTACCAGAAAAGGTTTTAGAATTTTTTACGACATGTTAATGTTAAAAATCTTGTATAAACATATTTGCTGTATTTTTTTCTGTTTGCTTGGTTTTTATTTTTATTGTATATATGTAACTCTTGTATTTTTGTAATTCAGTTTTTGCCATGAAGATATAGCCACAGATGCTGACATGGCATTAAATAAAACTATACTGATACTGATTACGAGATTCCGACTTGTAAAAAAGTGTTTTTGGGTCAAAGACAAAACGGGGGTTTCAAGCATCAAAAAAATTAATGTTTAATACAGCTTTAAATTTAGTTTTTTTCCTGTACTTTAGAATGTGTCCTGTTTAATTTTATAATTTTCTGAGCAAAAAATACAAAAAAATCATACATTTTTTTACCATGATTTACAGAAGACACCCACTAAAATGTCATTCAGTGTAACAATATTCAGAGGTGTAAAGAGTACCTGAAAACCATACTTGAGTAAAAGTACAGATTCCTTACAGCGAAAATGACTCCATTACAAGTTACAAGTCACCAACTCCAATACAACTTGAGTAAAAGTCTTAAAGTATCTGATTTTAACAGTACTTAAGTATTTTACTCATACTAAATATAGGCTCAACGATGAACTAGTCCTCGACACCTGAGAGACATACCAGTGAAAATAATAAACGATTTGTAACATGAGAAATCATGTTTATTTTCTAAAATCAAAATAAAACTGAGCACCTCAATATTGCAATAAGTCAAGGTCGACACAACAGCCTCTTAAACGTCTACAAACTCTCAAGTTTCAGTTAAGCTCAAGTGCACAAAAAGGCCATAAGTAAACCAATATCCTTCAAAAAGGTCTCGTCAATATAGCGGATAAATAAAATAATGTTAAGTAAAATTAAATAGTCAAAGTCATGGCCTCATCTCATAAATCAAACACTTGTGATTCATCAACTCCCTGCTAATGCACTCGCATTCATGTAAAGTAGCCTTGTTGATGTTTGGGTGAGTAAAGGCAAAACGCACAAAATATAGTACCTTCAATGCCCTTAGATGGCGATATCGTTTCTTTATAGCAGAAACAAACTGCTGCAGAAAAAGTTAGATGCCATGCAAAATGTAATGTGTAATTGCGTTACTCAACACAAATGTATTGGAGTAAAAAGTACATTTTCTTGTTCAAAAATGTAGTCAAGTAGAGAGTAAAAGTTTCTAATATCTTTGATACTCAGTACAACTACAAAGTAGCCAAAAAGATACTTAAGTACAGTAACTAATTACATTTACTCAAATTCTTTACACCACTGACAATATTTATGTATCAGAAAATCTTATTAGGCATATTTAAAACAGGAATCATTTGATGACATATTAAAAGACTCTATTTAAGGATCACAGTGCAGCCACAAATAATTGTAATTTTTAAATCTTTATACTTTGCCACTATCCTTCAAACCACTAGGTTTTACCCATTTGTCAGCAAGAAATTTTTGTAAGGAATTGAAAATTTTGTATGATCACATATTCTTTTATATATTTTAATAATTACAGGTCAGAATAAGTATATTGTTTAATTTTTACATAAATCTATCAGTTACGCTGAATGACCATGGTTTGTTACTCTGAATGACATTTTGCCGAAAAGGAGATAATGTTGCCATTGTTCCCATAATTGCAATTTTTTTAGTATTAGTCTGTATCATCAAATTAGTTTTATTAATGTTCCTGAGTAAAAGATGGCATAAGCAGATTTTTGAAAAATAATAAGCATTTTATTCTACCGTTCTGATGCTCCCTGCCATGCTTGCTTAGCTTGTCACTGTTTCTGACTTGCTCGGCTCCAAAAGTGACTCCTTGCAGCTATATTTATGAATACTTTTTGTTTGCCAACATAAATGACGTTATCAGGATGGGTGTTTTGGATGGAGAATCTTCTCAATGGTCTCTTTTGAACTTGTGACATACCATAGTGAGGGGGAACTCTCTGTTCAGAAATATTGGTAAGCTATTATTCTGACAATCGCAATCCTGAATACCTTTCTCTTTTCCTTGCTAAAGGCCTGTTCACACCAAGTATGATAACTATAATGATAAAGATAAAGATATAGTTAACAACAAATCATTCTAAATATAAAAGAATAGTAGAGTCCACACCACAACTATAACGGCAACGGCACATAGAAACGATATCGTGGGTTCACTTTCAGAGCGATTTTTTTTTTTCCAGCTAATGAACGATAAATACATTGACAGCCAATCAGAATCCATTCCGCTTTAAAGAGCTCCAGCATTTAAAGCATCAGACGACAAAACTACAGTACATGCTTAGAATGAACAGTGTTATCGTGTGGACGCTGATATAGTTAGCATTATAATTATCATAATAGTTATTGTTCTTATTGTGAATGGGCTTTAAGAGTGCCACCCTAGCTAGCTACTGGGTCTGCTTTTACTTTTTGGCTTTTTGGCATTTTACAGTGCCTTTTAACTCTCTCTGTTCGTGGGCATCTAAAATGAATCAATAGCACAAATTAAAAAATACAAAAATGCATTAAAATATTAATATTTATTAAGTTTAACACATTTGTCAGTGCTAAACATTCCTCATTTATCTGTAATAAAAATAAGATGCTAAAATTGTTATTTATACAGTGATACTGTCATTCAGTGTAATGGATGACACGTTGGTGTAACGAAATGACGAATGATGAAACTTCTACTTCAGCTTATATTGCAGGCCATCAACTGGCCACCTATATCAAACAGTGAGCTTGACCAGTAAGGTTAATCACAATTATTCACAACATCTACTTATTTGTCAAAAAATCTAACAATATAAGTGTTTTTTGGCATTTCATTGAATGACATGCGGTTTTGTAATTTAGGCTACCACACCATGAAAAGGTGGAATTATCAAATATTTAAGACAAATGAATTCACTTTTCTGCACCACCACATGGTCTTCAGGATGCCTTTTGATGATGTCACAGACTGTCGAATGACAATGGCCGTTTCTCTTCTTCTTCTTCTTCTTTAGGGTTTAACGGCAGCTTGCATCCATTAGCGTTGCACTACTGCCGTCTTCCGGGTTCACTTTCCTGTAATGTCCATTACATCATATTCTTCTCATCAGTCCTGATGGCCGTTTCTCAATATGCGTATTCTTTACTTGTGTTCTCGTGGACTTGTGAAACGTCATCAGTCGCTGCCCGAGTACTGTTCCAATTCAAAGTTCACATCTAGCCAAGTACAGTTCAAATCCCCGGATGTGTCCTTGATTCGCCCCTTTTATCGTGGATGCATCGAGAGGTGATTCGTGTGGACTTCAGACAGACCGGTATCCCAGAATGCATCTTGCACCAACAAGCAAGCACCAATAGCGGATGAGAAACCCCGCTTAATTTAAAAATACTGTTAATGTGTCACAAAATGTAGTTTTAAGCCTTTTTAAGGCGAGAATGTAGTTGGTTAATGCTCAAATCTGTGGTTTATTTATAAAGAGAGCGCCTATTTGAAAAATGTATCTGCCGTTTTCGGAGTTGTGAGATCCAGTCGATCAGCTGCGCTCAGCGCTCGTTAACCCCGCCGAGAGCAGCCTTTCCTCGGCTAGTCCTTCTGACCTTTGCTGCTGGCTCTGATGTCTCTGTAGTGGTTAAACATGAGATATAATTCGTCGTGTGTAGATCTAACGGGCGATCTTTGGTCTCATGAATCTATAATTTGTTCCCTGCCAAATCAAATATTAATGACCACTTAAAATATTTTTCTTCTAATATTTTTATTATTTATATTACAATTAGTGTAGTAATTAAGGTTAAAATAGAGAATTCCAATGCAAAGAGGCAAATTAGAGTCATTTCGTGGCTGGAATAATAATAATAACTTTCATTTGTAATGCTATTACCCACTAGGTGCCTGTATGGCTCTTTAATAAATATACATGTAGGCCTATCTAGTCTAGTTGCTCAAAAAAGTATTGCAGATCATAACTGCTTACTTATTTTTTTAGGTTTTGCATTTGAATAAATATTTAGACATGATCAAACACTAGATTTCTTTAAATGTGAAATTTTAAAACGTTAATAACTTACATGCTAATATTTTTAATGATACTTATCAAGATCGAAATCGATATTTGTGCCAATCACAACCTTGTTTGTGAGTGTTTTAAATGTAAATGAAAAGAGACAGGGTTGTGTTTTATATTTCGTTTTGTTATAAATATACATGCAGTAAAGATAATCAAGGTATGCGTTGCTTGAACCACATTTGTGTGACTATAATTCGTTTAATATTTTTTTTTAATGAAAATGAAAAGAGGCAGAGTGGTGTTTTATGACATATATTTTGTTTTATTGTAGCCTAAAATATACATACAGGAGTGAGAGCGAGCTGAACGATGCTATCAAGAACGCTGCTGTTCCATTAGCAGAGTACCGGACTTGTGTCCTCCCGTCCTCGGGAGTTCGTTCTCCCGAGTCGAACTTGGCAAGTATGAACTACCAAGGACGCAAGTCAGAAGTTCGCGTACTACATTACGATGTAATGGCAAAATCAAAGTCCGGACCTTTACGCTGAATGACAATTTTACCCTTTGGAACATTATTTCCCCCATATGTTGACATTTTATTTTGACATAGTAAAGTAGACACTTTACTTGCATTTAACATGTTTTTTATGTATATAAAATTACTTTTGTAAACTTAATTTGATGCGGACACCAAAATTGTGACGTCTCATCTTTGACCCTTTTACGTCCTCATAGAACTCATAATTAGCCTACAACTTATAACTCGGAGAGCTCCTTGTACCATGTGACTGCTGTACCACCTGAGGTTATTTAGGTGTTCATAATGTTGCCATAGAAACGCATAATTCCGAGTCCGAGAATGTGAACGGCTCAGAGAACATCACGTGTTGTCATCTCGTAATTGCGGCAATCACAACATGGTGTGTCATTAGCTTAGCAACATGCTAACAGTTGTAAATAAACAGATTATTGGAGCATGAAAATACTATTTCAAAATTTCTCGTTTAATTCGTTTCAAAGCCATTTCAGTTTATGAGCTTCCATTTTGGTTGGAATCCTGCCGGCCCGTTCGCACCAAGGACGATAACTATAAAGATAACGATAGAGATAGTTCTAAAAATCGTTCTCAGTATTAAAGAATGGCAGAGTTCACACCACAGCTATAACGATAACGGCACAGAGAAACGATATTATTGGAATCACTTTCAGAACGATTTTATACTGCTGATGAACAATAAAAACATTGACAGCCAATCAGAATCGATCCTGTTGTAATGAGCTTGAGCATTTAAAGTGACAGACAAGCGCACGCTTAGAATAAACAGAACGATATCGTCCGCTGGTGAGGATGCTAATATAGTTATCTTTATAGTTATCATTCTTGGTGTGAACAGGCCTTTAAGGGCCTTTTCCGTTTTTAGCTCTTCGTTGTCGTGTAAACGCACCCTTAGAAGACAGTTGCCCACCTAGGATGTAGACAGCAGCACAGCCCACTGGGTTGGAACAGATGCCTTCCATGCCACAGATTCCTCATGCCTTTAGTTATTTTAGAATTCATGGAAGGACATAAGAGGTCATTTGTTGTCATGGTGATTCAATTTGCGTGTTGTTAAACCCTTGCGCTGTGCATGAGAGTAAGTAATGTGTTGTAGATCAAATGGAAAATAAACATCTAGAGTGCAAATTAAATTAATATGAGTGCCATTTCAAAGCGCTGTTTAAAACGTCATCAAGGCTGTTTTAGTCAAAAAACCTTTCCACATAAAAGACAAATCATTTGTCGAACGCACTAAATTCTCACAAGGTCATGTTGTTATATGAACAAATTGACCACTGTGTTCTTTTTGAAGGTCCTTTTGTGCGCATTTCAGGCCGTGCGCTGTATTAGATTACTAGTTTCTCCCTAGTGCATTTTCTTTCTCAATGCCTTGAATGAAAACAGCTGCCTCTCACAGTCGCCTACATCCGTGAAAAACAAATGTGTGAGTCCTTGCTAGTTTCACACTGGCTTTATGCCTTTTACTTGAACTCCAGTTTAACCTTGCAAATTGCTTTTACTGCTATTATCAAAGAAATAACACCTTGAATTAGGATGATTACAGACGTACACATACCATGACAGCAGTGAACACCTGGGCGGCTCAACATGCTCTCTGCATGAAATGTTTGTGAACCAGATAATACCATACCATGCAAAGAGTCCACCTCTAATAGGGAGCCACTGTAACATTGTGAGCCTGTATATTTGTAGGGGTTCAGAGAGGTGGTGGTCTCGAAGTCCAACAGCCAGTGTTGGGCAAGCTACTCTGAAACTGTAGCTTTACAAGCTACTTGTAAGTTAAAGTAGTTAAGTTAAATTCAAGTTACCCTTTTGAAAAAGTATTTAGCTACACTACAAGTTACTATCAAAAAGTAGCTAGCTACATTGAAACTACTTTTTTTTTCTTTTTTTTTTTTTTTTTTTACAATGACATTGTTACAAATAACTGAATAATTGTTAATGAAGAATGTTATAATATTTGGGGTTTCAAGCAACATAATGCAATGTAATTATGATTTCAAAGAGTATAAGGTGAATTCAGGTTGATTGGGACACTTCATTTCAATGGCAAAAACTGTCAGAATCATTTGATTTTGTAAACTATCCGATACACACAATACTCAAATATAGCCTATATCTCAAACTGGCTGTCAAAGTGCAAAATGGCTACAAATTTAACGTCGGTGCAAGAACAAAATGTATGCAACTTAAATTAAATACTCAGGAGTCAGGATTAGTCTAAAAATGCAGGTTAAACTCACAGCACATGCAGTGATGGAGCGCAGCATTCTGAACAGAAACGCTCTGAGTAGTCATGAGCTGCTCGCGTGAACAGTGCGCATTGCTTGACTATTTCTTTTCGTTTCATATTGTTTCGTTTAAAAAGTGGACATTTCAAGCTTTCTATACACATATTTCTCATGTCTGTGAGGCAAGTAGCCTGCTGAGTTTTGGTTTATTTATGAGACGTGCTCCAGTTCATGTGCAATGCAAGTGATCGCGCCAGCGCCTCCATGTCACGATTATTGTCTGCTATAGTCTATATAGCTTCTTATTTATTAAATCCAGGCAATTGGCTGATGAAACATTGATTAAAATTAAGATACAATTTATACAAAACGAAATTCACTTTAAAGAAAGGCTTTCTACAAAACAAAACTTAATAAAGTGGTAAAAATCATTTCTGACCTATATGTCTTTGACATATATTACACATCTTTGCACTTTTCATAATCAATATAGCCTAGATGAAATTTAAAAATAACATTATAATATTTAAACATAAATATGAAACAAAATACATTGTTTAATGGCTACAACAAGTATAGTAGGCTACAGTAGCCTACAGATAAATGTCATGTCTGAGCGGGATTTGAGCGAACGTTGTTTTACCGGTGAGCGGTTCATGAGTGGAGCGCGCTGGCATAGAGCGAACTATTGAGCTGAGCGTTCGTCACACCGCTCTGCTTCACTCATTACAGGCTCGTTCTCGTCAGAACCCAAAACGGAATGTAGCTTTTGGTCACGCTACACCGCTACTTGCTGGATAAAGTAGTTTGCTACTGGAAAAGCTGCACTGTTTTAAAAGTAACTGAGCTACTGACAAGCTACTGAAAAATGTAGTTACGCTAGTAGCGTCGCTACTTGTAGCTCGCTACTGCCCAACACTGCCAACAGCTGCCAAAAAGGACTTCATCATGACAGGGTCAATTCAGTTGCTGCTAGTTCAATTCAAGCTCCAATATTGTCCAATCCAATTGATTTAGATTCTCAATGGCGCCAATTTCACCTCATAAGTAATCCAATTTCCATGCAAACTCCATTCAAACTCTTTCTCTTTATATCCAATTTCTTCAGCTCATCCCCATATAATAGATGCGTCTACGCTCTCATTGCAGCTCCTCAAATAGGAATGATGAACCCTCCACACACTTGGACCTCGTCTGTGACTACATTTCTTCTGGCTTTGGGAAATCAGACAATGCTAGTGTTTCTAGTGAGTAAGCCCTTGGGGTTAAGATCTACTGCTCTGTGGGAACCCTGTGGTATTGCTGTCCATTGCAATGCAATATCTCACATTTACCTGTGTGCAAATAATAACCATGTTTGAGGAGGCTTTTGACCATGGAGGCTATCTTGAGGGACCCCAATGGTAGAGTATTTTTTTGTTGTTACATTGGGTTTAACATTGACTGCTTAGAAATAATGACTTTTGCCAATATTTTGATTGTTTTCAATATTGTTTTGTTCCATAGTCTTCCCTCTTATAATCAATAAGGCAACTATTAGGCTGCGTGTCCACCAAATCGTTTTTAGCCAGCTGAAAACGCTAGACGCTCTGCTGAAAACGCCTAGCTGTGGCAGCGTTTTTTTTTTTTCAGTTGAGACACTTTGCTTGCTATGATACGGAATATCCGCGGAAGTGTTACTAGTATCTAATTTCACAGATAGTTTGTTTCTGTATAGAGGGTATGCACGTGACGGCACCAACGGCCAGAGTGACTGTGGTTACGCCCACTGAGTGGCAAAAAGACTGAGTGGCAGCATTGGTTTTCAGTGTGAACTCTGCGAAACACAAAATACATCTAAAACAGGAAAGAGCTTTGAGATTGACTGTAAAATAGATTTGACAAGAAATCTGAGGTATATATTTTACTGACTCCCGAAAGCTACAAAAAAGAAAAGCAAATGGATCTCTGCAGTTCACAGAAACAACTGGACTCTAGGCAGCGAAATGTGGATTTGCAGTTATCATTTTGTGTCAATATGTAGAATTTTGGGGTAAAATCATACCCTATATACAGTGGGGAGAACAAGTATTTGATACACTGCCGATTTGCAGGTTTTCCTACTTACAAAGCATGTGGAGGTCTGTAATTTTTTATCATAAGTACACTTCAACTGTGAGAGACGGAATCTAAAACAAAAATCCAGAAAATCACATTGTATGATTTTTAAATAATTAATTTGCATTTTATTGCATGACATAAGTATTTGATCACCTACCAACCAGTAAGAATTCCGGCTCTCTCAGACTTGTTAGTTTTTCTTAAAGAAGCCCTCCTGTTCTCCACTCATTACCTGTATTAACTGCCCCTGTTTGAACTCGTTACCTGTATAAAAGACACCTGTCCACACACTCAATCAAACAGACTCCAACCTCTCCACAATGGCCAAGACCAGAGAGCTGTGTAAGGACATCAGGGATAAAATTGTAGACCTGCACAAGGCTGGGATGGGCTACAGGACAATAGGCAAGCAGCTTGGTGAGAAGGCAACAACTGTTGGCGCAATTATTAGAAAATGGAAGAAGTTCAAGATGACGGTCAATCTCCCTCGGTCTGGGGCACCATGCAAGATCTCACCTCGTGGGGCATCAGTGATCATGAGGAAGGTGAGGGATCAGCCCAGAACTACACGGCAGGACCTGGTCAATGACCTGAAGAGAGCTGGGACCACAGTCTCAAAGAAAACCATTAGTAACACACTACGCCGCCATGGATTAAAATCCTGCAGCGCATGCAAGGTCCCCCTGCTCAAGCCAGCGCATGTCCAGGCCTGTCTGAAGTGTGCCAATGACCATCTGGATGATCCAGAGGAGGAATGGGAGAAGGTCATGTGGTCTGATGAGACAAAAATAGAGCTTTTTGGTCTAAACTCCACTCGCCGTGTTTGGAGGAAGAAGAAGGATTAGTACAACCCCAAGAACACCATCCCAACCATGAAGCATGGAGGTGGAAACATCATTCTTTGGGGATGCTTTTCTGCAAAGGGGACAGGACGACTGCACCGTATTGAGGGGAGGATGGATGGGGCCATGTATCACGAGATCTTGGCTAACAACCTCCTTCCCTCAGTAAGAGCATTGAAGATGGGTTGTGGCTGGGTCTTCCAGCGTGACAACTACCTGAAACACACAGCCAGGGCAACTAAGGAGTGGCTCCGTAAGAAGCATCTCAAGGTCCTGGAGTGGCCTAGCCAGTCTCCAGACCTGAACCCAATAGAAAATCTTTGGAGGGAGCTGAAAGTCCGTATTGCCCAGCGACAGCCCTGAAACCTGAAGGATCTGGAGAAGGTCTGTATGGAGGAGTGGGCCAAAATCCGTGCTGCAGTGTGTGCAAACCTGGTCAAGAACTACAGGAAACATATGATCTCTGTAATTGCAAACAAAGGTTTCTGTACCAAATATTAAGTTCTGCTTTTCTGATGTATCAAATACTAATGTCATGCAATAAAATGCAAATTAATTACTTAAAAATCATACAATGTGATTTTCTAGATTTTTGTTTTAGATTCCGTCACTCACAGTTGAAAAGTACCTATGATAAAAAATAACAGACTTCTACATGCTTTGTAAGTGGGCAAACCTGCAAAATATGCAGTGTATCAAATACTTGTTCTCCCCACTGTATTGTATTATTATATATTGTATTGACAACTCATCAGTTAAATATTTACCATCTTATATTCAGCATGATTTGATGTCTTTAAATGAACACAAAAAAGACAAAAACTATACAAGTTTTAGGGCTGGACAGTATGACGATATATATATATATAACATTGATATAAGTGCTCACCCGGATTTAGACCTACCTATAATGTATTTATATAAAGCGTTCACTGGCAGATTTGCTTCATGTATTTGAAATCAGGCACATATAAATGTCAGGAAGTTTCCCCTATTAAATCCAGTCATGCAGCAGCTCTTTTGCCACTCAGTCCGGCTGAAGGGGCGTGTTCCGGCGGGAAAGTAACATCAGTGCATACCCTCTATTGTTTCTATATAAAAATGTTGATACAATGTAAAGTATTTCCTCTGGCTCTTGTTTTAAATAATTTAGTTCCATTATTATGCTTGTTGTTGTCATCTGTTGACACTGTACAAGCAGAATGTGACAGTTCGTCGGTGTAGTATTTGTCCCACTCCTCCTCCACTGTGATTGGATGGCTAGGTAAAAACTGACAATGAGTGGTAAAAAACGCCTGAGTGCTCAGCACTTAGTGTGAAATAGACACTCAGCGCTCCGTTACGCTCCTGGCGTTTTAAAAACATGGCCCTCCCATTGAAAAAAATTGGAAAAATATGCTAGACACACAGCCTTAAAGTTGGCATGAAATAGAAATGAACCCTTTCTATTATATAAATGCATGTTATTGATATTTTTGTGAATGATTCATCCATTTCATTTTTTTAAAAATTGATTTTATAAATTTTAATCAAAATGTCAACTTTATCTCTGGTGAAATGACAGTCTTCTTTCTGGTGATGTATGCTGGACTTCTCCGTTTCATCTGCATAATGCCCACCCATTTCTAACAATCTACTGCAAGCTCGCATTCAGATCAGCCTCCATCCAATCGACAGGATGTATTGAACTAGACCACAGTCTACTTTTTTTTATTTTCGATAATCTGTTTCACTCAGATGTACATCACAATGGATACTACAGTTCTTCCATTACATTGCGACTCATTCTTCCCTCGGGTCATTTTGACTCAAAACTTTTTTTTTTTAAGTTTTTTTTTTAAGTTTTTATTGGAGGGGTCCAAGACCTCAGGACTTTTGTTGCACTTGAACCACGAATACACACAAAAAATGTACTGGATTTGAGGAGGTTTATGTGGTTGTATTAAAAAATGTAACAAATCCTTCCCTCGCGGGTCAGTTTGACCCCCTTAGGAATTAATGGAATGCGAGGAATGCTTCAACAGTGTTGGGGGTAACGCATTACCAGTAACTCGAGTTACGTAATCAGAATACTTTTTTCAAGTAACTAATAAAGTAACGCATTACTTTTAAATTTACAACAAAATATCTGTTACTTTTTCAAATATGTAATGCAAGTTACTTTGTTTTCCCATTTATTGACTGACAGCTCTCTTGTCCCCATCTTGAGTGAAACCGTGAGTAAGTGCAGAGGCATTGTGTGCGCTGTGTGTAAAAATGATGGTTGTTGTAGTTCTAGACTAAATGTGAGCAAGCACTTACTCATCGTACTTTCACAAAAAAAGATTCAGTATTCCTCAAAATGAATAAATGAAATCAGTGAAATGCAAAATCAGAATACTACGCAAACTTCCAATAATGTTTGGAACATTATAAACATTTTAATGCATTTAATCTCAATTTATTGACCAATGTTCTTGCCTTCGGTGATTCAGTTAAACCATAAGCAAAAATGATTTTTTGTTTTTATTGGTAAAGTAAGACCCTAGGGCTTCGGGTCATTTTGACCCACGAGGGAAGGATTTGTTACAGGTTGCGAGGAGAGGATGAGGGTTACATTGCAGCTAAAGTTAAATGGTTTAATTCATCTGATCTTTGATACCATGTCATTGAGTTAACCCAGCCATTTAACATAGGACTGGCATTTTGGTGGTGAGTCATCGGATCAATGGTTTGGAAATGTCACTGGACGGATGACTGTGTATGACAGAAGAGGAAATTATTTGTAAGTCTATTCCTTATTCTCAGAGTCTTTTTGAGTCACGCTGAGCAATTTCCTGGCACTAGGACGGTAACCCTTTTGTTGAACCAAAGACCAGAAGAATGTCTCATTCGTTCTCGGTAGCTTAGCAACATGCTGAACATCTTTCACATCTTCAGATGCAGATATGTAAACATCTTTTCAGGTGAATTTACATAACGCAAAGACGTTAAATCCTGATGTTGACACATAATTAGCTTGTCTGAGTGCTTCTTGTATGTTAAAACTGAAGGGAAAACACTTTGAGTGCAGTTGGAAGAGTGTTTGCTTAACATTTTAGATAAATTTGAAGGTTTCAGCATTCTGGGGAAAGGTTTGTTTTTACTAGTCGTGGAATGCAATCTCGTCTTCAAAGAATCCCCTACAAAAAACACAATTGAATTATGGAAAGCAATGTGTTTATATGAATAAATAGGCTAAGTGCTGACTACCCTTGAAACTAATACCAAATCAAATAGAATTGTGGCCTTGTTACTGTAAACATATTTGGTTAAACTTTATTTTAGGGTGACGTAGTTACATTGTACTTAATCAAATAAGTGCTGAGTAATATTAATTAACTACATGTACTTACTATAGTTACAGTTAGAGTTAGGGTTTGGTTTAGGGTTTAGTTACTTGTAATTAGGCATAATTTACTGTTATTACGATAGTAAGTACATGTAGTAAGGTGTAGTTGTCACCTTAAAATAAAGTGTTACCACATATTTTCAACCAATTTTGTCTAATACACTCACCTAAAGGATTATTAGGAACACCATACTAATACTGTGTTTGACCCCCTTTCGCCTTCAGAACTGCCTTAACTCTACGTGGCATTGATTCAACAAGGTGCTGAAAGCATTCTTTAGAAATGTTGGCCCATATTGATAGGATAGCATCTTGCAGTTGATGGAGATTTGTGGGATGCACATCCAGGGCACGAAGCTCCCATTCCACCACATCCCAAAGATGCTCTATTGGGTTGAGATCTGGTGACTGTGGGGGCCATTTTAGTACAGTGAACTCATTGTCATGTTCAAGAAACCAATTTGAAATGATTCGAGCTTTGTGACATGGTGCATTATCCTGCTGGAAGTAGCCATCAGAGGATGGGTACATGGTGGTCATAAATGGATGGACATGGTCAGAAACAATGCTCAGGTAGGCCGTGGCATTTAAACGATGCCCAATTGGCACTAAGGGGCCTAAAGTGTGCCAAGAAAACACCCCCCACACCATTACACCACCACCACCAGCCTGCACAGTGGTAACAAGGCATGATGGATCCATGTTCTCATTCTGTTTACGCCAAATTCTGACTCTACCATCTTAATGTCTCAACAGAAATCAAGACTCATCAGACCAGGCAACATTTTTCCAGTCTTCAAGTGTCCAATTTTGGTGAGCTCATGCAAATTGTTGCCTCTTTTTCCTATTTGTAGTGGAGATGAGTGGTACCCGGTGGGGTCTTCTGCTGTTGTAGCCCATCCGCCTCAAGGTTGTGCGTGTTGTGGCTTCACAAATGCTTTGCTGCATACCTCGGTTGTAACGAGTGGTTATTTCAGTCAAAGTTGCTCTTCTATCAGCTTGAATCAATCGGCCCATTCTCCTCTGACCTCTAGCATCAACAAGGCATTTTCGCCCACAGGACTGCCACATACTGGATGTTTTTCCCTTTTCACACCATTCTTTGTAAACTCTAGATATGGTTGTGCGTGAAAATCCCAGTAACTGAGCAGATTGTGAAATACTCAGACCGGCCCGTCTGGCACCAACAACCATGCCATGCTCAAAATTGCTTAAATCACCTTTCTTTCCCATTCTGACATTCAGTTTGGAGTTCAGGAGATTGTCTTGACCAGGACCACACCCCTAAATGCATTGAAGCAACTGCCATGTGATTGGTTGATTAGATAATTGCATTAATGAGAAATTGAACAGGTGTTCCTAATAATCCTTTAGGTGAGTGTATTTCAGGCTGAATTTTAATAGGATTATGGCGTGACAATCCATGGCCCACAAATCTGATGGCTTGGAACTGGATTAAGACGAGAAATTGGATTGCCCTTTTATATATAACCACTATCCTTACGACTTCTCAGCAGCCCGACTTTTGGAGCAGGATTTGGAGACAGACAAACTAACTGACTCAGCGGCATTTCATGGAAACGCAGTTATTGTTTGTAGATCAGATTAAAGTGAACAGACAGGTGTGTAATAGAACTCCAGGATCCCAAAGTCACAAAAAGTTCTTCTCACCAGTGAAGGAACATTCAAGGGCTGTTCTGGCAACAAAGAAGTTGATTTGTTATGAGAAGGCCCAGACATTTCTTTGCGACGACAAATGTTGTGCCGCGACTAATTAACACTGTGGTGCAGTGCCTCATTTGTTGTGTGGTGTCAAATACATCTTATCTTGTTTTGGAAAGAACGGAAAGCACATTATGTTCCATCAAGGTTGATATCGTTTAAATCCTTTCCCCGTCATTGAGTGTAGTGAAACTCGTGTCTTTATCTTGAGTGGCCAGACACGCACTCAGACATCATGTATTACACCTGCTTGTTATCTTGTTGGGATCTTCTTGAAACTACTTTGTTACAGCGAAAAGAATGCTTGACTGTCGAAGGTAAGAAGCTGTGCATTCCCTTGAAAGTTTGGGATCTAGTGGGATGTAAAAATAAGCTCCAGTGCTCATTCAGAATCATCAGAACATTGACAGGGATACCTCAGGAACTGCTTAACATCTCCCTGAAAGCAAGGAACTCATACGGGTTTGGGACGCAATGAGGGTGAGTAAACAGAATTTTCATTTGTGGGTAAACTGTTCCTTTAAAGAGAGAGATGAGCTTTAATCTTTTGATGGGTTTACTAAGCAACCATAGCAATCTCTTGCTGTTCTGTGATCCAGAAAGTCACAAACAGCTTCTCCAGGCTTATCTGATTCCAGTTTGCATTTCTGACGGATCATCACACACAGTAGCTCTCTACTTTCGATACACATTGTCACTTGAAACTTGAAACTCTCTGCAGTGCTTTGGGGGATCATGTCTATTTTTCCATTCTTCCACTTTTGAAGATAACTTCTCACTCTCATGGCAAATGCTCACAAGGATCCATAGACTCATTACTATGATAGAGGATCAGGGTTGAAAGTATTATTGTTCAGGGAAAGGGACAAACTAGTTTGACACCAGGCGCACGGTTCAAGCCGGCACACTCATTAAAGCTTGAGACTCATTCTGTTGCCTTTGATATGATGAGTTGTCCTTCGGAGACGCAATTTAGGCCCCATACAAACCGCTGAGATACATAGTGTGTCTCTCTCACGCCATTAAAGACTAAATAAATCTCCCCTCGGGCCATGGGAACTTTTTTTTTACAGAGGGTTCCTTTGATTAGGGGTAAGCAGACTATACACATGACTAGCAAATCTGTGGCAGAAAGCCTCATCTGGGTTAAAACATTGTCTAGGGATAGTACAAACAAAGCAGTGTGCGCCATGGTGTTTTCCTTAAAAGGGGGTTGATCATTATGTAAAAATACCCCCACAATCAGTTGTGAACACTATTCAGCAGAATAAGAACAATGAAACACATCTCCAAAACTTAGGATGTGTTCACACTTGGCATGTTTGGATCGATTAAAACGAATCCTGGTGCGTTTGCTCTGTTAATGCGGTTCATGTGAATAAGTGTGAACGTTGCCATCTGAACCCTGGTGTGCACCAAACAAGCGTACCAAGACCACTGAAAAGATGGGTCTGGGCCCGCTTTCAAACGAACTCTGGTGCGGTTCGAATGATATATGAACGCAACACGGACCAAAGACATGTAAACGAACCATAAACGGAGTATGATGTCACAAGATGCGACCCTAAAACCAGGGACACACCAAGCGGTCAGCCGTCAGGCAACATCGGGATGTTTTTGAGCATCGGCTGACTTAGTTTTTTCGGTGTGTTCCGCACACGTTGGCTCTAGTCGGACGGCGTCTGGGTTTTTTTGGCCGATTCATCATGTAGAATCGGCGTCGGGCCGTCGGTGAGAGAGAGAACTCTGATTGGCTGTTCAGCTTAGCGAACGAGTCAGTGCACGAGAATAAGAGCAAATAAGTAAGTCAAAACTGAACAGACAGAAGGCTGTTATAATTTTACGTCATCTTACCTGAGCAACACTGCGCAAATATTTTCATAACATTAGCAGTGTGGAATAAAGAACGTGATCAGCGTACTTGATATTCAAAATGGTAAGCAAGCGCTGCTTTGTTTATGGTTTGTATACCAGCAGTCTTAGTTTCGCTTTCCCTTTTGAATGACAAATATAGACGAATATAAATATGTTAACATCACAAGGCTATTAATTGCAGACAGTCCAACAGACAGATAACTATTGTAAGCCACACTATCAAAATGCAAAAATTTGTCTATTATTTACCCCTCGGCTTTCAGCCTGTTTTTTGTCTTCTGTTTCAATCGTTTTGAAGTTTGTGTCATGGCTTAGACATGTCATTTTTTTACACTCTGTGTGAGTTTTAGGAATGTCCTAATGGGTTGTGCAGGGACAATTAGGTTACTGCTTTGTAGATGAAAGGGTGATTCAGACGAGCGGTCAGGTTAACAAAGCCGTCAAAATAAAAGAGGAAAAAGAGGGAACAATCGCACTGTCATGGTTTTGAAAAGAGAATTGTCTTTGGGGGGTGTTTTGGGCATGTGATGTGACAGATCTTATTGTTACAGTATCAAAAGCCCTGGAGTACCTCTCGAATTCACAGGGATCCATCTCTGAGGGCATCAAACATCCTGAAACCTTCAAATTCCAGAAGATATAAATAGCCTATATATTGAGCAGGCTGCTCTGTCTATATTGCTTTGTACCTTGTCCTTTTAGGGATAGTCCAGGCCAAAATAAGGTTTCTGTCATTATTTACTCATATTCATGTCATTTCAGACCTGTATGAGGTTTGTTCTTCAATCCATAGAACGCCAGTGGAGAAGTTTTGAAGAATGTCTGAGCTGCTCTCTTCCAGACAATGATTCTGACCAGGTGCTTTCAGGCTCCAAAAAGATAAGTTAATATGACTTTCAGGCTCTGTTTTACTCGTATTAAGATGCGTTTTGGTCATTTGGAAGTAGATGAGGGAGACACATAACCGTTTACACCTGGTATTTTAATCTGTTTCTTTTGTCCACTTTCAACCACTTCCGTCCTGATTTCAAGGGGAGGGTCTATTGCATGATGAAATGTATGGGGTTTTTCACATCTTTTGATCTAATGGACAAATTAAGCTTGCACAATAATGAACGCACCCAGAGACGACGGTAAAACACGGATAGCATCAGCTTTCGTTTCTGCTCCGACAGCCGTAAGACCACGCGAACGCTGCGAGTGCGTGTTAGAAATCGAGAGAACATTGTGCTTGGTACATTTTTCATCTTCAAACCAAGCTCTTCATCTGACAAAGTTTAAATCCCGTCTGGCTTGCGTGCTTCCCATAATGTTTACGCATTAGGTCAGTAGGCAGAGAGTAGACCGTCTTTTGCACTGTTCGAATGCATTTGACCACATGAGCATCTACGTACACCACGAAAGCAATCTGGTCGAATCCGTTTTCGACTACCTCTAGAAGTGGTCGAAAGTGGACAAGCTCAAAACATTGTACACCCCGTTTACACCTCTATTTAGCGTCGTCCACTTACGATCCGATCGATCAAAACGCATCTTTCTACCAGGTGTAAAGAGAGCCTCACACTATATTCCGAAGCATTTTTTGCTAGTGTCAGCCCGACACAGTTATCATTTTCACGTCCAGCACCACGTTGTTTAAATAGCAAATGCACTCGCACCCATCTGTTCGCCCATGGGCATGCTGGTCTGAAAACGAGGTGTGTTCAGGCGCATTGTTGGTGCGTTGCTATTTTGAGGGAAATGAAAACAACTGCACCATTGACCAACAAAAACCTGGTCTAAAGACAATAGCGCAGTATTTTTTGTGTTATTTAAAGGACGCGTTAGTAATATGAGCCTATAGGCAGATGCACAACACGCGTACACTCTACTTATTATACACACAGGGATTTCTACTTATTGCAGCAGCACACAAACATTTTTAAATATTAAAAATAAAAGGATTCCTCTCTGGAGAAGCGTTCAGTCTTTCCGCTTGCAAATTCCGCCATGTAAATAGCGAATCCGCCATGGTGCAAGCGCAACTGGCTTTCAAAGGGAATGGGAGATGTGACTCTGATTGGTTTATTGCACGTTACACCCAAAACACACCCATGACTCATTAAGAGACTAGATACAGCCCTTTTGGACCATGCGCCTGGCACGCAGACCATTTTTTCCATTGTTAAACTAGTAAAAGTGGATTTGGACACGCCCTAAGTGCACCTGCGCCATGCGCTTAGATAGTTAAAATAGGGTTCCGTAGTCACCATTCACTTTCTTTGTATGAAGAGCAGCTTGGACATTCTGCTAAAAACATCAATTCCATAAATTCATATGTGTTGTAAAAGATATGAGGGTGAGAAAATGATGACCAAACTTTTATATTTGGGTGAACTATCTCTTTTAGACTGAAGAACATCTTGTGTGAAATGGAAACAACTTCAGCAGCCCTTTATGCACTTTAGAAATGCATTTTTAGTGAGATGAAAATAACAGCAAAATACTTGGAAAAATTGTGTGGGTTGTAAACAACAACCAGACCAGTAAATCATCCAGAGCTTGTGTCTGAGAAAGCGAATGAACTAGATTTTTAAATTTTTGCAAAAAAAACTCGCTGACACAATTCTAGGGTGACACAATTTTTAGCATGTTGCTATAGAGTTGCTAGGTTGTTCTGGGTGGTTGCAAAGACGTTGCTAGATGGTTGATGTAGTGTTCTAGGTCAAATCTTTAGGTGGATAAGTTTTATCCAATTTTAGTGATGTTACACAAAACGTGTTTTTTATAAGACTTAGCTCTTATAGCAAGAAGCTCTTGGAGAATGAAACACTTAGGCTTTTTTCAGGCTGTTGTGCTTTGGCCAAGCGTAACTGACAGAAGTGTTTCCTCTGAGACAAGCAGCCTGAATTGCTGTGGCCATCCCCCCGGCTTTCACAGTTTCTAGCCTTGCTGGCTTAATGGGCACTACCGCTTTTACAGAAGCTGCTTACCGAGTCCATTCCACGTCTGAAAAGGACACAGCTGCGTAGAATCACAGAGTGTTTCCCATTAACACCAAGCTTTCTCTCACACATAATAGGGTGAATCGGTGAAAATGGGCTTTTTTTTTAACCCTGCTCTTATGAAATGTCAGCCTGACAGTTGTCGGATTGCTTTCATTGCATGATAAAGTGTAAACCATGAAATCCTCACTCGCTCAGGTATCGCTCTTGGCAACAATGTGTTTTGTCAGAGAATCTGAACCTCAGGAAATTTCTTTCCAAATGCCGATGCTTACTGCAATCCCTTTTTATTTGGCAAAGTCCTTTCAGCTGTTGAGGTATCTGTTTAGTTTACTTGGATTAAAGGTGTATAGCAAGGTTAAAACAAGTCAAGATAGCATCTGTGGTTTGCCGTTGATCGCTGCAGACCATTTCAAATCATCCTTTAGTTTGTTTAAACAAGCAAATAATTGGTTACTGTTCTGGGTTTAACAGTGTATTTAATATTATGCAAATTACAGTTTTTTGTTTTTTTCTGGCTTTTAATGGTCATCACAGGAATTTTGCAGGGAAAAATTACATAACTTTGCACAGACCGGTTAGAAAGTGATTTTATCACACAATTCTCATATTAAAGGCACAACATGTAGTTTTTCACCGCTAGAGGTCGCCTATTCAAAACAAAGGCGTAGCTTGATGACGCTGAGATTGAGCGCGGATTCATGGGAGACGTCGTCTTTACCTCTACAGCCAGTGGAAAAGAATCGGGACAGGACTCGGGCAGAAATCATGTTCATGGATGAGATTATTAACGTTACTGTAGTATGAAGCAGAGCAGGGCCGAGTGCTGTGGGAGCGGATTGAGGCCGCTGGAGCAATTGCTAATGAGAGACGAGCCCAACACACGACTCGAGAGCAGCGGAACTTTTATTATCGATGCTTCCGCTTCTTCCGGTCATGCGTATGTGGGGTAACACAGCGCTGTTGATCATATTAGATACATTTGAGCGTGATGAAAATGATGTAGGGGAGTGTGGGGCACAACCTAACGCGGGGTTAGTTGTAACAGACATGGTTTAAAACTTTCCACACATGCCAGCATGAAGAAACTTTGTGTATTTACTAGTTGTCATATTAACAGTATATAGAGAAAATTCTGCGCCAAAATTCAAAAGTCTTTGGAAGATATCACTGAACATTTATTTAACCATAGCAAAAGTACATTTCTTAAGTTAATTTTTCATTTCCATTTTTTGTTTATTTTAAATTAGACAAATCTGATATTATTTTAATCTTATATCTGTTATTTAACAGTTGAGATAGTTCTTTAATGCTGATCTAACCAGCAGAAGACACGAGCCGGGTTTAAATCCCAGTTGCGCATGTGGGGCATGTTGTCACACTGCGTTACAATGAGCCCCTATTAGAACTATGCTATTCCATTCTATACTTTTATGAATTCTATTGAGAAACCATGAGAAAAAGGTGAATAAAGACTGAAAGTCAATGTTCAAAAATTATGAATTATTATTATGTTTTGAACTATGCTGTATAGCTGTGTTTAGCGGGGTGTTTGTTGTCAAACTCAAAAAGTTTATTTTTAATTATTAAAAAATTCCATTATTTTATATGAAAAAGTTGATAATTGTATTTTATTGACAAAATATTTTAATTTGTCTTATATATTTTTTGATTATATCAGGTAACATTTTAAGCTGTCATTTGGTAATGTTACATCGTGCCCCTCACATGTTACAATGTACCCCACCTATGGGGCATGTTGTCACATTTCACTTCCATTCTTTCGGGGTAAATCAAGAAAAAAGTATATACTGTATTAATGAAACAAAACCACATAACTGTACTAGACGTGTAAAATTAATGTGGGGAAAAATAAATACTCTGAACCCGAAGTGGATTTACACAAACTTCCCTTGTCTAATAAAACATAATATATTAAAATGTCTTTGGTGTTTCAATGGATTCTACAAAATAAAAACGGAAATCAAGGGTAACGCACGTATGTCATTGATAGGTGACGCACGGACACTGTCCGGGTCCTGGCAAAAATTGTTTATTTCTCTGGATTTAAACATTCTTGGAAACATCTGGAATAATTGTCACAGTGTATTTTGGTTTTGTTTCATGTTCATGTTTCATGTCTTTTATTTTGAAGTTTATCACAGTCATGGTTCCTGTTAGTCATGTGATTCCCTTGCCCTCATGTGATCTTGTCATGTGCTTCCCGTTGTGTTCTCATTGGTTTGTCTTGATCATTGTTCACAGGTGTGTCTTGTCAGTCATTAGTCCTTGTGTGTATTTAGGCCCTCATGTTTGCCATGTTCCCTTGTCTAGTATTATTCCCTGTACCGCTGTTGGTGAGTTCTGTGTCTGTTCGAGTCAAGTCGTTGTTTTTGTTTTGTAAATAAACTGCACTTGGGTTCTATCAACTTGCCTGCAGTGAACTCATTACAATAATGTACACAAGTCAACAAAATATATAACACTGTTCTAGTGGTTTTTGGATATTTTAATCCAAAAATCTTACATATTGTGCCTTTAACAGAGATGTAGAGATGCAGAGATTAAAAGAGAATTAGAGATGCACTGATATTAAAATTCTGGCTGTACCAATACCAATAATTATATCATTTATTTTATTTTTTTAATTTATTTTATTATTTTATTTTATTTTTGCCCAATAACTAATAAATAACTAATACAGTCGACTGTATTTTGTGTAAATAAGTTAAAAATAAAGTGCTAAAATCATTAATTTAAAATGCTAAAAATGTATTTAGGCATCACAGCATTTATAATATACAGTGTGACACAACTGAAGTATCTACCAATAAATTAAAAAGTATCTCAAATATAGTCTGATATGGTGCATCCCTAGTTAACATAATGTTTTTAAACAGTGTATTTTAAAGCGTATCCTGGTGGAATTCCTTGCTCCATAGACTTCCATTGTAAGTGCATTACTGCAAACATGGCTTTTGTTTGTTTTTAGAAACAGAGAGATAAATCTTAATTTTTCTGTGGTAATCAACAGCATCTGTGCCAATAGAGCTTGAATTGTATTAAACCTAGAACATTCTGTTAACAAGTATGACACAAGAAGGGATAATTTGAGATGAAATCTCTTTCTGTCCTTTTATAGATAAGCAATGCTTCCCTTGGGCAGGAAGCAATAGGACATCTGGTTCCATCTCCATCAAGGAGGCATAGCAAGAGACATGTTCTTTTTTAGATTTCAGGGCTCCGTATGGAAGCACATCTGTGTGACACAGAGCATGTTGTTAACAAAGTGCATCTTACAGGATATCCCTGCTTTTATGATGGGGTATTTGTATTTGTAAATGTCTATAGGCATGTATGTTGTATTTCTATTATTTGTAATTGCGTGTTTGCTTGCAGTGAGAGTGTGTATGTGTGTTTATATCTGGTGGAATTAAGCTTTGCCCTCTGTGTGTAACACAACTCAGCCCAAGGCCACTCTTTGATCCCAACACTGTCTCAGCTTGGAGGTAAGCAAGAGAGTTTATGAAGCCTGATGGGTTAAATCTGCCAATTATGATTTCTTAGGCCAACATCCACCCACATGGTTTGGCTTTTCCATCTGTTGTGAGGCCTGGATGTATTCTGTATAATATATTCAGCGTGCTGCATTGTGTGTCACCATTAAAGATAATTGTTGTTTATTATGTCCTGATCTAAAATAAGTTTTACATTATTTTCTTCTTTAAAGTAATACAGATGCCATTATTTACTCCCCCTCAAGTTGTCCTCTAGATTCTGTTTATTTGAGTGCCCACGCTGCTCTTTTCCATATGATGAAAACATTAAACTGTCAAGCTGCAAAAAAGGGATGCATGATACTGTAAGGCATAGTCTGTGTTTCTGTGTTCTTTGTATGTATGGGTAGGTTTCGCATGTGTTTCCTGTGTTAGTCTCCTTGGTTACTCATTGTCTGATTATTGTTTACACCTGTTGTCGATTTGATTGATTGGTTTGTTCAGTGTATTTAAACCCTGGCTGTGTCCGAAAACTGGAAAATGCTGCCTTCGGAAGACACATTTCAAGGTAGGAAGGCATCAAGGCACGTCCGAATCCAATGGTAGCTTCACTTCCTGCCTCCTGAGACACCTTCATCTGATCGATTTTTGAAGGCAGCACAGATGTATCCCTCGATGCCTTTGATATCCCACAATCCTATGCATTCCATTCGGTGACAGTAGAGCTAGAAAATGAAAGATGGCGTCTGCAAGTTGCGGTTGCTGGTCAGTTTGTGTGTAAATGTACGTTTTTGAACAACGTTTTCCACTTCTGATGTAATTTCTAGCGAGAAATTACTACTGTAGTAATTAAATATTTGTTTAGTTCTCACCAAAGCTCGCTTTATTTTGCTGTAGATCATTAAACTGTTACACTGCCTCAGAAGTCTGTCTGAAATCGGTTTCGTGAGGTGCCTTCATGCACTTACACTGCCTTACAAGTCATTGCCTGATAAGTGCTAGGACCGTTGCTTTTCACCCTGTACATGCTACCACTGGGAGATATTATTAGGAAGCATGGTGTTAATTTTCATTGTTATGCTGACGATACTCAGCTCTATATTTCTTCACGCCCTGACGAAACTTACCAATTCACAAGATTAACAGAATGCATAGCTGATATTAAAAATTGGATGACTAGTAATTTCCTGCAACTTAATTCAGAAAAAACTGAATTTTTAATCATTGGACAAAAAAACTCCACAAGTAGTAACCTAGAATACTGTCTAACACTCGATGGCTGCTCTGTCAAGTCCTCGTCGTCAGTTAGGAACCTGGGTGTGCTCTTTGATACCAATCTCTCATTTGAAAGCCACGTTTCTAGCATCTGTAAAACTGCATTCTACCATCTTAAAAATATATCTAAATTACGGCGCATGCTTTCAATGCAAAATGCTGAACAGTTAGTTCATGCGTTCATGACCTCAAGGCTAGATTATTGTAATGCTCTACTGGGTGGTTGCCCTGCCCGCTTAATAAATAAACTGCAGCTGGTCCAAAACGCAGCAGCTAGAGTTCTTACTAGAACCAGGAAGTATGACCATATTAGCCCGGTTCTTTCAACACTGCATTGGCTCCCTATTAAACATCGTATACATTTTAAAATCTTGCTGATTACTTACAAAGCACTAAATGGTTTAGCGCCCCAGTACTTGAGCGAGCTCTTAACGCATTATACTCCATCACGTTTATTGCGGTCTCAAAATTCTGGCCAGTTGATAATACCTAGAATATCAAAATCAACTGCAGGCGGTCGGTCCTTTTCCTATTTAGCACCTAAACTCTGGAACAGTCTTCCTAGTATTGTTCGGGAAGCAGACACACTCTGTCAGTTTAAATCTAGACTAAAAACACATCTCTTTACTATGGCATACACATAAAACATTTTTAATTTCTGTTATTCAAATCAGTTAAATGATTGTTTTAGGCTGCATTAACTAGGTCAGCCGGAACCGGGAACACTTCCCATAACACCTGATGTACTCGTTACATCATAAGAAGAATGGCATCTACGCTAATGTTAGTCTTTCTGTTTATCCCGAGGTTTACTGCAGTCGGCCGGATCCGGGCCGTATCCAGACCAGATGGTGGACCTTAGCCTGGACATGACGACCATATCCCTGAAGTGTCTGTAGAGACAATAGTGTCAATTAAACTCCCCCCTGTAAATGCCGCATCGACACGACATCCTAATTAAACCCGTCCCCGGCGTGACAACTCCAATCTTTCGAATAATCCTACGAATATCTATTTATCTAATATGACTTCTGACCTGTAATGTTGCCAGAATCATAATCATACACTATTTGTTCGTCGGCCAGAGGAGAACTGGCACCCCGACTGAGCCTGGTTTCTCCCAAGGTTTTTTTTCTCCATTCTGGCCCTGAAGGAGTTTTGGTTCCTTGCCACCGTCGCCTTTGGCTTTTGGCTTGCTCAGTTGGGGACACCTAAATTTCAATTATATTACTGATCCGCCCGCATTGACACTATATGATAATTGAAATGAGCTGGATGACATCACCGTTTTCACCAGAGCGGCTGTACAGCCGAATCAAATTCCGTTGCATTATTTTCCTGTTACCACTGTGAAGCTGCTTTGAAACAATTGCCATTGTAAAAAGCGCTATATAAATAAAGGTGATTTGATTTGATTTGATAAGGCAGCGAGGCAACAAGTCAAACCGCCTAGGTTTTCAGATGCAGCCCCTGTATTTCCTTCAGTTCCTTGTCAGTTCTTGGCTGAATCCCTCAATCACTATTCCCTACATTAGTCCACTAATACAGTGAATGAAAACAAGTCAGTGAATTCGGACAGCCGTTGAGTGTACATCGGCTGTACACTCGTTATTGTGGATAGAATGAGTGCACTTGATAACGTCCACTATGGTTTTGGACACCACTACAAATGGCTGTCCCCTCAAATAGGGCATTATAGGGGACGATTTCGGATTCAGCCCTTGTCATGTTATATTGGGTTGTTCTGTTCTGGTTCCATGTTTCAAAGTTTCCTGAGATACTGCTTGCGTTTAGATCCTGCATTCATCTTTATTTTGCAACCAGCTCTGACAGATATGTTGGTAACCTATTGGTTATCGGCAGATATTAAGGATTTCTGATTGATTTATATTGGCTGCTGTTGGATATTTAATTATACATGCTCATTTGCATGATTAAGTGAAATAAAACTGAAATTGCGATTTATGGCGATTTACAAAGGCTGTGATTTTATTAAATAAATATACACTCACACGCCACTTTATTAGGTACACATTGTACCAGGTTGGACCCCTTTTGCTCCATGTTGATATGATATCATCAAGTAGTTGCTGCAGATTTTGTCGGCTGCACATCCATGATGCGAATCTCCCATTCCTCCACATCCCAAAGGTTCTCTATTGGATTGAGATCTGGTGACTGTGGAGGCCATTTGAGTTTAGTGAACTCACTGTCATGTTCAAGAAACAAGTTTGAGATTATTTGAGCTTTGTGACATGGTGCGTTACCCTGCTGGAAGTAGCCATCAGAAGATGGTCCTCTGTAGTCATTAAGGGATGGACATGGTCAGCAACAATACTCAGGTAGGCTGTGGTTTAAATGATGCTCAATTGGTACTAAGAGGCCCAAAGTGTGCCAAGAAAATATCAATACACCAGCAGCAGCCTCAACCGTTGATACAAGGCAGGATGGATCCATGATTTCATGTTTACATCAAATTCTGACCCTACCATCTAAATGTTGCAGCAGAAATCGAGAATGTTTTTCCAATCTTCTATCGTCCAGTTTTGGTGAATTGTAGCCTCAGTTTCCGGTTCTTAGCTGAGAGGCTTGACACTGGTGTATCTTCTGCTGCTGTAGTCAATCTAGTTCAAGCTTTGACGTGTTGTGTTCAGATCTGCTCTTTTGCATTATCCTGCATTCTGCTCTTCTGGTTGTTTTAGTTACTGTTGCCTCTCTATCAGCTCAAACCAGTCTGGCCATTCTCCTCTGACCTCTGACATCAACAAGTCCCACAGAACTGCCACTCATATTTTCTCGTTTTCTTACCATTCTCTGTAAGCTCTAGAGATGGTTGTGTGTGAAAATCCCATTAGATCAGCAGTTTCTGAAATACTCAGACCAGCCCGTCTGTCACCAACAACCATGCTATGTTCAAAGTCACTTAAATCACCTTTCTACCCCATTCTAAAGCTCAGTTTGAACTTCCGCAGATTGTCTTGACCATGTCTACATGCTTAAAGGCCCACTTAAGTGCCTTGAAACATGCAGCATTATTCAATGTGTTGACATAATTTCCTGAAACAGGGCGGGACATATCAGGCAGCTCTTCCCATTTTTTTTTTTTAAAACAGCCAATAGCTTTTCGTTTATATCACAGTTTGACTAGAGCCTTTCAGCTCGGTAAAGCCGCAGTTTCCTCCTAATCTCTAACCGTTTCTCATCATAATCTCCTCCATATCGCTTTGAAATACAGCATTCTGTGCAGAATTCAAATGGGTCCGATATGTTTTGTTGTCTGCGCTGACTCGCGCATGTGATCCGCTCTGTGCTATCGTGTCTCTGGACCGGAGCAGACTGTGTGTGTGCGCTGTGGTGGTGCTCGTGAAACGAGACTTTTGCCTCAACTGAAAGCATATTTACTGAATCGTTCCCTATCCCCTATATAGTGCACTATGTGCCATTCACCATGTAGACTGTAAGTTTTGAATGCTTATATCTCCTAAATGCAAATGTTGTCATTGTTTTGGAACACACCAGCTTATTCATAACCTTACTCAAAACCATTTTTGAGAGTGAAGCGTGGCATGAGCCAAAGAGCTTTATTACTATGATTTCTTAAATACTCATTTTTTTTATTTTACATTGAAATATTGCAATAGTATCATTTGTTATTCATTTGAAATGATTTAGTAGCAATAATCATAATAAAATGATAAAAATCACATTTGAAATCACAATTTTCCCCAACACGTGCAGCCCTTCTTAAAGTTAATTTTTTAATATAACACTAAAGATTGAGCACTGTTATAGATTTAGCATATCTCAAAATGAATATCCATTTTTCATACTGTACATTATAATGTTGTGAGGCATAAATTCACTTGTTTCATTTAAAATGATTGATTTTAGTGTTTTAAAAAGCATTTGTTTAAACCAAATAAGAATTTTCATATCGGCCAGTTATCGGTTATTGGTACATGAATTTTAAAAGCCTTTAGAGAAATAGTTATTCACTGGAAATAATCTCAAATCTCATTTGCACAAAAATATGCATCATGCCAGGTTTAAAATTTAAATTTCAAGCATAAAATCTAATGGCAGTCACCGTTCATATTCCATACAGAAATAAAACAATACTTTTTTCTTCAATGACACAACGCAGTTTTGATAAAGGGCAAAGTCTTGGCAAGGTTAACACCAAGAGTACATCACGCCTGGTTTTGTTTCTGTTTATTTGTTTTTAATGTTTGTGCTGGGGGATACTGTCACTCAGCTATTTGTGTAGCGATGACAGTTAAATATATTTCCAGAGGTTGTTTTCAAACCAGCAATATTTCTGGTACAGTATTTAGTTTGACCATGTGTGCTTAGCTAAATTATAGACTGCCACAATGATTATTATAGACTAACTGACTGACTGACTGAATATAACAACAGTAATGATGACATCAGACATCTATTTTTATGAAGATTGTCAGCCAGAGGTGAGGTAGAATACAGTTAAACATGACATTTCATTTATTTTGTCGTAGTTTTAATTCCTCAACCCAAATCTAAGTTCAATTTATGGATTTGTCTTGACATATTGAGCACAATACAAATCGTGACATTTAAACTGAGCTTTGTTGATTTTATTTTAACTGATATTTCATGCAAAAATGAGTGTAAAACGTACACCATAGAGCGAGGTTTAATTTATGGTATTTAAATAAATATTCACTAAAAGATTACTTTGAAACAATTTTGACGCAGAAATTGCTAGTAAATTTCACAAACATTTAAAGAAACGGCAAGTAGCACATTAAATTAAACATGAAATTTTAAGACTGAAAGTGTTTTCTTGCAAAACTACTACAATAATCTTTACTGTTACGGTTTCATTTATTTCAATCATTATCCAATGCCTCATGGAAGCCGTAATGGCTTTAGATTTGCATGACTGGCACATTATTACATGTACTTACCTGCTTTGGAGCCTGTGTAATTGCTAATTAGGCAGAATGGTAATAAGTTGTATGTCCTTTGACATTATGCCTCTTCACAATGGGGATATTTCATTTATAATGCTCTGTTTATGTGTTGAGGGGAATTTTTAATATGTTCGCCTGTAGATTTCATTTAGTACCGCACAGTGGAGCACAATTATGAGTGGTCTATATAGATATGCAATTAAAAATCCAATAGACACATCTTGCACACCGAATCATCCAAAATGCAAGCCAAAGGCAAGCTGTAATTTCTTACCACTGTAGTGTGTTTATCATTTACACCCGATGAGTCTCCGCATTCACCCTCATCAATTATGGATCAGCTGGGCCCCCCATCCAAGCAGCTTCATTTCATTCTCATTAGGATCTTGTGCTGACAGTCTTCTTTTCTCCACGCTCCATAGCTTTTCTGTGGCTCCCCCAAAGGTCTTTAACCAGGCAGCCAACACGGCATCATTACCAAGCTTTGTTCCCCCATCCTCCCCCTCGAGCCGATGGCAAGTGACCAAGATGAGATGGGCGACCACCGTTAAGTGCTTATGTCAGTGGTTTCAGGGTCAAAGAGCGGTGCGGTAGGCCGGGCCCCGTGCCAGAGTTAAGTCAACCCCCCGCCAGCCCCAATGGTACTGGCTTTGGAGAAAGGTAAGGTTGTAGAACTGTAGATTTGCAGTTTCCCGACACTGTGGACAGTGGATAAATGGATTAATGGGAAAATGAATGGATTTACAATCAATCAGGAGACAGCAACGGTCTCTACAAACTCTGCAGACAAGTATTCAAGTAAATTCGTACATTTTTTAATTCAGGGGCCCCATTTTTATTGTATGGGGAAAATAGTATTGCCCTATGGGTGTAACATTGGGTGAACTAAAAAACAAAGGGAGAGCTGGATTCATACGCAAAAGAGTTTAATTACAAAATAAAAATAATAACAAATCCAGAGAACCAGGAAACAGTGAACATCACCAAACATACATCTGTGTAGGACAAGACTTGACAAAGAAAACAGGAAACACTGGGATATAAATACACAGAGGGCTAATTGGCAAATAAGACACACCTGGGAACAATGAAGACTAATCAACAAGAAAACTACAAAGAACTACAAAACATGGCGCTGAAAAGGACATAATATAAAAGTCCACAAAAGACCAGGGGAACACAAGACAGGAATCATGACAATAGGGCACCCCAATATAAAAACACTTGATTTTTAATTTCATTATTTTATTTTATGCCTTGAATTTGTTTAATGCTGTATATAGGGCCCTATGATTTCCGCCACGTGGAATCCAGTCATAAAAACGGAATTTGCTGTATAACATGGAATTTCACGGAATTTGTATCATTTTCGATGAATAAATAAAAATCAGGTCAGCACACTTAAATCAAATCACAAAATAGACTAGTGTCTGTGAATATTAAACTGCAAAAAGTCTATTTAAATATGAATCCTACATGTTCTGCGTGTCTCTGTGTGTGAAAGAATAGTTTTATTTCCCACACACACACACACACACACACACACTGAAGCATACGTGACATGTGCGCTGTTTTTGGCCTCTGCCTTCTCACTATATGAGCAGGTGAATGCATGAACTTCATCTCCAGAGTCACTTCATGACCATTTTACTGTTTCATTTGAGAAAAACTATTGTCATATCATAAACGCACAGAAACTCAAACTCATTTTAACTTGAAATTGTGTCAAATATATTACTTTTGTACAGTAGACTTACCTACATCTCAATGTAATAATAATACTAACACTAATGCTAATAATAAATTATTAATTTAATTAAATTTTTTTTGAAATATTTAATTTCATATGATTAAATTAAATTAATGTTTTATGCCTTAATTTGATTGCAGGAAAAAATGAAAATACAGAATTTCTGAAATATTCAGAAATGACATTTTATTTTTAAATTAATAAATTGTTGTTTTTATGAATTCAATAATTAGACATGCTTTTTGATTATTAACATTTAATTAAACCAATAAAATGGAATCCAGAAAACTTAAAACAGAAAACACAGAATTTGGTAAGAATAAAACAGAATTTGAGAAGAAGAAAAAAAGGACCCTAAACATGTAACTTTTGTTAAACTTTTAATAAATTGTTGTTAAATTGTATACGTTTCATGATTTCAATTAATTAGACATGCATTTTGATCTAAAAAATCTACCGCGGTTATCGCGGGGCCCCGTCCGCTATGTCACTGCCCATATAAGTCGCATTGCATAAAAGCATCTACAAATAAATGTAAATATTCCAAGCACATTTTAACACATTCTGTTTCAGCATTATTTTCTCCAAGCATCATATTCTGCTGTGTAGCAGTTAGTATGCATCTAATTCCCCAGATAAAGGCAATGCAAGTCTGTGCCTATTTTTGAATGGTTACATCTTGTTCGCTGTCTTTTAACAAAGCGCTATTTTCCTCAGAGATGTTCTTGTTACGGGTTGCTGAAATCAGACTTGCAGTGATGGAGAGGAAAGTTGTCGTTAAAAAAGAAATTGTATTAATATAGTCAGCTGGTGAACCAATGAAAATCGTCCATATTGTGTGTCCTGCTAGGAGTCCTTTGTTCATTGACCGTCACATTGTCAGCTGTTTAAATAATGGATTTGTATGGCACTATGTATTACGCTTGTCCCTTGACAATACCGTTTTGAGGGAGTCTGGAACAATAGGGCATATATATTTTTTGGGAGACTATCTGTTATATTCATGTCATCAGGGTATTTTCTCTCCATGCTGTTAGTCAGAGAAATCTTATTTCTCATGTTCATGTTTTTTTTCATTTGCTATAAAGCCACGGACAGCCATTATGAAGCCAATTAGCCTACTGTTTTAAATCCCCACCATTCCCCTTCAAAGAGCCCTGCTGCCAAGATTATATTTAGCTTATGATTGGCATTTATTCAAACATTCTGTATGAGAAATAATCTCTTTTCAGTGAAGTATAATGGTTATTGTGTCCCTAATGTACGCTAATGATCAGCTGCAACATTTGAGGGCTTCAAAGCAAAAAAAGACTGTTTTTTCCGTCATACACTGGGCAGGAGAAGCTGCTATGTTCATTATGGGATGCAGCATCACAACAGCAACACTGAGCAGAGGCTTTTTTTTGGTTTGTTGTGATTTGTTTACACAGTAACATCTATAATCGAATGACAGTGATAAATGTGATGAACGACTGAACTGGGGGTAGTGTTAAGTGAGTGGGCTTCTGTGGGTCGGGTGAAATGTGTGTCAGTGGACCACAGCGTGGCCCCTAGGAACAGATTTGCAGCATCTCGAGGGACATCATTATTTTGTCATAAAACAGGGGGCAGGTCAGAGCTTTTTCTAAAGGCTCCTCGTGACGCTGAGATGATTTATTCATCTGCAAACAGAAGAATTGGTAGATGGGTCGGCATACAAAGAATGGTTATTTGTGCGGACAGTTGTCAAATAAGGGACAATGGAAAGATATGGACGATGCAATACATATACACATAAAAATGTGCAAAGAACAAAGTTGGCAATAGAAATGATTGAAATGTACTTATAACAACAATACTAATCATGTTGGTTTATATAACCCTATGTATAAAAATAGCCATTTTCTAGGTGAATTTGGACATATCTTGGAAATTTATAGTTAAATCTGACAGTTTGGTGGAACTGTTGGCTATTATTTTACAAATTAACATGTTAAATACTCATTAAATGTTTAATAAATGTAACCTAGAGAAGATATTTGTGACCCTGGACCACAAAACCAGTCATAAGTCGCACGGGTATATTTGTGGCAATAGCCAACAATACATTGTATGGGTCAAAATTATCTATTTTTCTTTTATGCCAAAAATCATTAGGATAATAATATGTAATATGCATTGCTAAGGACTTCATTTGGACAACTTTAAAGGTGATTTTCTCAATGTTTAGATTTTTTTTCACCCTCAGATTTCAGATTTTTGTATCTCCAAATATTGTCCTAACAAACCATACATCAATGGAATGCTTATTTATTCAGCTTTCAGATGATGCATAAATCTCAATTTATTTGACCCTTATGACTGGTTTTGTGGTCCAGAGTCACATTTGTGATTAACACTTAAGTTTAAAAAATAATAAATAATGATCGTACAGTATTTTTGCGATGTTGCTATGGTTAACCTGGAACGCGACTTCTGTTTGCTATTTTTAACGCATAATGACATACTAGTAATAATACAACTTTTGTGGTACTTGGTGATTTGAAAACACTGCTATGTATGCATCTATATGCATAGTTACAAACAATACATACTTTATGTTGTAACCACCAAATTCTTCATAATTAGCAGCCTACCCAATCAAATAACCAAACAAAGGACGGAATCGCTGATATATTGTGCAAAATATTATCCATCCCCCCACCGAAGTCCACAGAGAATTGGCTCTAACGCACTCTCTTGCCTCAGCATCTGCTCCGTTCTTTTTGGTGAGGTGAGGTGAGGGGGGAAACGCTGTGAGCCTCCGCACGCGCTTTTGTTCAGTGTCTCCTCGCGACCGGCGAAGTGCGCGCCGTTTCGAGCTATTCTCTGCGCGAGCGCCGCACGAGACGCAGGCTGAGGAGAAACACCGTGCTTTTTGAATGATTTTTTTTTTTTAACGGAGTCAATTTCATCACATTTGTGAGGCTGAACAGATTTGTACATTTTTGAATGGTTTACCTCAGCGGCTATCACCTGCTCTGCTGTATCTGATGCGACGCGGCATTCCTGTGGACTTTCTGAGGCGACGACGCGCTTTACTTCAGAGAAGGTGAGAACATGGAATATTATTATGCTTAACTGATTGCGTTTTGCTTCATTATTAATGTATAATGTGGTGTAGGGTGTTTTGTGTTCAGGACAGGTTATATACAGCCCCCTTGCCAAGCGCAGTATCTCAGTGAGGACAGTCAAGGGGACAAAACCAGGAGCACCACGATATTCAAGTCTATTGATGAGCATTGTTTTTATTGACATAATGTGTATTCTGGTCAGATATCAAATATATGAAAAGTAGAGTGCTATATAATGTCTAAAATCAAATATTTGTTCTGTTCTCAGACCAGTTAATCATTTATCTTCTCAAATATGAAGTGATTTGGAAAGTACTAATGCGACTACATTGCTCTGCTGTAACATTATAAGCACCTAAATGTTCATGTGTGGATCTGGGGAAAACAGGACTCATTCCCCCACCTTCAAGCTGTCATTTGCAGTAATTCCTTGATGTGAAGTGGTTGAAAGAAATGGCATCAAAAACAGCGAGTGAGAATTTTGGGATCGAAAGGGACCCCGCATTGTTTTTCTCATTTGCAGAGTGTCAGCTGGATGCTGTTTAAAGCTGACAAGTGCTGAGCGCTGCCAGTCTTGTGCCCAACTCGACGACAGCGTGTAGCTGGTGGGAGAGGAAGACAGACCCGAATTTCTCTTGGCATTCTGTCATGACTGTCTCTGTTGTCTCCGTTCGGTCTGAACCCCTGAGTCTCTACCTGACGGAGCACTCCAGGTGTTTCTTGCATCAGTCTGCAACAAGTCTTGATGCTGACAAGAGAAAAGTACAACAGAGTGACTTGTGAATGTGAAGATGTGTGTTATTTGTCAAAGAGCATCAGAAATGGAAAGTGGTGCAAGTTGTGGCTCCAGGTGCCCTGGGGAAATTTCAGGCAGCTGTTTTGCAGCAAATTGGTTGCTGTGTGGTAAGGTTCTAAGATAGCTCTCTTCTCTTCTCGTCTCGTCTCGTCTCGTCTGTGATTTTTAACTCTTTTCTCCCAAAAAATATACACTTTTTCTTGTATACCCTATGGGGTGTTCATAATGGCAATGATTTGCATCAACATTTTTGTTGAGAGTTGCTGATTTCCAGCCACAAGTAATGCGACAAAGTTTGAGACCAAAGTTTCACCACCAATGGGAGTGTAGACAGTCAGATGTTGCGGCATACTAACTAACGGCACACCGATTTACCAAAATACCAGATTTTGTAACTAAAATCTTCCAAAAACTGGAGCTTGCAAAAGAAAAATTAATACTGTGTATATATACAGTATAAAAATGATTCTGTGGTGAAGTAAATACTACAGAAAAAACATGAAAAAGTTAGTTCAGGCAAGAATTCCCAAAACAGTAAATTCTATATTAGTACTCAATTCAAGCTTGTAGAAATGAAAGTGTAAAAATCAACGTTATAAAATTAAGTAAAACCTACTCAACTTTTCTGACACTGGTGTTCCTATCATGCACTGGGGTTTGAATAATTAACGAGGTTGATTTTCCGCTGTTTTCCAGCTGTATTTACACTGTTTTATCATTGCTTTTGTTGTTAGGTTTAGTAACTTGCCGTTTTTTGACATCTGCAGTTCATTTTCTGCTCAAAATGACCCATTCATACTCAGAAACGATCCATCGAATGTTACCGTCATTGTGTACCAAGTATTGAGGTCTCTGTGTTCAGGTGCCGTTTTACTTCTATTATGTAGATGTGGTGTCTACACGATATCTCTTGTATTATTTACTTAGATGTTTCTAAGTAAAGCATACACTTATGGTTAAATTCAGTGTTTTATTGTTTGAGTAAAAAGTATTGCAAAGTAAACTACATCTAAGTACAAATTAAAACAAACTTTTACTGGCCAAGTCAAAGTTACTTATTTTCTTTGTTAATTTGACTTAACTTAGTTAAGTAGAGTTTACTTAATTCCATATGTGAAATCTACTTAAAAAAAATCTGCATGCAAAAACTATTTTTTTCAGTGCGTGTGTGTGTGTGTGTGTGTGTGTGTGTGTGTGATATTACTTGTAGCATATAAGATGAGTGAATTTATTTTTCATTTATTTAGAAAGAATAATATTGTCTGTTTATTGGTTAACTGCCATTACATGAACATTGTTTTACCTGTATTGGCCAGAATTTTAGTATAAGTCTATCCCTATTTTTAATTCACCACATAAACATGTGTGTCTGCTGCGGCTGTGTCACTAAACACACGCCCTGTCACCCTCAAGCAACCCTATGCTGGTTGCATCTATATCAGGGTGAGTGCAACAATACGGTGCCTCCAGGTTCAAAGACCTTTATTTCCAACCCCAAGTCCCAGTGGAGAAGCGCAGGCCTGCCAAACCAGGCAGCCTTTCATGCTGGCTTCAGAACCTTGGTATATCTCCTTGGGGCATCCATTCTGCTCTTTATCTGAGCGCCCTCTTCTTCTCCTCGTATATTCATAAATGCCAGCGGAGCACCTCTGAGCATGTTGTCTTTTGAAGAAAAAAGTGGAAATTGCCTCGGAGCGCACCCGTTTTGGCGTTGGGTGACTTTTAGAGGGCACTTGATTGATTCTCACATTTTAATAATGCGCGTTTCCACTCGACTGGGTAGTTTAGTGCCAACAATCAAATGGGGGGGCGGGGGGCTGTGCTGACAGGTGGAATTGAAACTGTATTTGAATAGCATCCAGACAGCTAAATGCCTTTGAATTCCTGGAGATAATGTCCTTGTCGTAAATTAGCATGCCCCATGCTTAATGGACCAAGTCTACTAAAATTACTCAGGAAATTGCAATTTAGGGAATCTTCATGCTAGTTTTGTGTTTCTGCATAAGTCACTTTGAAGAATGCCGACTACTTTCTTTGTGATGAAAATGTGACAAAGGCTGTATTTAATTATGCAAAGTTGGCGGTCGGTAAGTGTCTTAATTTATGCCCGCATTTATCCAGGTTGGTGTCTTACCGTGTGTGCACACACTCTTGATTGACAGCTGACAAGAAAGAGTAGCTGTGTCTAATCCCATGAGCCAGAGGAACCGGTTGGCAGCTGCTGTCTCTACTACATGTGTCAGCCGCCAATCCGCCTTCGCCCAAAGTCTGAATATTTATCGCCACTCAGACTAGCTGGAATACATTATTCAGAACGGCCATTTGCCGCCTTAAACACTGTAAATTAATCGTGACACCTGGTCTGTGTTTTGCTGGATTCGAAATGGGACTGTAAGGGTTTAACTTTGCAGAGGAAAAAAAAAAGATTAATTTTAATTTCTTTTTAGCATTAATTCTTTTTCTGTCTTGAATAGATTCCATTTGGCTCGCAGGCCCGCTCAGACAAAAACACACTACCTTGCGGTTTAAAGATTCATTTAGAAAATGTTTTATCGCTTACCCTGTGGGAAAGGCCCAGAAGGAAAAGAAGCCTGATAATTATGCCAGCAATTTGCACAGTGCTACTTGAGGCCCTCCGTCCTCCTTGTTTCCTGGTATTTTTATCCTGTGTTTTCAGCACTGGACAGCTCCCAAGCTTTGGCCATTGTGAACACAGCTGCTGGCTGCTAATAAATGAACAAGACCAGCAGCATAGCTGAAAATGATATTTGCTCCAAGAAGAAAATGGCTTGTTCCTCTTTGCTTTTGCATTTGGGACGACAGCAAAGCTGAGAAAAGACTGATGAGTGGTGGTTCACAGGACAAATGGCCTTGTGGCTCCAGCTGCATTCATCTTTGCCTCACAAGGACTTGGATTTTTTTTTTTTTGGATTGTCCACATTCATGTGCATGCTGAAGAGGTTTGGAATTCAGAGGAAATGTATTTTCCATTTATTTTTTTTGGAAGTCAATGGGGTACAAAACAACACGGAACCCCATTGATTTTCATTGCACTGGCAAAAACGTTCTTCAGCTTAAAGTTAAAGAGGGGAGCATTTCCCGTACAATGAATTAACTCACTTCTTAAAGGGGTAGTTCACCCAAAAATTTAAATTACCCCATGATTTACTAACCCTCAAGCCATCCTAGGTGTATATGACATTCTTCTTTCAGACAAATACAATCAGAGTTATATTAAAAAATGTCCTGGCTCTTCCAAGCTTTATAATGGCAGTGAATGGCAGCCCAAAATTTGAAGCCCAAAAAGTGCATCCATCCATTATAAAAGTACTCCACACGGCTCTGGGGGGTTAATGAAGGCCTTCTGAAATCGATGGGTTTTTGTAAGAAAAATATCCATATTTAACACGTTATAAAGTAAAATATCTAGCTTTCAGCAGACCCCCTTCCGTATTCAACTTACGACAAAAGCGTAACTGGCGCGACGATGACGGCGGACGTAGCGTAAGCATTTTGAACTGCGAGAGGCGCTACACTTTCTTCGTAAGTTGAATATGAAAGGCGGTGTGCTGGAAGCTAGATATTAATAAATGGAATAAAAGATATAGGTTGTACTGCTTGATAGCTTGGTTATTTTGCTTAAGAGCGAAACGATGAATCTAACTAGTCGAGACACAACTTTGCGATGCTGTTTGTGAATGTTCGTTGGATCTATGCTTTCAGTAAACACTGAATCGTTGAACTGTTTGTAATAACGGAACCATAGTTGGCTATCGATTCTTTTGGGAAATGCATCCCATGTATGGAACAACATGAGTAAACATATTTTTCATTTTTTGGTAAATAATCCCTTTAAGCATGCAAATATTTACTGCATGACTATACTGTAAATCAAGGAGGTTTGAAACGAGGAAACCCAATCACTCTGTGCGGCTTGCGTTTATTAATCCTCTTCTTATTCACTTTGTCTATGCATTAGAAGCACCTCAGTAATCGTACAGCTACTATCTTCCCACCATGGGAAAAGCACAAGGAAACAGAATATAATTAATTTCTTTCAAATCCCTGTATTCCTGGTTGGACCCCATCTTTCTGTTTCCATCAGGCTTTATAAATGTAATCTGCGCATGCCATATCATTCTGTCAGAGATTAGTTTGCCTTGACAATGAGGTTTTCTCCTTGCCAGATATTTAAATATATCATTCATTAACATGGAAATGACTTTTATAGAGGTTCAGATTGTGTCGTTGGGTTCATATGAGAAACAGTTAATTTTTTTCAGTTATTGATTCCCTCTGCTTGATGAGAAACATGTTGAGGCACATGAACACTTATTTGTTTCTCTGGCAATGAATTTAATGAAATAGATGTTTGTAGATTTATCAGATTTCAGTACATGCAGTTACAGTGCATTGTTCTGTAGTTTTTCACAGTAGCCTGTGCACCCTCTCTTAAAGGGACAGTTCACCCAAAAAGGAAAATGCATCATGTTGTTCCTTTCTTTTGAGGAACGTATCATGAACGTATAATGAAAGTAATTCAATGGCTTGAAAGACTTTGAGTAATACTAATATTACTATTTTTTAAGTTTCTGTTTTAGTTAACAATAGCAACACTATTATGAGCCACTGGGGGTAAGTACATGATGACAGAATTTTCATTTTTAAAGGTGTTGAATGTAAGTTTTTCACTTTACTAAAGCATACAAATACCATAATATGTTTGCAGATATTTAGGAAACGTGCTAAATTCACCTACATGTTTCTCTGGAAAACAATGCTACAGCCAGTTATTCTACTTTGAAATGTGCGTTCCGTGTCGGAATGTCTGTTTTTGTTTCGGTCTGTGCGAAACCGCATGCCACCAGTTTACCCAATAGTATTTCAACACCCCATGTTGCCAGTTGGCGGAAAACACATCGGTATTGCAGCCATGGAAGCCAGCAAACAAACCGGGTCAGAAATTGCAGATTCTACCCGACCTAAAAAGGCTCAGCATCCATCTAAAAATCTCTATGAACGAGAGCATATTAAAAGGCTGATAAATCAACTCATCAACTTACAGTGTGACTTTCATTGTCAATCGCGCTCGCTCCTGTTGTGTGTCCTCAAGCTAGCAACCCGCGTGAGTGTCGAGTCTGAGGAGGAGGGGGCGGGGGAAACAATGCTCTCCGATATTTTGAATTTGGACTGAATACGGAAGGCAGTCCGCCGGAAGCTAGATATTTTACTTTATAACGTGTTAAATATGGATATTTTTCTTACACAAACCCATCGCTTCACTTCAGAAGGCCTTTATTAACCCCCCGGAGCCGTGTGGATTACTTTTAGAATGGATGGATACACTTTTTTGGGCTTCAAATTTTGGGCTGCCATTCACTACCATTATAATGCTTGGAAGAGCCAGGATATTTTTTAATATAACTCAGATTGTATTCGTCTGAAAGAAGAATGTCATATACACCAAGGATGGCTTGAGGGTGAGTAAATCATGGGGTAATTTGAATTTTTGGTGAACTATCCCTTTAAGCAGTGCTTATATTAAGGCCCTGCTGAGCTATGATTGAGACGTGATCGTTGAGGAGTTTATGTCAAAACCTCTGTCCTCCTGGCATCAGATCACAGCTGGGATCAGCAATTCTAGAATCAGTCTGTCCACCTTGACAACCTCGCCAGACTGAAACATACACCACTGACTGAACGTGTAAGTCTCAATTTTCCCAGTGCATCTCGGGTCAAAAGTTCTCACAGAGGTTTTTCTTCGCTTTCAGTGGGCTGTAATGCGATTTTCAGTGCCACACTTGAGCGGTTTAACACAAAGGCACAAATTATGGCTTTTATAAGATTTGTGTGTCGCCTTACGTCAGAGTCTGAAACTGACACGAGTCGTGCATGTAGAGTAATTTAGAAGCTTATGTTCATGTTTTTTCTACAGATGGCTTATTGTAGATGAAGTGAAAGATGGTGCTTTGGAATTGCAATTTCCTTCTAAAATATGACACTGTTCTTAGTGATGTCATCAAAATCAACAAGCCTTCAGTCTTACTCTACAACAAAATTGTTCATATGCTACTCTCATATACAGGATGAAGGGGATTTGGCAGATTGGTCATTGACAAATTGATACCAGAGAGTCTTTTTGCACACTTTGAAGTGCACTTCACATGCACTTCTAGTTCCCAACTTCAAAGAACCCACTTTAATGTCCTCACACGTATAATCATAATCCAAATAGCATTTAAGATCCATTTCTTCCCACTTTACCATTACCTACAACCATTAGTTAATTCAGAGTGGCTTTCTTCAGTGCCCTTCTGAGTGTCTTTTACGTGTGCTCTACAAATGCAAAATGTTAGAAAGAACAGGTCTCGGTATGCACCGCTGGTGGGCTCTCTGCCATTTCTGCCCACCTTAGTGTAATTAACAGGCCACGAAATTTATCTCTGTCTAAGTTTAATTATCTAGAGCCGATACTCCGAACTCTCTGACTTTCCTTATGGCGCCTATGCCAAGTGTGCTTGACTATATGGCAAATGGAATACTTTATTTGCTCTTTTTTTTGTATCGATAAGGAATGTTTATAACAGTGAGAGGTTAATCTTAAAATCTTAAAATGTCAACTCTGTTACCATGATTTTGTATGGTAAACAGTTTCGTTTAATGACCTTTTAAAGGCATAACTATAACACAATATATTAAAATATATTAGATTGAGACAGTGTAGTTATTGTTAACTATTAAAAATAGTTTTTTGTTAATTGAAATAAAGCTGAAATATACTGTAAATATTAGTTTAGATATGAAGTTTAGAAGAACTTAAACAAAAAATAGAAAAATTCCCTCAGTAAATGGAATGCTAAAAAAAAATGTGTGGAGGCTTGTTTCTGCCACAAAATAAAACATTTAAAAAGATAACTGCGAATATTTTTTATCTCACAATTGTGAGTTAAAAAGCAGAATTGCGAGATATAAAGTCAGAATTGCGAGTTATAAAGTCCAATTTATGACTTTTTTTTCTCAGAATTGCGAGTTTTTCTCACAATTGCGACTTTATATCAGGCAATTCTAACTTTATAACTTGCAATTGCGACTTTATATCAGGCAATTCTGAGAAAAAAGTCAGAATTGCGAGATGTAAACTCGCAATTGCGAGAAAGAAAGTCAGAATTGTAAGATAAAAAGTCGCAATTATCTTTTTTATTTTTATTCTGTGGCAGAAACAAGCTTCCATAAAGTTGAGTACTAAAATTGCTAAAATAAAAATAAATGTAGCTAAACAGAATTATTGAAAATATATAAAAAAGCAAAAGTACATAATTGAATAACTGAAAATTAAAAAAAGTAAAAGTTAATTCAAAATATTAATTAATACTATAATAGTATGTGAATAATACTAAAACAACACTGGCTTGAAAGGGTACAAAACAATTTATGAACTCCAAATATTGTTTATATGTCTGATAGAATGTTTATAATCTTCTAAAATTCATAGAATGACCCTTTAATAGAATGACACTTGGATCACAGAAATGGAATGGAATTACCTTACATTTTACAAAGGAAGCTTTTTTTTTCTTTTTCTTACATTTGTCAAAAACTCCACCAACCCAGTTTTGCCCTTTGATTTAAGTCTCCATGCCAGTGCTAGATCTAAATTCCACCTCGTTTTCAGTGACCTTCATTGTTCTGACAGGAACAGATCAAAACGGGTCAGATCATTCTTTTATTTCTCCTTATATCGTGAAGCAAAAGAAAGAACACTGATGAAGGTAATTAGTGCGTCTAGTTTCATACTGCCAGTCAGTTTCTGCATTAATGGCGGGCTGATGAAGAAAATCCACTGCCCACACCTTCCTGTCAATCAATATGCAGGAATAATATCAGAGCCAAGACCAATACAGAACCACACATGGTGCTAAGCTGAAGTACAATATGAATTGAACATTTAAATGCCATTTTCTCATCAGTGTTTAACATCAAGTACTTTGGGCCCAATTTTTGTTCTGGGGAAAATGTTTTTGAGAATGTAAAGCTTATAATTTCATAAATGTGCTTACATTTATTCTTTTGTTAACCCTTTAAGCCCTGAAGGCATTTTTAGTTGTTTTTCTGGTTGACATACACAAAAGTAAAGACTCATAACTCCAAAACTATAGCAAGGAGAGTCAAAAATAGGTATCATTTGATAGAAAACTTTTGAAATTTTTTGAAAAAAAAAAAAAAATTCATTACATTTGGACATTCTCATGGTGAGAAACTGCTGATAAAAGACAGAATTTTACATATCTTTCTTATTTGACATGCAATAACTCAGGAAGGAAATAAGGTAGGAGTACAATTCTTTTTTTGGTGAAGTTCCTCTACATGTGAGACGCATCTGGTTTGTGGTGATAGCATAAAATAGTTAAAAGTTACAGCATATGGAACCAAGGTAATCTTTTTTTTTTAACCCTTGACGCCCCTAATGGGCAAACTTGTTGTTCCTCCGCGAGGAATATCTTGTGATCAACACAATGGATTATGCTGATTTTGTACTCATTTCAATCAGGAGCATCCACTGTAAGTAATGATGTAATTTTCCATGATCTGTGCATGTTTCATGAAGTGAAAACGCCACGTGAAAGATACATTGAATTTTAGTTAGCGCCTGTGGAATTTTATGTGTTGTAACTCCGTGAAGAATATCTTGTGATCGATGGATTGGATTATGTTGATTTTGGACTAATTTTAATTGGGAGCATCCACTGAAAGTAATGATGTACTATTTTGTTTCATGAAGTTACGAGTGAAAACGTGACATAAATGCTGCATCAGTATATTATTATTAACATATGGGTCTTGCGGTGCTTCATGTACAAAAACTCGCTCAAAACACATCGATCACATCAAATCAAATGACATGACACATCTGAGCTGTGTGATGTTTTTGACACATTGCAGTACGGTACAAAAAAGTTAAAAAATGTATCAGCAGATAACTCAGAACTACTTAGGAGTTAATCAGATTGGCTTCATTGTAAAGTTCAGACTCTAAGCTTTCAAATGACACCAATTGTCATCGTGTTGATTAAGGCAGTAGTTTTGAAAAATATGATTATTAATTTTTTTGTAGCTAGGTATCGCCTGCAGGCGGTACACTCTTAGAGGGACTACTCAGCACTTGTTAAGAGTTGATCAGCATGGTTTGATGCATTAAATAGATAATTAAAACCTATTTTGTATTATTCAGTGGTTGCTTAGTAATTTGATTATTAATTTTTTCGTGGGGTGAGGTGTACCACCAGCGGTACAATTCGGGCATAAAGGGTTAAATGTATATTATTTAAGCTATAAAGCTGTCGAAATAATTATTTTAAAAATAATTTAAGGGTTTACCGCATTGCCATTGCAACAAAGTGTAAAATTGGATATAACTTTACATAGAAAAGATTAGTAAGGGATTTTATAATTTACAATAAAATCATGTTAACACTCATTTTTTGCATCTTGTGGCTATACTATTGAAACAGTGATTATTTTAGTGCTTATGGATTGGCCCCATTCACTTCCATTGTAACTGCCTCACTGCAAAGGTGCGTTATCGAAATTTCAGTGAATTTATGCAGACAAAAAAGTCCATTGTCTATTGTTAATAGTGTAGCGATGTGTCACTTTCAAATCAAGCAGATTTCTGTTGGTCAGTTTTGCATCTGTATGACCAACTTGAACATGAGTGGGAAAATATTTTTCCCTCACCAGATTGCATGGATTCCTACTGAAATCATTTGATTTCGCCCATGAAAATTCATAGAACAATGGTTAATGTGACCGGATCCAGATATGTAAGAAAAGGGATGAAATACATTTCTGTGGTAATCAACATTTATGCCGCACCACTGCAGGATGCTTGTATTATGTTGTGCTCTCTTTTGTTGTTTGTTGATGAGTGAGAATTTATTATAGCATCTTCAATGCAGCAAAGAAACAGATTAATTTCCTTCTGGTCGTGGTGAGAAGGTCAGAATGTTGCTTTGGGGAGTTTAGCGTCTGAAATGCAATTACGCCGCTTGATTACACTGGCATTCATCATCACCGCACAAAGCTACTGTCCCTGTTCTCGTCTTGCAATCAAAGATGTCTCTTTATACAGTAGGTGCTACATTCATAAATGCCTGATCTTGTAGATGGACCACTGGAATTACTTTTTTGAATTAATTAACCATACTTGTGACAACCAGCACGAATGGGGATTTGAATCTTTCCGCTTGGTCCTCAGAGTTTGAATGACGTGTTTGCTGTCCTTTAGTAGTGTGGCGATAGTAAAAGTCACAGCTGAATGAATGATTCGTTTAAGCCAGTTCTTTTTAGTGAATCAAAAACATACAGGCTGTGTCTGAAATCGCACCCTATACCCTCATTCACTATTTCCTACATTACTCCACTAATATAGTTCACTTAAAGGAGTGAATGAAAACGAGTGAGCGAAGTGTGCATAGTTTGTGCTTGCTGTTTAATAAGACTTTATATATAGGAAGACAGTGCACGAAGACAGTGCACTCTAATGAATGGGAGAAAGTGCAACGCCCAATATGGCGAATAAGCCCCGTCTTCTAAATGAAACAGCGTCACTGCGTCACTGCCCCGGTTGCTATAGAAACAGGCAGTGTTCTGAGACGCGTTTAATTTAATCGTAAACTTGGCGAACAGTTTTGGAGAATTTGATGTTTCCCCATTCAAAGAGATAGGAGCTGAACTTGCATGCCCGAGAGCCGTTTCAAAGATGGCCGCCGAGTGAAATGACTTGTCTTAAAGGGACTTTGATTATGCTGTAGCCACATTGGACCAGCGGTTTGGAAAATGGATGGATGGATGATTCAGCTTTGAGCGCCATCTTCTGGTCAGACGTGGGAATTCATTCGGCGCACGACTCTCACAGTGCATTATGGGTATTCTCTAGCCGTTGAGCGTACATTTGTTGTACACTCCTTATTGCGGTGCATTGTGGGATTGAATGAGTGCACTCGATAACGCCCACTATGGTTTGGACACCACTCCAAAAGTTTAACCAGTGTAGTCTGATTCACAAACAAATGGCTCTTTTGAGCTGTTCATTTTTTGGGAATCAAAACCATACAGTGCAACCACTGTAGTCTTATTCATGAACGAATGACTGTTATGAACTGCTTATTTTTAGTAAATTAAGGATTTACAGCTCAATCAGTGTAGTTCGATGCACAATCAAATGAATCTTTTTAGTGAATCAAAAACATACAGTGTAGTCCGATTCACAAAACAAATTATGACTCAATGATAAAACAAATGACTCTTTTGAGCCGCTTTTTTTAGTGAATCAAAAACATACAGTGCAACCAGTGTAAACTGATTCATGAACAAATGACTCGTATGAGCTGCTTATTTTTTAGTGAATTAAAGACATTTGGCTCAACCAGTGTAGTTCAATACACAAACAAATAAATCTTATGCAAAGAGTGCAGTCTGATTCACAAACAAATGACTCTTATGAGCCAATTCTTTTTAGTGAGTTAAAAGCATACAGTGTGAACAGTGTAGTCTGAATCACGAAACAAATTCTGTATATTTAAAAGCAAATGAAACATTATATTATGGTGAAGTTGTACTCATCCCTGCTATACTACTCAAATACAGTGTTGTTCCTCTTACAGTCACTATTGCAGTGAATTGCATGGCCGCTTCAAAGGAAGTCTCAGTGCTAAGCTATAGGCCGTTTTTTAAGGCTTTTGTTAAACTTGTATTTGCAAAATAGTTTGAGTGGACTCCCTCCGTGTTCCTTACGCTTTCTCGCAGCCAGCACCAGCACTGTTCGCGTTTAATTAGCCTGCAGGGAGTAGCCCTGTCTTCCTTCCTTTGAGCGGGATTATGTATCACTGTGTTGGGAGTAGAGCTGTTCTCCCTTCATTAATTATACATAGCATATCCAGCAAACCATCCAGTTGCCAGGCCAATAAATAAATAAAAGCCCCGTTATGAGATAATTTCGTCAACACGAAACCCAACTGCTCGCAGCAGTCTGATTCAGCTTTTTAAAGTTTTAGCCCGCCATGCTGCCCGATTCAACTTCAAAATACCACTTTCTGAAAATGCATTCGCTGCGCCGTATGGTATACTGAACATTACAATATCGTATGCGTTTTCCATTTGTAATTCAAGTATAGCTTCCGTCATGCACTTTCTGGCTGTTAGTAGCATGAGGAAACGAACACTTTCAGAACATTTGAAGCATCAATAAAGACTGAGACGCTCCTATAAGGGACTGAAACAGCTGGCGTCTTTGACAGGATGACATTCATCAGACCTGTTAGCGCTGGATTGTTTCAGGTTGCGCAGACAGAGAGAGGAATTGCATGCTGTCTCCCCGGGTGAGCTGTGCGAAGGGTTTGGCGTGGAAGTGGGACTTCAACAGCGAGAGATGATTAACATGGATCTCTGCTCGAATAGTTATTGCACAAAGTTGGCAGAGGGGAAGGTGAGGGACCATGTGACACGTTAGATTAAGGTTGGTGACTGGTGAAGGGCATTGAAATATTCCTTTGTTCTATTCGCTTTTTAAAGTTTAATAAGTGCAACCGAATGTGATGGGTGGATATTGATTTGTGTAATACACAGGGGTGTCACACTGCTGTGCTTTATCCTGAGTCAGTCATTGCAACATCTCTGTTGTGTGCTAATGAAAGCTTTAAAATGTCCACCTCTTGAATAAAATCTAGAGCTGGGTACAAATATCGATTTTCTTTTGAGCGATCCGGAATGATATTTATTTTTACAATCCCATTTTTGATCATTTACTCTATGCTGATTTTGGCTGATTTACAAACTAATGACTGTTATGAACTGTTTTTTTTTTAATGAATCAAAAACATACAACTTGACCAGTGTAATCTGATTCATGGATGAATGATCTTGTGAGCCGCTTCTTTTTGATTCCAAAACATACAGCTTGACCAGTCCGATTCATGAACAAATGACTCTTATGTACCAGTTCTTTTTAGTAAGTCCCAAATGTACAGCATAAACAGTGTAGTATGATTCATGAACAAGGAGTCCCTTTAAATCGGCTTTTTTTGTGAATCAAAAACAAACAGCGCGATCAGTGTAGTCTAATTCACAAACAAATGACTCCAAGCGCTTCTTGTTAGCAAAACAAAAACATATACAGCATGACCAGTCTGATTAATGACCAAATGATTCTTATGAGCTGTTTCTTGTTAACGAATCAAAAGCATATACAGTGCAACCAGTGTAGTCCGATTCATAAACAAATGACTCGTTTGAGCCGCTGCTTCTTATGCCGAGTTCAGACTGCACGATGGATCGGCAACAGGGGGTTTCACACTGCATACTGCATGACTGTACAAGAGGAAGAATCGCCGACAGCTCTGTCCCGTCCGCAAACTACATTTCACAACCAAACACACGCGAGAAGTGACAAGGAAACAACGCGAGATCACGCGTGCACTAGACCGGAGTTCTCGCGCGACACTGGAATTGTTATTAAAAAATATAGACTGCAGAAAGCTTGCGATCCAAATTGTCTGTGCGCTGATTTGCAGCGAAAAAGGAAAAAAAGAAAAAAGATTATGGAGGAGGAACTGGTTGGGGAGACGCTCAAGGATAGTGTTCTGCAAAGAGTTGGAGGCAAATAAATAATTTTGCGATGTGCTGCTGTTGCGGCTTAAGCAAATGTTTGTGCTTTGTTTCTGTTTGATATAATTGTAAATATATCTATTAAAATACTGATATTCTGCTCTATAACTGCTCCCCGAACTTCCTGGTGCCCTGTATCTTGCTCTCCCATTGGTTGTAGGTCATCGCCGATGTTATTTTCAGTCAAAACACATTTCACGCAGCGGGATTTTGAATCGCAGACAGGTCCAGATATTTAGCATGCCAAATATCTCACGGGCGTCGGCGACTCATCTGCGATTCTCTCAGATCGCGTCTTTGATAATTCACACTGCGTGATTGTCAATGACCAAATGACTCTTATGAGCTGTTTCTTGTTAACGAATCAAAAGCATATACAGTGCAGCCAGTGTAGTCCGATTCACAAACAACGCTTTTGAGCCGCTTCTTTTTAGTGAGTCAAAAACATACAGCATGACCAGAATAGTTTGATTCATGAACAAATGACTCCAAGCACTTCTTGTTAGCGAAACAAAAAGATATACAGCATGACCAATGTAGTCTGATTAATGAACAAATGACTCTTATGAGCCATTTCTTGTTAGCGAATCAAAAGCATATACAGTGCAACCAGTGTAGTCCGATTCATAAACAAATGACTCGTTTGAGCCGCTTCTTTTTAGTGAATCAAAAACAAACAGCGCAACCAGTGTAGTCTGATTCATGAACAAATGATTCTTATGAACCAGTATGAACTGAGTTTTGCTGTTCATTTAATTCAAACCGAATGAAAACATTAAAACCGAATGAATCGGGAGAGTCAATGATTCAATGACTCATAATTCATAAATACAGCCTTGTTTCGTTACTGAATGAATGAATGAATGAATGACTCGATGACTCACTTATTAAGACAGTGACTTACCGCCACCTACTGGCGGTTTTAGTTTAATATTTAAATGTATCACTTCGTTTTTACCATCACTGCATATTTCTCTATTGAACATTTTTTATTTAAAACATTATTTATTTTATAAAGGAATTTATAAAGGTAGAAAAAATGTGCTGGAAAATCATTTAAGGGGCAAATATTGTCTCTTAATGGAAAAGGTGTGACTGTGAAAGAGAGGAGTACGCAGAAGGATGTTAAATGCCACAGGGGGGTACGCCACTCGAAAACGTTTGGGAACCACTGCTGTCAAGTCAAGTCACCTTTATTTATATAGCACTTTTTACAATGGAGATTGTTTCAAAGCAGCTTCACAGTGTGTTAGATTATTGCCCCTTTTGCGTGCCTCATCCCAGTCCTCTTAACTGGCAATTGAATGAACAATTTCTCAGCGCTGAGGGAGAGTATAAAGTCTCATTTTTATTTAGCAGGGGAAGAGATTATATAGAAAGAGTACAAGGGGTGTAGTATGGTTTTAGCCAATGAGAGAGAGAATACATCATATAGCTCATGGTATAGGAATGGGATACATATAGAAAAACAAGTCTACATATGGTCATCTTCCGGTCAGGTACCCAGGCTTTCCTGAGGATCCCAAAGACCTTCCTATACTTGCAATACAAAAGCAGGGACCATTCCGTGTCTCCCCTTCAATCCTAGTAGAGCCTTGTTCCTTATATGGAAACAGTTCCGGTACATAAAGAAACCATATGTTTAAACATAGAATATATCTTCAACCCAGGGCAAAAGACCCTTTGTCCACTTTCCTTCCATGCTGAGACCAACATAAAATCTATCACAGTGGTAACAGGAAAATAATGCAACAGTTTGTTTCGGCTGTACAGCCGCTCTGGAGAAAACAGTGATGTCATCGTCCAGCTCAGTTCAACTATCAAATAGTGTCAATGCTGTAACTGAAAAAAAACCTGATTGAATCTGAATCTAATCAAGAAATCTGTACTGATATACCCAACCTTAAAGAAACACGCCACTATTTTTGAAAATAGGCTCATTTTCCAGCTCCCCTAGAGTTAAACAGTTAAGTCGTAATAGTAAGCCGAAGGTGTACTTTACCATCATGTTTCACAGAATACCAACGAAAAACAAGGAACAAAAGAATCAATGGTTGGTTGCTCTGAACATAGATCTCAAAACACCGGCAAGCCCCACACTTGCACCACCAGTTCGAATCTGTTCTCCTCCTCCCTTCTGCCCCAGTCTGTTCAGCCACACTTTCTTGCCTTTCACGTTCCAAAAGCTCATCTTCAGTGTATTCCGGTTCAAATAGATATGGTTCAGGATCTGCACCAAAGTAAATATCTTCTGAATCGTTTCTCACAAATGTCTCCATGGTTACAAGGCACGCTCCCTGTGCAAGCAGGTTGTCATGTTGGTTATGTTGACGGAAGTTAGCCTATTTTCAGGCGCTGCGTAATGTCATTGCGCCTGCTGCACCCATGGTAAGGCAGCAAAGTTCCTTGATTATTACGCAGGAATGAGAGTATAGTTCCTAGCCATATCAGCCTAGAAAATCGCAACTTTTCATTTTCCGTTGGTCTCATTACACGATGTAACTACAGAAGAGTCAAGTTTTAAATAGGAAAAATATCGAAAGTCTTTGGTCATTTTTTTGAGCGAGGTGCTAACGGTCTAATCAGATTCAATGATCTATGCTAAGCTATGCTAAAAGTGCTACTGCCAGACCCAGAGATCGGCTGAATGTATTCGAAAACGGTTAAACTCAACTGTTTAACTCTAGGGGAGTTGGAAAATGAGCCTATTTTCAAAAATAGTGGCGTGTTCTTTTAACACATACACTGTATTATTCCAGTTTGAATCGAGGTATCCAAATATGTGACCTCCACTGGAAAATAAAATCCTGAAGGCATTTCAAGGCCGTTTGTGGGCTACTGCACTTGCCGGTTATTCAGATATCAAGGTTAACACATTGCTTGCGTTTGAATACATTGTGGCGATAACTAAAGTTGACCTGCAAGATGAGGACTCTATAATAATATGAGTAAGAAATATTCCTTTTCTTAGCATCTCTTCTGCTCATGGATTCCAGACTGTTGATTGCTGTCTCACCTTATCAACTGACTTTCTATCTCTCTATTCTGTCTCTGTTATGATGGAAATAATCGAGTGGGTGGGGAGTATTCTGGTTGGTGTAGCTGGTGGAAATCTGAGCGAATCCCTTGCAGTGTTACCATTCATCAGACTTCTGCACTGCCATCTGACACACTCATATTGTTCTCAGTAGGAGGGGAAGAGAAAATCCAGGCAGATAGGTGAAGTGGGAGAGACTGTGTATTATGTTATAGTCAGTACCTGTCACAATCTGAGGTACTGAGCACAAGGTTTCAAGATTGAACTCCCTTCTCGCTGCAGCCCTTAAAAAATGCAGCTGATGAGGATGAGGAAGACTGGTGGTGTGACATCTGGCCTCATTGCTGCATTTTAAGGCCAAGAATTGCCCTCTTAGACAGGAAGGGGCAATCTAATGGTCATGTAAAATGACTGCTTTTAAAGTCCCCCTGTAGTCAATAATTTTATCCCTTAAAACTCATCTTTGATCACCAAAATGTCATATTTAAAAAAAAATTCTAGTGAAAATAAAAACGTATTCATGCCTTAAAATAGCTTGAATGTAACTTTACACCCTTGCTACTTTTAGTATACGCGGAGACATGAATATGCAAATTAGCCCCGCCTCCACTCACTCAGAGACCCACTCGCTCAACTTTACTGTAGTAAACGCTGCACATTGGTATCACTCTTTACAACGTCAGACACATAACAGTAATTAATATGATTAGCCATAGCTTGACTACGTTATCAAAGAGCTAATAATGTGTTGCTAATGTTACACAAACCATGTTCCTGTTCACCATCTCAGTCAGATAGCTGCCTTCTAACAATCAGCATCCTTAGAAACACTTTGAACATCATAGAACGTCAGTGGAGAAAGGCATATAGTTCATCATATTTATAACATTGTAATATACATCATATACATTATTCACTCGGTATATTGCTAAATGTACACAATTTTTCATATCAACAGAAAAATATACCGGGATAACCTGGCTTCTCTTCAGACTCCCCTGCTTCAGAGTAGTCATAGTTAATGATATGCTAAAGCCCGCCCACACGTTGACGTGATTGGTTACAAGGTAGTTTGTGACGTAAGAAACACCAGCGATTTCAAACCGCGTTTTTGAGACTGTCTTTGGCTCACTGCAGTTTTCAAGAGAAAATACTCAACAATGGTGTTGACATGAATTTGTGCATGGTTTGTCTGAAAGCATATTAAAAACACCATATCGACATATAAACAACATTAAAAAATAGATTTTCACCACAGGGGGACTTTAAAAAGTAGCCAGCCACTGCCAGCATTTTTGATAATTTTCACAAAATTTTCATGGCCCCCAGAATATATTTTGTATGAATATCTGAACATGCAATATACCAAAAGAAAGAACAGAGCCTCTGCTTTTAAAAAAACAAAAACAAAAAAAAGCGTTTTTATTCTAACTTAATGCATTCTTTTTTAATCAACACTTGAATGTGGGTAAGTTTCATTAAAAAAGCAACATTTTGAGCAAAAAGCTGAGAAAATCACGTTTTTGTTTAAGACTACATCTGGATCGGATTCAGACCGATGATCAAAACATAGATGGAGTAAATCGAGTCCATCAACACCCAAAAGCTTCACAGTCCTGGGTCGACATTTCATTCAGTAACATTAGGCAGTTTTGATTTATATGTTGTTTAATATTGATGATCGTGTTATTTTACATATGCATCTGCTTACATATTAACATTGCATGTTTCTGCTTCTTCTTCGCATGTGTTTTGATCAGGAGATTCAGTACTCTTTCAGAAGATGTGTCATAGCGCCCCCTACCGTATAACAGAGAAAACACAGAAAGCCGGAAATTTCCGTCAATGGCGGGAAAGCGTTGTCTCATAAATGACGGAAATTTCCGCCAATAGTGGGGAAAGATTCAAAATGACGGGTAATATTATAAGCAACCTTCTAGCAAAACCCTAGCAACCACCCAAAACACCCTAGCAACCACTTAGCAATGCCCTAGCAACACTGTTATCACTAGAAATTGTGCTAATGTGACCCCACGGTCCTACAACCTCAAAATGCAGCTTCCTATAAACCAGTGCTTCTCAAGCACGACACAATCACAACAGATGACGAAGAGAGTGCAAATGTCAGATCGACAGCCTATTAAAGACACATAACAAATTTGCGGGGGTCACGTTCTTCCCGTGAATATGTCCGGTAACAAATTATCGCGTCAGATTTCCTAATCGGAGAAATACCAGTGTAATTCTCCATTGCAGTTGCTAAAGGAGATTAATTAAACACACAATAGGATTAAATGCTATTACCTCAAGTCCCACATGCTTTGGGATCAGGCGGCAGCATTATGAATGAGAACATCTGCCCTACCCTTCCACTCTCATCAATAACACTGTCTCTTTGATCAGTGCAGCGCATGTGCCATGTGGGCCGTGCCGCTCGCTTTACATTGCTTTAATTAAGCCAGAGACCTGAAACCTGTTGCATGATATTTAGGTGAAAGACAATTAAATGACCAAAATGATGGCAGTGCATTTACTATTTATAAGTGAATTTGATGTGAAAACCACATCTGTGCACTTTTGTCTACAATTAATTCATTTTTATGTAACCGAGTGCAAAATGAGAATTCAGTTGGGAGCATAAGATATTAATTTGGCTAATATTGAATTTACACTCATATGTTAATGTATTCAACGGGATTGCCTCTTCTTTGTTGTTTAAAATATGTCTAGCATTAAATATGAGGGTTTTTTTTTTTTTTTTTTCTAAAACTCTCTTTTCTTTTGTTTCTACCTGTTTCACTTGCACAAAAGGAATCAAATTAAAAACTTTATTGCTGGTCCTAAGATTTTTATGGTCATCTGTACGATATCCGTCCTGTGTTGTAAAGTAAAGAGACACTTTAAAATGATAGAGAGGCGTCTTTTTAATATTAATTCGCTTGGAAAAATAGCAGCCAGGCTACTGTAAAGAGAGACTTTAAATGGGGACACGGCGTATTGAATTATTCCCTGCTCAAATAAAACAGGCTCTGCACATTGTTATAAAGATTTAGAGCTCTGAATAAGGTGATATCGCATCATTTAGATTCTTCGAGAAACCACACTTTGTCACATTTAATGTGGAGCAGCTGTTTTCATGTTTGCAAATTTGTTCATTACCATTTTTGTCGCGAGCAACCAAGACAAAGCCCTTGAGATGCGCTTGCAAAGAATTTGTTACCACTTTCTTGCTCTCTTGTTGTTTCTCGAATGCTCTGTCTCTATTTCTCGGTCTGAATTATTGGAAGAATACATTAAATCTGTTGACAGATGGCGTGACACTGTCAGACAGACCAGCATGTTGCTTTATGCTTTTAAAAATGTGTTAGAAAGACTGTCATCTTATGTTCCTTGACACAAACCATGGTAAAACTGAGTCCAACAGATGTCAAAGAATAGTAAACACAATATTGCACCAATGAACTGGTACTCTACTACAAACATCTACTGTATATCTACATATCTTGAGTGCCATCAAATAAACTCTCACAAGCAGGGTGCAAAATTACCCAACTTTTTCTTTGTATATGTTGGAATCTTTGTATGCCTCCTTGTCTCCTCTCTCTTCCTTTCCATTCACCCCATCTCATCTTTGAAAGCAGGCAGAGCTTGATAAATACCTTTGGAGACTTTGATTCTTGTCACTAATTATTTTGAGACTCTTTTGAACTGTTTAAACCCAATTACTTGTCTTTCTTTGCCATGTGGCTTTGAAAAATATACTGAAGAAAACTTGTATTGATGCTCCAACACAGAAGATTTGGAAGGGCAGAAGGGCTGGTTAAATTGTGCCCTTGGGAACAAAAGCCAGCTGTCAAGATTCTCTCACAAAGCCAGAAATAGTGTCCTGGATTTCTAGTGACTTACTTGCGACGCAAGAGGTCCATAAGATGGCATGTTTTGTCTGGCTATCAGTCTCCTAGAAAATGATCATTCTCTCGTTCAACACCTGTATGGCTTTTTTTCTACCATGGAACACAAAAGGAGATGGTCTGAAAAATTTTCTCTTTATTCGCATTACTCTTAACCAATAAAAACACAGTGACCAAGGGCTGTTAAAGGGTTAGTTCACACAAAAATGAACATTTCTGCTCACTGCTCACATGAGCACCACGATGGATGCGTTCTGACGTAGAACCTGGAAGTGTTGCACTGTGTTTACAACGTGAACAGCTTCAGATAAAGTCGTTATTTTTGTTTGTTTTTTGCGTACAAAAAGTATTCCCGTCGCTTCATAACATTAAGGTTGAACCACTGGAGTCACATGGACTGTTTTAATGATGTCTTTACTACCTTTCTGGGCCTTGAAAGTGGTTGCAGTCTATAGGGGGTCATAAACCTCTCGGATTTCATCAAAAATGTCTTCATTTGTGTTCAGAAGATGAACGAAGGTCTTATGGGTTTGGAACGACATGAGGGTGAGGAATTAATAACAGAAATTTCATTTTTGGGTGAACTAACCCTTTAAGCTCCAAAAAAGACCCAATAGCTTTGTGGAGAAACAGACCAAATGTATCACTGTAAAGCCTGACATATGAAATAATAGTCATAAAAATCAATTTTTTTAAGTGGAATAGAATTTAACATGTAGAAAAAATATAGAAAAACAAAACAGTTTGTATATTTGTTCATTGTTGAGTATCATATACATCAAGCTTTATGGCTTATATAGTATGAATTAGGAGAATATGAAGCTAATATTTCTAGAAGGAAAAAAAAAAACAACAACATTTTATTCAGAGGCTCAAAATGAGTATCAATTCTTTCACAGTTTGAGCTTGATGAATCTTGACATTTTCATCCTGGAATATGGCCATGATGTGTCTTCCTACATGGTTGTTTAAGAAATGAAAAGTTACACACTCCATCATTTAGGGTTAGGAGAACAGTTGCCAAACATATAACATGCTAGAAACATAATAATCACTACAATAATGATCCAGTCATAGACCGGATCATAGCATTAATTTGGTGCAATTGCTGATATTTATATGACCAGAAAGTACGATTAATTTAGTTTGTAATGTAAATCAATGAGATCTTTATAACAGTATAGCAGAATACTTAAACTACTAAAATGCATATAAATATCAATTCTCACTCTAATCTCCCAATAATCTGTCTTTGTAAGATGATGTTTAAATGCTTAATTTTATGATCAAAGCTATGTAGTTTTTATTGTGTGGGGCAAAACATATAATGCAATGCAATACAATGATGATTGAGAGCTGAGCAAATAAACATTCCTCAAATGCCTGATGTATCATATGTGAGACATTTTAACATGGTTTTCCTAAAAAATTATGTATGGATAATCCAGTAAACAATTTCAGTAAGCGTTCATCTTGAAATATCACTAACTATTCAAAAGTTATTCTTATGTTTACTGTATAAAAACCAGTAAAGATTTCACAGCAAAAACACACGTGAACCATGACCTGAAGGTGAACATTTTTACAATTATACTAAAATGCCTTTTATTAATAAGCATAAACTATCAATCAGAGGACAGAAGGCATGTAGTAGATTGTGTGATTAAAATATGATACAAAGAGAAGTGTGAATGTTCTCCCAGATATCACCTTTTGTGCTCCACAGAAGGAAGAAAGTCCTACAGGCATGAAGGTGAAGTAAATCATGGCAGAATTAGCATTTTTGCCTGAACTGTCCATTTAAATGAGCAATGAATTCTGATCCATTCTGTATGCTGGGGAATACCCAAGACATGCCATTTATTTTGACAACGTCGCTTGTGGCGGTGTGCCATACGTCCTCGAAAATGAGAAAGCGTTGCTTTGTTGGATGCTCTTATTAGGTTTTACATCAAACTGCTGGAGATAAGTAAATAAAAAGCTGCAAATGGAGCTCACACCGCCATCGCAACGAGTCAATGCTTCTGAATCAATATGGCACCAGGGGTCCATTATGTCTGACTGAGACAAAGGAATATTGGTGTGACCCTTACACTTTTAAGTGATTTTGTTCTGAGGTATTTTTTTCTCGTCTTCTTTCTCACCTCTCCTTTTCATTTGAAAATCCCCACTTTAACGCCTCAGTTTCCGACTGGAGACATTTACAGCTTCATGAAACTCATTAAGAGCTTTAAGTGTGATTATTTTAATGAGCCCGGATAAACAGACGGGATAAAGTAGGACTTTCTAATACAGCTATTTGAGTGTTAATCCCTCTATTTTGACCATCTAGACTTCTTTGTCTTGTGTTCGGATCTTTTGAAAACTTCTCGCTTTCTCTCTTTTTTTGATGTTACCCTTTCTTCTCTCCAAATCCATCACTTTATTTCTGCTGGATTGTTTGTCTTTCCCCTGCCAGCTCTTTTTCTCCCCCAAGCACATGTCTCTGAGAAAATTGAATCGAAGCGCTTGCCACAGTAGTGCTCGATAAATATATATAATGCATCGTTTTATATTTTGGTATGTCAGCAGCATGGCATCAAAATAAGATCTGGTTAGACTTTGTTATTTTCCGCCTGAATCTTCTTGCTTGTCGTATCAAAATTGTAATTCGCTTTCTGGTCAGCTTCTTTTTTGATGTCAAATGTTTCGCTGTTCAGCCACGTGTCATAAATTCATGAAAAACAATTCAAAGCTGTCGCACACTGCAGCTATTCAGCATGAAAAGACATAGTGTCGAGCTGTGGATGTGTGTGAATGTGATTTTCGGGGTGGTTGGCCTCCATCCCTCCCCATCTGTCAGAGTGTGTCGGAGGTCAGAGGGGAATTCCTTTGTGTTTTGGTGTGATTTCGATTAGTTTTGTGTGATTTTAGGGGGGACACGCAGTGGACTTGCCATATGCTTCCCAGCTAATAGTTGGGGGATGATGGAGTCGTGTTTTCAGAAAGGGATCTGGAGAAGTGGAGCGGGCTGAATGAATAAAAGCTGTTCTGACACCTGTTCGGAGAGCCCGGCTCATACAAATACTCACACACACCTACATGCTCCATTGTTCCTTCCAGTTTGTGGGATTCAATGCACCAGCAAGATAAAGCTGGCACTGGCACTCCAGTGGCTCAATCCTAGTTTGTGGCTCCCACATTTGACGAACTCAAACAATGAGTGTGCATGAAATTACACCGATTATACTTGCAGAAATAGTTCATCACCACCCTCTGGGCCTCTTCGGTCAAAAATGACAGAAAAATTGTACCTTTTGAAATGTTAAAATGTTTTGCTTCATCGGAATAGGATGACTCTTGGTGACTTTTGTCGCATTAGCTATGTGAACACACAAAAAAAATAATAGACATGATTCGGAAATGTTAAAAGGTCGAAAAAAAAGTCACACTTGGCTCCTTCATGGTCAAAAATGACTGACATAGGAAATGAGTGGGAAATATGAAAAAATACGAAAACTCAGAGAATCTTTTGGTGGTACAAACTACAAATCAGCCACTGTGCAGAAAAACGTGCACAGCAATGAAGGGGTGACACACTAACATTTCAAGAGAGCAAAATAGACCCCCCCTCCCCCCCCACACATATATATATGAACTAGCATGACTATAACACAGCAAGTTTAATTAAATAAATTGAAATAAAATAAACAATTCAGCCACAATGCAGTAAAAAATGAACAGCAAGGAAGAGCTTACACAAGAGTACAAAACAGACAAACACACATTTACACACACACACACACACACACACACACTATTATACACACAAATTAACTGGTGTGGCTGTAACAATATGGTAAAATTAAGCCAAAAGACTCAAATAAGAGGTTGAAATCAGATTAGACCCAGATTGATTAAGATGTGATAAAGCATACCTGTTAATTTTATATTGAATTTTGATGTTATGTGTAACAAAATGGCCTTCTCTGTGTTCAGGTTTGACTGTAGTAAAATGTATGCAAAAACTGGCACTTCAAATCAAGATTTCAAAAAAAATTCTAAGCTTTGACAAAAGTAGTCTTTGAGAATGTTTAAGTATAAATCTAAATCCACATTTTAATAAAAATAAGTATGTCTAAAAAAACACTAGAGAATTTATAAGCCACTTTATATAGAACTATATAGGAATCTAGTGGTTACACCAGCATTACATAAGTTTTTCTTTTTTTACTCCCACCAGATGGCACCTTTAAAAATTGGGGGGGGGGGGGGAATGAAGAAGTTACATTTCAAGGCTTCCGCGAAGCAGCCAAGTGTGACCCCTGTACGAAGAGGGACAGAGGTTAAATAATAGCTTTTCATGAGGAACAGCCTGAATTTAGGGTGTCATTTACTGAAATCTTCTCCTCCAGTAAGATGTTAAAAGCTTCTGGATTGAATCAGTCCAATTTGTCATATTGAATCATCATAATGAATCATCATATTGATCTGAATCAGCTGATTCATTGGAAAGATTTGATTCAAAAGAACAATTCGTTCATGAATGGGATGTTGGACTTTATCTCATAAACAATATTAAGTGGATAATGACTGATTTCAGTCTTTATTTACGCAAAGCTATTGCATTGTCACTTTTAAGGTGCTTTTTAGAGTTTAACAGCCCCAGTCGTCATTCACTTACTATATACAGTATTTAAACGTGGTAGGTTTTAAAAACCTGACATAATGTACAGTAAAAGATCGTAAACTATATTCTTTTATTGGGTAAAGTTCATGAATTGTTTACGCAGAATCTGATTGGCACTCAAATTTGTGTTTTTTGCCACTTTTTTGATGTGAAATTGTGACAATTTTAAAATATTGTGATATTGTTATCTTTATATAGCCATTGTTCTAAATTACAGACTAAATTACACAAGGGTATAAAATATTTGACAAAAGTCATGGAAAAAAAAAAAGTTCCTTGCCTTTAAATCACACTATTTAGCGTGAGTTCATAAAGACATTGTTTGCCAATCTGATCCAACGAACAAAATGAATGTGAAAACATTGGCAATACATTTTTTGCCTGCAAAAACTATTCCAAAACTTTCAAGTCTCTTTTGCATTTTTCTTATGCCAAATATTCTAACTCCAATAACTGAAGGTGTAAAAAAAAGGTGGCTTCAGTTATGGGAAATATCACAAAAGGATCCAAAAACCTGTGTTGTATCAATAGAAAGATGCTGCCAGGGCTCAATCTCTCACATAGCATATGTCATAATCTTTGCCTGATGTTTGCTGCAATGGCGTTTTGTCAATTTCTGTCTCGCATCTTCCGAATTTGGCGACGTAACATGAGTTTCCTTTTGTACAAAGGTTTTTTTCAGATTTTTCATGTGTGCTGGGAAAAGCATGGCCCTGAGTTCAAAGCCACAGTTTTGATGCGCGCTTTCTAGATGTGAAGCCGACAGTCTAGGAACTTTGATTAACTGAGCCACTTTACAGTTCCTAGTCAGAAGCAGGCAGAGCTGGGTCATTTATATCTGCTTTTTGTTGTTGGTCGTTTTCTCCTGCAGCGGTTCTGGACTGAAAATTTCAGTTCAGTGTTTTCTTTTTAATTGATCGCTCATGTATGTGACGCTCAAAGTACACACATGTCGTTTGCAGTGACTGCTCAATATCAACATGTCTTACTGTGCTTTCTAGTCACTTTTTATTCCACAGGGAAGGACCTTGATGCACAGAAGAGCAAGTTAAATATTTCCCGTCGTCGCCTGTCGAAAGTGTCGGCGTGCATGAAAGTGCAAATTAAAAGCAGGAAATGTTTGAAATTGCCTGTGCCGAGCCCCCACAATGTAAGCTCCCTGTCACCTCATTTTTCAAAGCTACAGCTTTGGCTCCGAGACGTTGAGATGGAGAAACTCGTTTCATTTCGTTCTATTGGAGACAAGTCAGCTCCCTCGACCAGTCAAGTGGTTATTGCCAAGCTCAATTAGCTGCTGGATTGCCCATTTGAATGAAGGGAAAGGTGTAGTCGACCACTTTTAGGTTGCAGTTGGTGATTGTAAAAAAGGGAGGTTGCCTGATGCCACATTTTGTCCTTGATGCCCTTTCTAAGATCTATAAAAGGCAGATTACTCAATGGTGCCATGGTTTAGCAGTTTGTACTCCAGATGCGATGAGCTTTGGTGCTCATTTAGAAAATGCAGGTTTGAATCCATGCCTCAAATCTCCTGAATCCAGCCTTTTTGCGCCCCTCAAATCTCAATAAAAATAACAATAATCAATATAAATAGTTTTATTTATATAGTGCCTTTCAAGAACCCAAGGACGCTTTACATGAAGTTAATAGATAACATGAACACATATACAACTATACAGTCAAAATACAACACATGATCAACCCGTTGGAACAGACAAAGATAGTTAATATACAAGAGAAGTTACAAATGCAAGCATAGAGCTGAAAAAATTGAGACAAACAATCAATTAACAAAACATACTGTGAATAAGTGAGTTTTGAGAGCTGTTTTAAAGGTCTGGAGTGAAGAGACAACACAAAGGTTTTGTGGTAGTTTGTTTCAGATCTTGCTTTTTCTGATCTATTATCAGTGCTGAGTAGTAACTGAATGCAATCTGGATTACATAATCAGATTCCAAAAATGAAATACTTGGAATTACATTATATTACATTTTAAAATACTCAAACAAATAAAGGTTACACTTAATTTTTAAAGTGACGTAGTTACATTGTACTTACTCAAATAAGTACTGAGTAATATTAATTAACTACATGTACATACTATAGAGTTATAGTTAGGGTTAGTTGTAATTATACATAATTTACTGCATAATTACAATTACTATAGGTAATAAGTAGTTACTATAGGTAACTATAGGTAAAACAACTACTATAGGTAATAAGTATTACTATAGGTAATAAGTACATGTAGTAACATGTAACTACGTCACCTTAAAATAAAGTGTTGCCCAAAGAAAATATTTAGTTTAATGCACTTCATGTTGTTAACAAAACATTTTTCTTTCTGTTTTTTATCAATATGGTACAAGATTATACTATTCAAATCAATGTTATAGACAAGTTACTTTAAAAGTAATCTAAAAGTAATCCAAAAGTAATCCAAATATACTACCTAAAATGTGTAATATAATAGATTACATTACTAATTGCAATTTATCATGTAATTCGTATTCTGTAATGGACTACAATTTGTAAGTAATCTACCCAGTACTTTGTACTATCTACAAAAAAAAAATGTAAAAAAAATATGGCAGCAACATTTTATGGACAATTTACTGTAAAAATGTATATTTCATTAACTGAAATAATGTTAATATACCAAATTATTAAAACATAAAACCATATATAACCAAACCCTAATATACATTACTGATAAGAAAGAACTCAGGATTATTTCAATCGGGAAAAAAAATCTGGGAATGTCAATTTACATTTCTTTTTCCACCGTACATTATAAGATGACTTGTTCTTTTTCACTTCCAAAAACTGTACATTTAATAGCATTTTACTGTAAAATTACATGAAATGTTCCATTCGATCTATTACAGTTTTGAAAATAGTATGCCAAAGCCAATGTGTACTATGTTACGCAGAACTGCATACTATTTCTAGTAGATTTTCAACATTTGCACTAATTCTAATCTTGAATATTAATTTGCATATAAATACAGTTTGTATACATATCTATATTTAAATCCAAAATAGTATGCATGATTAGAAAATAATATGCCACAGGTATTTTCAAAAAGTGTTTTTCCCCTCAGTTTGCATAGTATCTGTACTTTTTTTTTTATGCACACTTTGCAAAATGTACTAGAAGTACTATGCAGTCCTGCATAGTTGTACAGTTTTGGCATGCTATTTTCAATATACTGTGATTTGGGGTGCAATAATTCTAATCTCGCATACTATTTCGGACGTAAATAAAGATGCAAAATGAGCCTATAAGAAATGAGTTGCACCTTCTGTATTTAACATCACCCAACATCATTTTTTTTTTTTTTAACCCTCAGCAGGGTTAGAGTCTAGTCTGTGAACATCATAAGGACGAAAAGGAAAAAAAGTGAAAGGAACGAACATATTGACATTCTCTTGCCGAAAACAAACTCCCGTCCCTTCATTCGCACGCTGGCAGCATCCTGCTACATTAAAGGCAATCAGTGCCCATTGAGCTCACGGAACGGCATGTGTGAAAACCACTTCAGTTTGTGTCTGTGGGTGACAGCATACTTGCACTAGATCAGTGTTAATGTGTCGACCGCCTCTCTGCCCGTCTCCTGCTTAATTGCATCTTTTCTTGTCAGTGAAAGAGGACACACACACACACATATACACACACACACGTGTAAACACATGCGACAGGCTGCCAGACGAATGCTACACGCACCTGCATGTTCACATGCTTGAGAAGTCCAGTAATGAGATGAGATAGAGGCTGTTATATTTCAATCCACTCGAGTCAAATTTTTGACTAAGGCACCAATTATGAGTGCAAACATCTTAAATATTCATCCATTCTGCTGGTCAGGGAGTGGAATATCCCCAGTGTTGTGCGTCTGACCATATGGTGTGTTTAAATGACTAGTCTGAATGCATCTGCAGGAGTTTTACTGCACAGTCTCACAGTCCCAGATGGCAGCGACGCATCCACATCAGTATCACCTTCTTCATGGCACTCTATATGTCCCAAATGCCAGGCTGGGTCGTGTTGCAATTTGTTCTTTTGAATATGTAAATTAGAGTTGCTGCACTTTTTAACCTTGGTAAATGGAAGCACAATTTCATAAGGAATTTGGAGCCAGATTCTGTTTCTATCATTCATTCTTTCTATCGTTCGTTCTATGTATTGTTTGTTCTTTCATTCATTTTCTGTCATTCATTCTATACATTTGATGTTCCATCCAACTACCCATTTGTCCATCCACCTACCCATTTGTCCATCCATCGATACATCCATCCATCATCCATCCATCCACCTACTCATTTGTCTATCCACCTACTCATTTGTCCATCCATCCACCTACCCATTTGTCCATCCACCTACCCATTTGTCCATCCACCTACCCATTTGTCCATCCATCGATACATCATCCATCCATCCATCCATCCACCTACTTATTTGTCCATCCACCTACTCATTTGTCCATCCATCATCCATCCATCCATCCACCTACCTATTTGTCCATCCACCCATCCTCCATCCATCCATCCACCTACCCATTTGTCCATCCATCCATCCATCCATCCATCCATCCATCCATCCATCCATCCATCCATCCGTCCATCCATCCACCTACCCATTTGTCCATCCATCCATCCATCATTTCATCTGACTTACATTCTTTCTGTTGTTCATTTTATGACTGTTGTTTTTTCTGTCATTCGGTTTATGACTGCCGTTCTTTCTGTTATTCATTCTATCCATTTGACTACTCATTTGTCCATCCATCCACCCATCCATTTGTCCATCCATCCATCCATCCATCCATCATCCATCCATCCATCCATCGTTTCATCTGACTTATTCTTTCTGTCATTCGTTTTATCTGACTAACATTCTGTCATTCGTTCTGTCTATCTGACATTCTATCTATAGTTTGTTCTATCGTTCTATCTAGTGTTCTATCTATCTATTGTTTGTTCTGTCTATTGCCCATCTGTCACTCTTGTTTGTTCAATTGTTCTATATTATAATGTTATCATCTAACAATCAATCATTCATTTGTTCATTTATTTGTTTGATCGCTCTGTATCTGTTTATTGTTCATTTTGTTTGCTCTGTCTGTCGTTCTGTTGGTCTATCGTTCTATCTGTCTGATCAGTGAAATGTACAGGTAGATGGAATACCTGCTAGGCATTGCTGCCGGTCGCACCTTCTCCGGTGCCCACGGGTCAGCTGCAGGGTCATCAGCCAGGAACCACCATTCACCAACGTTTCGCTCCTTTAATCCTGGAACATCTCCTGGTGGTGCAGCTGATAGGTGTTACCCTCTGCGGCTGTTGTCGGGTTTAGATGTTCTTTCCCCAGCTCTTGTCTTTCCTCCTCAGCCAGAGCCAAAAGCTCCCCTTCTCGGCCTCCGCCACTAGCTCTTTGGTTGCCTTCTTTAGGTTCCCTCCGGTCACTCCTGCGTCCCTCAGAAGGCGTGTGGTTGACAGCCCCATGTAGCCTCGGCATCCAACCTCCACTGGATAGATGGTGGTCTTCCAGCCAGCCTCCCGGCACTCAGCAGCCAGCTCTGAGTATTTGGCCTTCTTGCGTTTGTAGGCGGCCTCCATCCCCTCCTCCGCTGGTATTGTGAGCTCAATGAGGAGCACGGTTTTTGCCTTGGTGGACCACACCACTATGTCGGGGCAGAGAGATGTAGCAGTGATCTCGACCGGGAAACGGTGCTGTCTGTCGAGGTCGACTCTCATGTTCCACTCCTGGTCAGGGGAAAACGGCTTAGATGTTTCTCTTGGCCTGATGTTTCTTCTCCTCCCATCTTTCGTGACAAAGCTGATGTGGTTGTGGTTCTCTGCTGGTGATACCCATTTGCTGCCCTGTCAACGCCCCTCTAGCACCACGGCTAGCTTTCTCAGGACCTGGTCGTGGTGCCATCTGTAGCGTTCCTGGGAGAGCGCGATCTTACAGCCTGACAAGATGTGCTGGAGGCCTGCGTTAGGGGTATTGCAGAGTGTGCACTCCCGAACAGGGAAGTGTATCGTAGGTTGAGCGGATGAGGAAGCTGAGCCTATCGTTCTATCTATCTGATCAATATCTATCTAGCTATGGACTGAACTAGCAATTGGTGGACCTGGTTTTTACATGGTAAAACATCTTGGTTAAGCTGGTTAGAGCTGGTAGACCAGCATAAACCCACCTACCCAGTTCCAAAAAGCAGCTTGACCACATTAAGCTGGTAAGTTTTTACAGGAGGCTATTGACGCTGAGGTTTCAGAGTCTTCAACCAGTCTGCAATGGCATGGAAATGAATGCTGGTCTTTGTTTTGTTTTCCTTTTTTCTTTTCTTTTCTTTTCAACCTCCAGGACCAGGTCACTCCCCAGAGTGATTGACGCTTCCTGTCTGTATTGATACCGGTGTCGTTGCTAATGGCAACAGGCTAACCCACCATCTGTATCAACCATACAATAGACAGAATGCACAGTTTTAGTGCTCATATTGTGGTGCACAATCTTTTTTCTTTCCTTTTCTTTTGCTCTTTTTCTATTGCACACAAACACACAGAAATGAATGTCTATGATTCATTTATTTATTTGTTTGGTGCATTTATGGTGCCCCTCAAGGCACAATGTGTTTGTCTTGCATCACAAATAGAGATCTGGGTGTTTAGACGTGAGCTTTTAACCCATTCGTGAATTGTCTTGGAGAAACACAACGATTTGTAGAGACAAAGCAAAAAGATACAATAAACATTTCAGGGAAGCCGATAAAAGACCTGCTTTGCAAATGTACCATGTAAAAGACATTTACAGGAAATTGTGTTATGTCTTGCCATGGAAAAAAGGATGCTCATATCTCCTGTGTTTGTACTGAAGTGTGGTGTGTATGTGTGCGTTTTGAGGGAGCAACACTTTAGCTTGATTCATGACTGTGTCCAATAACTCACAGTGGCAAGCCTGCCAATGACAGATGCATTAAGATGTTTTGTAACTGTTCTCCTTGAGTTTTTGCCCATAGCAAAAAAAAAATCAAAGAATATTCTCTTTAGTTTCTCCTGTGATAATAGATGGCAAGTAAAAGGAGGATTTTTCATAAGTTTATTTATATATAAAATGTACCGGCCATATTTTAACTGGCCATGAAACTGAAAATTCCCAATTCTCTATTCCAATTTCGATACCACAGCTAAAACTACTAGCCTAACTAACATACATTTAAAACATTATTAAAGACAAGTAAAGAGTCAGTAATAAAATAAGAACAAATAATTAAATTACAAGCAAAAGCACAAATAAATACAACAAAGATACAAATTAAATAAACAGTGATTTTCAGATTTTTCAGGTAGGTCTGACAGTAGGTACAGAAATTGAAAAAGTCATTAAATGTAAAATGACTCTGCATCTTCACTGTGTAAATTATCCTTTATCCTTATTAATTAATCCTTATTACAATGACTAAAGTTATTCAGTCAAGAGCAGTCAGTTTTTTCTTTGTCCTTTGTTGTTAAAAACAGACAGCAGCAGGAATATTAGGCTGCTGTTACTTTAAGAGTGAATGCACGGATCTAATATACTGATACTGTACACATGCGTTTACTTTCTCAACGGTATGTTCACTTAAGACATAACCGACTGTTTACTTGGATACTCATATTTTTGCAAGTGCAAGAAGATGTGAAAGAGAGCTCAGTTTAATATACGCGCGCTGTCTGAGATGTGGCTTTACGAATTGATCTCCCTTTCGCATCTTGTTGTGCTTGAATATTTAAATTGTCAAAGTTTAAACTTTCGTGACGATGCAGTGATGGCCCATCAACTCTCCCAAGCGTCGTTCACGTTTGTTCATGTTCATGTATTGTTAGAATTCATAAAAATATATATTTACACACATCAAGTTCTGTCATGAAACGCTACATGGCACAGGCTGATGGGTCCTGAATGCAACCCGACGATATTTACACCGTTAACTACTAGGGTTGCAAAGTTTCCAGAAACTTTCCCGAAAGTTTGGAAACTTTCCAGGATTTTTTGGAAATTTTCGGAAACTTTTGGAAAATTTTCAGCCCCTTTGCAACCCTATTAACTACATGGCACAAGGTGATTGGTTCATCTGCAGCCAATGAGCTTGCTGCTCGACATTTAAGTAGCTGGTTAGCGTTCACTATAGCAGTTTGCCCTCCACCTTCCCCAGCTTCACCTGTATAGAGCTACGGGTTATTCTATATATGATATTTGTGCTGAAGCTGAAATACCCTAAATGTTCTGGTCACTAGTTAAGGTTGGGTCCCACCTTCAATGTAACTGTATGGGATTTTTTTGTGAGTTGTTTATTGTCCACCAGGTGGAAATATATTTTTTAAGAAATGGTACACCTCTCCTCATGTGAACAAACCTCTAATCCCAAGTTTAAACAGTAGTGATGCTTGCTTAAGCCCTAACAAGACTGAGTTGATGGAGGCCGGAGGTTGTGGGAGTCTACAGAGGTCTAGCATGATGTTTTGCCAAGATCAGAGAGCCCAGGCTGGGCAAGACAACAGCAGGATTAGCGCATGTCAGCGCACAATTGCCTTCCCACAGTGAAGAGGAAGTGGGCAGCATCTAAACCGTGCTTTTTCTTGAAAAACCTCTGAGAAAGAAAATCTTTTACGATTCAAACAGATTCATGGACTGAGCTGTAAGGGATTCTGTGTTTATAGGCATTTATACTCCAAACCTTTCACCAGATCCTTTGTCTGCAAGCATATTGGCTTCCTTTTGTTTGAGTATCGGTTTCTTTTAGTATGTGTGTGGGTTTGTCTTAGTTGTTGTTTGTGTACGCTCGCCTACCTCCATGTAGGAGGTTCTTGGTTTGTCATCTGTCACCTGCCTGTGACAGCCAGCGAAAGCTGCACGGCTCCAATCTGCAGATACAATTACGAGATAGACTCCCATGAAACACTCCCAAGAACATACCGTAAAATAGACCTGTTGGAAATGGAGAAAAAGGTATGAGAGAAAGATGGTAGAAGCTTTCATTGAATTGACACACTGTTCATTTAACCCATTAGATGAGATCAAATTAATTTCGAGCAATTAATCGACTGTGCGGCCATGAATGAACTGATTGTCTCATTCATTTTGATGCACTGGACAGCACATCTCTCTATTTGTCCTTGCGCTCGTCTTTGACTCAGAGCAGGTGAGCGGCCTGCTGTAATGTACACTGGTTATCCCTGTCCAGTCTCTCAGACAGCGGCTTGTATTTCGCCCTTGGCTACAGCGAGTCGAATCTGCAGCATCTATTATTTACTGGCGGCTCTTTGTCTCTCTCACACTTGGTTTGTACTGAAGACTTTCTGCCTGTAATAATGTAGATTGGGGATGTCAGGCATTCAATCTACTTGGTGGCCCTAAAAAATGAAAACCTAGTTGAGTAATTTGTAATTATGAGAACTCAGGTACTCAGTGCGATCTGTCTGTTTATCCATATGTGTATCAATCTATCTGTCATTCTGTTCATTTCTGTATCGTTCTGTCTATCTATCTGTCTGTTGTTCTATCTATTGGTCTGTCATTCTGTTGTTCTATCTACAGTATCTGTCGTTCTGTCTGTCGTTCTGTCTAACTTTCTGTTGTTGTTCTGTCTCTCTGTAAAATATGCTTGCCTTTGAAAGATTCACGACAGCGATCTGTTGCAAGTTATTTCACTGCTGTTTTTCAATCCTGTAAAAATGCTGTACTCTTGAAAACTGCAGTGATAACTAATTATTAAGTGCCCCTATTATGCTATTTTAAAGTATCCTAATTTAGTTTTGGAAGTCTCCTACAACAGGTTTACATGCATCAAAGGTCATAAAACACTTTAATTTTCTCATAATATATATTGTCATCACCACATTGTTTAATGATTCTCAATCGACTCATCAGGTTAATCAGTCTCTAAATCCCTCCTTTCCGTGAGCTACTCTGCTCTGATTGGCCAGATGGCCCAGTCTGTTACGATTGGATTGGTCTACCGCTTGTCGGAAGCTAAATGCCCATTATCATAACTGTACTTCAGCTCAGGAGGCTATCTCTGCCCTCAGCGATTGTACACACTGTAAAGCCAGTAACGATGACGTCGATTTTACCATATCAATCCGAGCGCGAGTCCGATGATGAAACATTGGAAGAACTAGTTATTCAGCACGAACCTCCATCACAAGGACGACTTGAGCAGGATGTTTCTCAGTGATACACTACTCATTTTGAGGAACATTATGAGATGTTGCAACTTTAATTCTCACCATCAGCATTAACAAGTGTGCGTCCATCAACAAACCCATGTGTATATTTCTAATTTATTCCCGGTGCACATGCGGGAACTGTATCAATAACGCTGCATATGTAAGCCGAGCACTATAACGTGAATGACTGATGTAACATAAATGTTTGGAAAACAAATCTTGCCTAGTGAGACAAATGTCTTTTCTAGTGACATAGAACCGTCATGCATTGGGATTCGGAACAAAAACGGCTCATATAGGCGGTTCAGAGTTGATTCTTTCTTTTGGGAGATAATAACTTTATTTATCGTGCACTTCCGACTTTACAACTTTGCAGAACATTTACATTCACAAAAAGCTATATTACACACTGCATGAAAGAGAATATTTGAAAAACCATAATAGGGGTTACATACGGCACTCACAAATGGTAGAGACACTACATTCAGGTTTTGTTTTTCAATAGGACATCAAGAGTTAAGATGCCTGCTCTGAATATTTTTGATAGGTTACTTGATTCCTATAAACTGAAAAAGATTGAAAATGCAGTAGCAGTCTTTGGTAGTTTGACCATAATTAATTTTGACATGACCGAAATTATAATCAATCCACCTCTTTTTTTTTCTCTGTGTTTGTCCTTTAGGATGCTGGGGGAGCTCCGCTTGACTGCGCTCCAGCCTCTCCTGGCTGTGTGTCTGCTCTTCACCCTGGAACACAGTGAGTCATTCTCTCCTGAATCTGAGCATTCATTTACTCTTATCTGTTCAGTCATGGGAAGTGCAGTTGTCAATCAAATGCCCTGGTTGACTCAGTAACAACTTTTTCCAAAAAAAACCCCAAAAAACCCCAACAGCTGAATTAGTGGCTTTTTTTTGTCCACAATGGACGAAAGAAGCGCAACGTACCCCGTCTGTCTGTATCTATCTATCTATCTATCTATCTATCTATCTATCTATCTATCTATCTATCTATCTATCTATCTATCTATCCAGCTATCTATCGTTTTTTTATCTATCTATTTATCTGTCATTTTGCCTGTCGTTCTATCTGTCTAGCTGCTCAAAGTTAATTATGATCAAACTATCAAAGAAACAATGTGGCGCAATGCGACGGCAGGCGCGACGCAAGTGTTTTTTGCTAGTTTCAGCCCGATGCAGTTATAATTTTTACGTCCAGCGCCACGTTGTTTAAATAGCAAATGCACTCGCGCCCATCTGTTCGCCATGGGCATGCTGGTCTGCAAACGAGGTGTGTTCAGGCGCATTGTTGGTGCGTTGCTATTTTGAGGCAACTGAAAACAACTGTGCCATTGACCAACAAAAACCTGGTTTAAAGTCAATAGCGCAGTATTTTTTGTGTTATTTAAAGGATGTGTTAGTAATAAGAGCCTATAGACGGGTGCACAGCGCGCGTACACTCTGCTTATTACACACGCAGCAGCACACAAACATTTTTAAATATTAAAAATAAAAGGATTCCTCTCTGGAGAAGCGTTCAGTCTTTCCACTTGCAAATTCCGCCATGTAAATAGTGAATCCACCATGGTGCAAGCGCAACTGGCTATTAAAGGGAATGGGAGATGAGACTCTTATAGGTTTATTGCACGTTTTGCCCAAAACACACCCATGACTCATTAAGAGACTAGGTACAGCCCTTTTGGACCATGCACCTGGCGCACCAACCGTTTTTTTCTGTCGTTAAACTAGCAAAAGTGGACATGCCCTAAGTGCACCTGCGCCATACGCTCAGATCGTTAAAATAGGGCCCTTAGACTGCTAGTGCATTTTTTTTTTTTGGCAACCTACTATTGAAAGAGCTTGTCGTCCATAAAGAGACTGTTAGTGTTTCCCCCTATGCCATGTTCCATAAATGGATAGTTCACCTAAAAAAAGACAATTCTGTCATAATTTACCATTTCATGCCATTCATGCCATTTCAAATGGTATGGCTTAATTTCTTTTGTCAAACTAAAAAAAAATGTCCTTGTCCATACAATGAGGGATGTTGTTTTTGGACCCCATTGACTTTCATGTATGCACAAAAAGTTCAAGCATTCAAAATATCGTCTCTTGTGTTCCACTGAAGAAAATAATGCAGGTTTGTAATGAGGTGGTTAAACGATAACAGAATTTTCATTTGTTGGATGAACCATCCCTTTTAACAGTTTTTCTTTAGTCCTTTCATCTTGTGGTAATTACCGTCGCACACCTTTCCCTGACCAGGCACTGATGAGTCTTTTTGGACATCGGTGATAAATCCCCCTCGACTGGATTCCGCCCTCCGCTGCTTCCATCTGCAGTAAATAGAGAGTGCGCAAGAAACACTTTCATCTACAGAAAGCCTCATTTCCTCACATTGGCACCTAAAGACTTGTCATCACTCACTCTAATGTCCGTATTGGCTCTCAGTGGCGGCGATACCATACCCACTTGCCATAAAAAAGGAAGACACTGATGCAAAGCTTGTGCATACTGAATCCTACGCCTTCGAAAGCCTTTTGTATATGCAAACGCTTCACACTCTGCTGTGCGAGATCAGGTCCCAAGTAAGAACTTTGGCAAGGCTGTATTGCATGCACTGTTTCACAGAGCGGCCTCTTCTAATTTCAGACGACACCAGGTTCTTATCTGGCACTTGCAGGGTTGCAGACCAGGCTGTGGCGTCTCAGGAGCGGCAGCGAGAGTCTCTCAGTCCCTGACCCGCATGCCTGTTACCATCTGCACCAGTTGCTTGGTGTCTGTTCTGGCACTTGAGGACCACCCGCACTTTTTTTTTTTTGTAGCACCAGCAGCAGTGAGCAAGACAGGCTGCACATAATATGCATAAAGATTTCCTCGCCCTCTTAGCTTCGCTCTCCATCGAAACCCCTCTCATGGGATGCTAAATAAGGACACTGTTGCCGTGAGTGTTAAATATTTTTCTCTGCAGATTCTCTTCTCTCATCGTCTACTAACTTGGGAAAGGTTGCACCACTCGTCAATCTACACTGAACAAAATTATAAACGCAACACTTTTGTTTTTGCCCCCATTTTTCATGAGCTGAACTCAAAGATCTAAGACTTTTTCTATGTACACAAAAGGCCTATTTCTCTCAAATATTGTTCACAAATCTGTCTAAATCTGTGTTAGTGAGAACTTCTCCTTTGCCGAGATAATCCATCCACCTCACAGGTGTGGCATATCAAGATGCTGATTAGACAGCATGATTATTGCACAGGTGCACCTTAGGCTGGCCACAATAAAAGGCCACTCTAAAATGTGCAGTTTTACTGTATTGGGGGGGTCCCGCAGGGTCTAAAAAAAAAAGTCAATATCTGGTGCGACCACCATTTGCCTCACGCAGTGCAACACATCTCCTTCGCATAGAGTTGATAAGGTTGTTGATTGTGGCCTGTGGAATGTTGGTCCACTCCTTTTCAATGGCTGTGCGAAGTTGCTGGATATTGGCAGGAACTGGAACACGCTGTTGTATACACTGATCCAGAGCATCCCAAACATTCTCAATGGGTGACATGTCCAGTAAGTATGCTGGCCATGCAAGAACTTGGATGTTTTCAGCTTCTAGGAATTGTGTACAGATCCTTGCAACATGGGGCCATGCATTATCATGCTGCAACTATCGGTTTGCATAACCAAAGAATTTCAGCACAAACTGTCAGAAACCGTCTCAGGGAAGCTCATCTGCATGCTCGTCGTCCTCATCGGGGTCTCAACCTGACTGCAGTTTGTCGTCGTAACCGACTTGAATGGGCAAATGCTCACATTTGATGGCTTCTGGCACTTTGGAGAGGTTTTCTCTTCACGGATGAATCCCGGTTTTCACTGTACAGGGCAGATGCCAGACAGCGTGTATGGCGTCGTGTGGGTGAGCGGTTTGCTGATGTCAATGTTGTGGATCGAGTGTCCCATGGTGGCGGTGGGGTTATGGTATGGGCAGGCGTATGTTATGGACAACGAACACAGGTGCATTTTATTGATGGCATTTTGAATGCACAGAGATACCGTGGCAAGATCCTGAGGCCCATTGTTGTGCCATTCATCCACGACCGTCACCTCATGTTGCAGCATGATAATGCACGGCCCCATGTTGCAAGGATCTGTACACAATTCCTGGAAGCTGAAAACATCCCAGTTCTTGCGTGGCCAGCATACTCACCGGACATGTCACCCTTTGAGCATGTTTGGGATGCTCTGGATCGGCGTATACGACAGCGTGTTCCAGTTCCTGCCAATATCCAGCAACTTCGCACAGCCATTGAAGAGGAGTGGACCAACATTCCACAGGCCACAATCAACAACCTGATCAACTCTATGCAAAGGAGATGTGTTGCACTGCGTAAGGCAAATGGTGGTCGCACCAGATATTTACTTTTTTTTTGGACCCCACGGACCCCCCCAATACAGTAAAACTGCACATTTTAGAGTGGCCTTTTATTGTGGCCAGCCTAAGGCACACCTGTGCAATAATCATGCTGTCTAATCAGCATCTTGATATGCCACACCTGTGAGGTGGATGGATTATCTCGGCAAAGGAGAAGTGCTCACTAACACAGATTTAGACAGATTTGTGAACAATATTTGAGAGAAATAGGCCTTTTGTGTACATAGAAAAAGTCTTAGATCTTTGAGTTCAGCTCATGAAAAACGGGGGCAAAAACAAAAGTGTTGCGTTTATAATTTTGTTCAGTGTATTTCAGTACTATTTTTCTATTTTAGTAATATTTAGTAACATTTATTGTTTAAGTGGTGTATTTTAATACGAAAGTAATAACTATTGAGGAACTGTATCTAAGATTAGTCAGGAGCAATACATTAGTACAACTAATGAAAATGTAATAATAAGTTTATATGTATTTAATATTTCGTCGCTGTCAGGTGAAACTTTTCAGGAAATGGAAAAAATGTTTTAAACTGTGTTGTCAACATTCATATTGTGGATGTAAATATGGTCAGACATGTGCATGTGTCATTATATTAACATTTTACCAAAATCAAGTTTAAATGGAGTTATAAGGTTATTGACCAGCGGATTTCTGAGAATGTTGGACATACGTGTTTTGTCCATCATTAGAACGGCATTGTGTTACGTTTCCATCAACTTACAGGTTATAATGTTTACTGTAGCTATGTGGGCCCTCAGCTTTTACTGTTATTGGCAAAAATCTCATTTTATAAAAAATTAAGTGCCACATAGAGGCTATTTAAGACAGTATTGGCTATTGACTCCATGACAAATGCTAGACTAAGACAGTCTTCTCTGCTCCTCAAATACATAAAACATTAGCCTTTATATATATATATATATATATACAGTGGGGAGAACAAGTATTTGATACACTGCCGATTTTGCAGGTTTGCCCACTTACAAAGCACGTAGAAGTCTGTAATTGTTATCATAGGTACTCTTCAACTGTGAGTGACGGAATCTAAAACAAAAATCCAGAAAATCACATTGTATGATTTTTAAGTAATTAATTTGCATTTTATTGCATGACATAAGTATTTGATACATCAGAAAAGCAGAACTTAATATTTGGTACAGAAACCTTTGTTTGCAATTACAGAGATCATACGATCAAGGAGGTTGTTGGCCAAGATCTAGCGATACATGGCCCCATTCATCCTCCCCTCAATGCGGTGCAGTCGTCCTGTCCCCTTGGCAGAAAAGCATCCCCAAAGAATGATGTTTCCACCTCCATGCTTCACGGTTGGGATGGTATTCTTGGGGTTGTACTCATCCTTCTTCTTCCTCCAAACACGGCGAGTGGAGTTTAGACCAAAGAGCTCTATTTTTGTCTCATCAGACCACATGACCTTCTCCCATTCCTCCTCTGGATCATCCAGATGGTCACTGGCAAACTTCAGACGGGCCTGGACATGCGCTGGCTTGAGCAGGGGGACCTTGCATGCGCTGCAGGATTTTAATCCATGACGGCGTAGTGTGTTACTAATGGTTTTCTTTGAGACTGTGGTCCCAGTTCTCTTCAGGTCATTGACCAGGTCCTGCCGTGTAGTTCTGGGCTGATCCCTCACCTTCCTCATGATCATTGATGCCCCACGAGGTGAGATCTTGCATGGTGCCCCAGACCGAGGGAGATTGACCGTCATCTTGAACTTCTTCCATTTTCTAATAATTGCGCCAACAGTTGTTGCCTTCTCACCAAGCTGCTTGCCTATTCTCCTGTAGCCCATCCCAGCCTTGTGCAGGTCTACAATTTTATCCCTGATGTCCTTACACAGCTCTCTGGTCTTGGCCATTGTGGAGAGGTTGGAGTCTGTTTGATTGAGTGTGTGGACAGGTGTCTTTTATACAGGTAACGAGTTCAAACAGGTGCAGTTAATACAGGTAATGAATGGAGAACAGGAGGGATTCTTAAAGGAAAAACTAACAGGTCTGTGAGAGCCGGAATTCTTACTGGTTGGTAGGTGATCAAATACTTATGTCATGCAATAAAATGCAAATTAATTATTTAAAAATCATACAATGTGATTTTCTGGATTTTTGTTTTAGATTCCGTCTCTCACAGTTGAAGAGTACCTATGATAAAAATTACAGACTTCTACATGCTTTGTAAGTAGGAAAACCTGCAAAATCGGCAGTGTATCAAATACTTGTTCTCCCCACTGTATATGCAGTATATATACAGTATTATGAAGTGAATAACACTGATTATCTCTTCATCACGGCACCTGTTAGTGGGTGGGATATATTATGCAGCAAGTGAACATTTTGTCCTCAAAGTTGATGTGTTAGAAGCAGGAAAAATGGGCAAGCATAAGGATTTGAGCGAGTTTGACAAGGGCCAAATTGTGATGGCTAGACGACTGGCTCAGAGCATCTCCAAAACTGCAGCTCTTGTGGGGTATTCCCGGTCTGGAGTGGTCAGTATCTATCAAAAGTGGACCAAGGAAGGAACAGTGGTGAACCGGCGACAGGTTCATGTGCGGCCAAGGCTCATTGATGCAAGTGGGGAGCGAAGGCTGGCCCGTGTGGTCTGATCAAACAGACGAGCTACTGTAGCTCAAATTGCTCAAGAAGTTAATGCAGGTTCTGATAGAAAGGTGTCAGAATACACAGTGCATCGCAGTTTGTTGCGTATGGGGCTGCATAGCCACAGACCAGTCAGGGTGCCCATGCTGACCCCTGTCCACCGCCGAAAGTGCCAACAGTGGGCATGTGAGCATCAGAACTGGACCTGGACCTGGATGAATCAGGTTTTCTTTTACATCACGTGGATGGCCGGGTGCGTGTGCGTCGCTTACCTGGGGAACACATGGCACCAGGATGCACTATGGGAAGAAGGCAAGCCAGCAGGGGCAGTGTGATGCTTTGGGCAATGTTCTGCTGGGAAACCTTGGGTCCTGCCATCCATGTGGATGTTACTTTGACACGTACCACCTACCTAAGCATTGTTGCAGACTATATACACCCTTTCATGGAATTCCCTGGTGGCTGTGGCCTCTTTCAGCAGGATAATGTGCCCTGCCACAAAGCAAAAATGGTTCAGGAATGGTTTGAGGAGCACAACAATGAGTTTGAAGTGTTGACTTGGCCTCCAAATTCCCCAGATCTCAATCCAATCCAGCATCTGTGGGATGTGCTGAACAAACAAGTTCGATCCATGGAGGCCCCACTTCGCAACTTACAGGACTTAAAGGATCTGCTGCTAACATCTTGGTGCCAGATACCACAGCACACCTTCAGGGGTCTAGTGGAGTCCATGCCTCGACGTGTCAGGGCTGTTTTGGCAGCAAAAGGGGGACCAACACAATAATAGTGGTACAATGCTCAAATATTTTATGCATAAGTTACGCAGCTGCTGCCCCAGTTATGTGGGTATATTTGGGTGAGGTTGCATCCCCGTATCACACTAAATAAATGTGCCATTACCTAGCAGAGAGCAGGAAATGTAGTCAAGCCTCTGGACTCAGAGTATCTTTATGTATGTGTGTGTATTTGAGCAAGCGACAGGAAGGAAGACAGGAGATATTGAGCCCAGACACCCTGGGCTCGGTTAATATTCATGGGGCTGTGAATATGTCGGGAACCTCTGGGGGGTTTCCGGGGGAGAGCATCTCATGCAAGACGCTTTGAGAAAGGGAATGTCATTACGACGGCCCGTGTGCACTTGATACCATATAAGCACACCTGTTCATTTTTAATCCAATGATTCCACTTCTCAAACACCATTTTGGAGGAGGCCGTATCTGCGGTGGCAGAGAATGAAAGACGCCATTGGAGGTCTCACTTAAGAGTGGGAATCCAACAAACAGAACTTATTCTGTGGAAATGACACATATGTAGATTTACTTCAATGCTACTGGCTCCTGTTGCGAACGTTTTCGCGAGTTTGTCACAAATGCTTTGGATATATGATTGTTTCATGCTCAGTGGGAGCGTGCATTGAGATTGCTTGTATGCAATTAGACACCACAGGACAATCTCGGCCTGCGGTTAGCTAACTGAAAGAAAGATCCAAGGGAGAATACCGACAAAAATTGACAATTTGCCATGTGGGCCACGGCACTAAAGAGAAATCGCAGTACACATACGGATTCGTCATAGCATTAGCTTTGTATGGAAACCATTAAAGAGCGTTTAAGGAAGTTCAGTAGTTAACATTTGCAGTCAAATTTACAAGGCTGTCTGTCTTTATTGTTCAAGGGAAGGCCATGTAAAGAAAGTAGCAGACTGATAGTATTGGGTTCACTTTGCGTCTTTTTTTTTTGTTAGCATTAGTTCCACCATTAGTCTCCATTATTATTACTTAAAAAATGTATTAATTAATTAATTAATTAATTAATTCATAATTAATTAATTAATTATAATAATAATAATAATAATAATTATTATTATTATTATACACATTAGTATAATATTGCAGAACACAAGCTAATTTATCATTCTGTCAGCCGTTAGCTTTATTTATTTATTTAGCTATCTATCTGAATTAATATAATAATAACAATAATCGTATTATTATTAGTAGTATTGTTATTGTTGTAAACATAACTATAATAGTAATGGCACACTACAGAGATATTGCAGAACACAAGCCTATTTGTCATTGTGTCAGCCGTTTATTTATTTACCTAAATTAATATATTAAAAACATTAATTGTTATTATTAGTAGTAGCATTGTTATTGTTATAAACATTACTATAATAATAATAATATCACACTAAAGAGATATTGCAGAACACAAGCCGATTTGTCATTGTGTCAGCTGTTTGTGTATTTATTTATCTGAATTAATATAATAATAACAATACTTTTTATTAGTAGTAGTAGTATTGCTATTGTTATAAACATTACTTTAATAATAACACATTAAAGAGATATTGCAGACCACAAGCCGATTTGTCATTTGTGTCAGCTGTTTGTTTATTTATTTATTTATTCACCTAAATTAATAATGATTATTAAATAATATTTTTATATTAAATTATATTATATTATTATAGTATTATAATATTATTATAATATTGTATTAATTATATAAATAATCAGAAAAATGTAATTAAATAATGAATAATTCTTATTTTCTTGTCTCATTATTATTATTATTACTATGCACATCAGTATATGCAAAAATGGCTTTGGCATGGCATACCTGTACATTTTTAGCCACTGCCCAGAGATCGCAGTACACATTCGGATTCGTCATTGTGACTGTCGTTATCTTTCTACACTGGTGGCTGCAGCAAGCATTAAAGGGATAGTTCACCAAAAAAAAAAAATCATCGTTTACTCACCCTCATGTTGTTCCAAACCTGTATGAGTTTCTTTCTTCTGTTGAACACAAAAGAAGATATTTAGAAGAATGTTGATAATCAAACAGTTGACGGGCTCCATTGACTTCCATATTAGGAAAAAATACTATGGAAATCAATGGGTGCCATCAACTGTCTGGTTCATAGAACATTCTTCTAAATATCTTCTCATACAGGTTTGGAACAATATGAGGGTGAGTAAGTGATGATAAAATTTTCGTTTTGGGGTGAACTATCCCTTTAAGACATGTTTAAGGAAGTAGTTAATGCAACATCCGCAGCTCTTATTAACACAGCCGAATACCGCCTGTTATTTTTAAGATGAAGCTTGTGTGAAGAAAGTAGGTGGCTTTTTCACTTGATAGAATCAGGCTCATTTTAGTCTTTTAATGTCATTTTATTACCTTTTTTATATCTGACTATTATGTTTTATTATCATTAATTGCTGTGTTCCTTTCAGTCGGCATGGTAATAAAAGGCCCATTATTTCATAAAATCCCTCAAATATCACTGTCGAAAGGAATGAATGAAATAACTACAGAAGGCATGATCGTCAGCATAACCTCAGCCCGCAATCGATCAGTCATTTCGTGGCTGCTGGGTAATTGAAGACAATAAGGCCACTGTCAGCAAGCAGCCAATTACATTAGCCTGCAGAGAAAGAAAGGGAGAAGGACAAAAACGTCCATGTAGGAGATGCGTACGAGTGCTGTTGCCTTGTGTTCCCTGTTCTGGGATGATAAAGGCTTCTGACAGCACTTAATGCATTTCAGGTGTTCAAAGAGGACGGCAAATAGTCACAATACATCAGTGAGCGGAAAAGAAGTAGCGAGTGGATGCTTTTTTTTATGCTTTTGTATTTTTTCAAACTCTTGCTAGTCTTTCCCCCCGTGACCCTCAATATTTTTACCTATTTGGCTCGACCTCAGACAGACGAGGAAAGATTAAAAACAACGGCAGAATTTCAAACAAAAGGATGATCTCCAGGGGGTTATGCTTGTAAAAATATTTCCATCTAAATGCAGATTTGATATATTTTGCTATGCTTCTTACATTCATTATTTACCCATGTGGGACCAAAGCAATTTTTTATTTCTTGACTCCGAGGTGTAATTTGTTTTTTTAAGGAGGTGTCTGCATTTGATTTCTGGTTATTTAATGTGGCAAATTAGATCACGCTTGCACACAAAACATTACAGAAGAAACAATTTTTCACACGGTTGGCACATCTGTATCCGGAGAGCAGCCTAATTTACTACATATCTGTTTAAATGTTCTGAGAAACATGCATAAATGCAATTATAAGTGTTTGCATGTGGGCATTGAGGGCTTGGGGAAACAAAAAGTCATGCTCTGCGGTCTCGCTGCTTTCATTCTCCTCAAGCATGAATTCAGGCAACAGGAAGGTAATTCTGTGCATTTCCCTTATCGTGAGCATGACTTCCCTGGAGATGGAAGACAAAAAGGAAGGAAAGCATGGGCTTTGAAACAAGATCTGGCGGAAGGAGTCGTCGATCCCCCTCCAGAGCTCACATACAAACAAATTTTAATTTATAATTTAGTGATTTCAGTTGTCCTGCTGCTTTCAAACTGGCAAACAGTTTTTTAAAATGCTTTTGATAATGTACAATCAGCCATTATTATTGTATAATATATAATATAATATAATATAATATATCATAGTATAGTATAATATAATATGTAATATAATATATGAAAAATATATGCAAATACATAAATAAAACTTGAATATTTGAATATTTGTATTATTATAAGTATTACATATAATATATTTTTTAGAAATATATTATTGTTTATATATATTATGCAATTATGCAAATACATATATAAAATAAATATAAAAAAATTGTTGTTGTTGTTGTTATTATTATTATTATTATTATTATTATTATTATTATTATTATTATTATTACAAATGTTACATATAATGCAATATTCTATAATAATGTTTTACACACATATATATTATGCAGGACCAAACCTACAGAAATTAAAAATAAATAAATAGAGAAAGAAAGAAAGAAAGATGTAACAATAGGAAAATAAATGGGGTCAGCATGGGCACCCTGACTGGTCTGCGGCTATGCAGCCCCATACGCAACAAACTGCGATGCACTGTGTATTCTGACACCTTTCTATCAGAACCAGCATTAACTTCTTGAGCAATTTGAGCTACAGTAGCTTGTCTGTTTGATCGGACCACACAGGCCAGCCTTCACTCCCCACGTGCATCAGTGAGCCTTGGCCGCCCATGACCCTGTTGCCGGTTCACCACTGTTCCTTCCTTGGACCACTTTTGATAGATACTGACCACTCCAGACCGGGAACACCCCACAAGAGCTGCAGTTTTGGAGATGCTCTGACCCAGTCGTCTAGCCATCACAATTTGGCCCTTGTCAAACTTGCTCAAATCCTTACGCTTGGCCATTTTTCCTGCTTCTAACACATCAACTTTGAGGACACTTGTTGTTCACTTGCTGCCTAATATATCCAACCCACTAACAGGTGCCGTGATGAAGAGATAATCAGTGTTATGCCTGATCGGTGTGTATATATAATATATATATATATATATATATATATACACACACAAACATACACACACACACACACAAAACCTTTCATTGACCACCACTACTGATTTGGGACCCTCAGCACAAATCGAACCTTTCCTCTCGGCTAACCGATTTGCTTCGTAACATGTTTGTGAAGATTTGTGCCTTGATTCAACAAAAAAATTGCAGGTCCATTTACCCCTCACATTGATGTTGTCAAGCACTCGCTCTCTAGCGTTTTCACCTATGTACAGCCCATTTCTGTGAGGACAGAGTATAAGTGCCATTCCCGGCTGCAGTTAGACGAGTGGGCTGCCACCATCTCTACCAAGATAGTTGCTTTTGCTCCCTGAAAATGACGGTTGCCCGTTAAAGAGGACATTATCCTTCAGGCTTTAGCTAAATGTCATCATAGATGAATTTATGCCATTATATTTACTGTAAATATGCACCCAAACAGCATGTTTAGGTAATGATGATGCTGTTTGCTTTCAAATTTAGATTTACAGTGGGGAGAACAAGTATTTGATACACTGCCGATTTTGCAGGTTTTCCTACTTACAAAGCATGTAGAAGTCTGTATTTTTTATCATAGGTACTCTTCAACTGTGAGAGACGGAATCTAAAACAAAAATCCAGAAAATCACATTGTATGATTTTTAAATAATTAATTTTTATTTTATTGCATGACATAAGTATTTGATCACCTACCAACCGGTAAGAATTCCGGCTCTCACAGACCTGTTAGTTTTTCTTTAAGAAGCCCTCCTGTTCTCCACTCATTACCTGTATTAACTGCACCTGTTTGAACTCGTTACCTGTATAAAAGACACCTGTCCACACACTCAATCAAACAGACTCCAACCTCTCCACAATGGCCAAGACCAGAAAGCTGTGTAAGGACATCAGGGATAAAATTGTAGACCTGCACAGGGCTGGGATGGGCTACAGGACAATAGGCAAGCAGCTTGGTGAGAAGGCAACAACTGTTGGCGCAATTATTAGAAAATGGAAGAAGTTCAAAATGACGGTCAATCTCCCTCGGTCTGGGGCACCATGCAAGATCTCACCTTGGCATCAATGATCATGAGGAAGGTGAGGGATCAGCCCAGAACTACACGGCAGGACCTGGTCAATGACCTGAAGAGAACTGGGACCACAGTCTCAAAGAAAATCATTAGTAACACACTACGCCGTCATGGATTAAAATCCTGCAGCGCACGCAAGGTCCCCCTGCTCAAGCCAGCGCATGTCCAGGCCCGTCTGAAGTTTGCCAATGACCATCTGGATGATCTAGAGGAGAAATGGGAGAAGGTCATGTGGTCTAATGAGACAAAAATAGAGCTTTTTGGTCTAAACTCCACTAGCCATGTTTGGAGGAAGAAGAAGGATGAGTACAACCCCAAGAACACCATCCCAACAGCGAAGCATGGAGGTGGAAACATCATTCTTTGGGGATGCTTTTCTGCCAAGGGGACAGGACGACTGCACCGCATTGAGGGGAGGATGGATGGGGCCATGTATCGCGAGATCTTGGCCAACAACCTCCTTCCCTCAGTAAGAGCATTGAAGATGGGTCGTGGCTGGGTCTTCCAGCATGACAACGACCTGAAACACACAGCCAGGGCAACTAAGGAGTGGCTCCGTAAGAAGCATCTCAAGGTCCTGGAGTGGCCTAGCCAGTCTCCAGACCTGAACCCAATAGAAAATCTTTGGAGGGAGCTGAAAGTCCGTATTGCCCAGCGACAGCCCCAAAACCTGAAGGATCTGGAGAAGGTCTGTATGGAGGAGTGGGCCAAAATCCCTGCTGCAGTGTGTGCAAACCTGGTCAAGAACTACAGGAAACGTATGATCTCTGTAATTGCAAACAAAGGTTTCTGTACCAAATATTAAGGTCTGCTTTTCTGATGTATCAAATACTTATGTCATGCAATAAAATGCAAATTAATTACTTAAAAATCATACAATGTGATTTTCTGGATTTTTGTTTTAGATTCCGTCACTCACAGTTGAAGAGTACCTATGATAAAAATTACAGACTTCTACATGCTTTGTAAGTGGGCAAACCTGCAAAATCGGCAGTGTATCAAATACTTGTTCTCCCCACTGTAGCTGTGTTTGTAAAAATATGTAGGCCCAATAAATATATTAAAAAAAAAACTGAAAAGGGGTTATAAGGCTTACAATTTGATCACCTAAAGTGAGATTTTAAAAGAACAGTTGTTTAGGATGATGAGAGAATTCAGTCAGTGAACAACTCCGGCGTTCTCCGAGGTGACAAATCAAAATGCCTCTGATTGGACATTGCATTCATACGTTCAACAGAAATGTGTGTGATTGGTTTTTAATGCTCAATGGTACAAACCCTATGGAGCAAATCCACTTTAAATGTAATGCCACAATCAACACTTTTCATTCATTTAACATTTTACTGTAATCGTGACAGCCATAATAGATCTAGCTTAATTGTGCGGGGACATTTTTTGCCCCCTTATTTTGAAATTGGGGGGCTTTTTTGTTCATTTTAGTGGCATTCTTTTCCCTTCTTAATTTCCAACCCTGATGTATAACTTGATATATATGGCCTTCATACTACTTATTAAAAGTATCCAGAGTACTCTAAAATAATTAAATCAATTAATAAATAAATAAAAAGCACTTTAAAGTCAGGATAATGCCATCTCCCTCACCCAGCTTCCCAATCTCTCTATGTAATTATGGTGGGGAGTTGTTTGGCTGGGATAGATGAAATTTCCCTGTACTGTTAGGAGACTTCATTCTTTACATTTAAATCAAATCAAATAACGCAGGGCAAGGCCAGACATGAGGTGCTGGGCAAAAGCCCACTCTAATGAAAATAAATCAATGAGTTTTTGCGCTCTCGCTCGGAATAGTCGGCACCCTCTCTTCCTCTGCCTTACCTCATGTCATTCATTCAATCTGTCTTGCAGCAATTATATTCTCACCTCCCCATATGCAAGTTAGATGGATGACTGGGCACCGCATGCATTGTGATAAGCTATAATGCAAGTGTTTGTAATAGGAATTGCATTTCACTTGGGGATGAGAAAGAGCCGCTATAGTGCGCTGTGCTTGGGGTTTTCCGTCTATGCATCAACCCCCATTTTGCTCATGCCTCCTATTGATTTTTATTATTTTTTTCACCTCTGAGGCAAAAAGGATTATTACTAGTGAAATAACTCCATTTGCCTGTGTGGTTACTGCTTCCAGGGTTTGCTGAATTTATGTCACACTGTAAATAGGGAGAGTATGAATAATGAATTGTTCACTATTGTATAATGCATTATTATTGATTTTAGCAAAATAACTATGTCTCTCTTGAACAGCACAAATCTGTATTTTGCCTAGTTTTATCAATAGTAGAAAGTAATACATTATACAAACAGTATACACTATCATTCAAAAGATTTTTTAATGTTTAAGTCTCTTATGCTCACCAAGGCTGCGTTTATTTGATAGTAAAAACCGTAATATTGTGAAATATTGTTACCATTTAAAAAATACCTGTTTTCTATTTTAATATATTTTAAAGTTTATTTATTCCTGTGATGTCAAAGCTGAATTTTCAGCATCATTACTCCAGTCTTCAGTGTCACATGATCCTTCAGAAATCATTAGTTACATTTTTGTGGAAACTGATAATTTTTTCCAGGATTCTTTTATGAACAGAAAAATCAAAAGAATAGCATTTATTTGATTTTTTTTTTTCCAATTTTATGCATCCTTGCTGTAAAAGTATTCATTTATTAAAAAATATATATATATATATTACTGACCCCAAACTTTTGAACGTGTATTATCACGAGTCATGACCTCATCATATTAATTCTGCATGTTTTATTTAATTTTGTGTAAAATTAGATTTTCACAGTTCGACCGAATGATCATACGAAGCCCCAAAAATATACAGACTTTCACGTGCGCACAAGATTCTTTTTGTACGCTTGCGCGTACGTCACTGCCATCTTACTATTAAGAAAACAAGACATGGATTAAACCATGCTGCGAAATGGCTGATGGTGCAATATATGGCTCAGTGTGCGTTGTCCTATTTGCCAAGTTCAAGGCTCCATAAAAAAAGATTGGTCCAGTAAAACGCGTACAGTACATAGTACTTTAGTACAGTATAGTACAGTACTTTAATTAGGGGAGTACGTCATATTTCAAGGCCTTATTTTCGCTTTAACAAATTTAACTGTGTGACAAAAACAAAAACAGGCTAATCGCGCTATATGCTAAGTTAAATGGCTCATAAAAAAAGACTGGTACAGTAAAACATGCTCAAAATTTGGATTTTGTTAGGGCAGTATATTATATTGTTCCATATAAACTTTGACGGCCAGTAAAATGTGGAAATTTTGATTTTGTTAGGGCAGTACCGCTACTATAAAGACCTTACAGCTACTTATTCGTTTGTCACTTATTGACGCATGAGCCTCCCCTTTATATAATGCAACGCTCACTAAAGTCCTCTGTCTGTGGCGCTGCTTGCAATAAGCACCGTTCGAATTGAATGAAGAAATTCAGCATTTCTCCACATCCTGTAAGGATGCGTTAAATTTGACAGTGGTTTAATAAAGGGTGAATTGATCTTATGAAATACAAATTTTTAGCACATTTTACTGTACCAATATGTATTAATTAGCCTTTAAAATTTTATATGGGACAATATAAATATACTGCCCTAATAAAAATTAAATTTTGAGCACATTTTAACTGAACTAATTATTTATTTATTTTATTTTTTTGAACAATTAAACGTAGCATATAGTACAATACACTAAGCTGCATATTGCGCCATCAGCCCATTTTGCGGCACTAATAGATTTCTCCATTAGTTCATGAGCGTCCATGCTCTTATTTACTTCAGAGTAAGATAGCAGTGACACACAAAGGAAATAGGTTTTAGTCTACATAAATGGAAACACCCGAGCACGCAAAGAGTCTGAGAGGTGGGAGGAATTGCATTGCATTGTGGGATACAGTACTTAGTGCAGTGTACTCTGTCATATTTGGCTCATTTTGCTAAATATAGTAGTTGAATACTATGAAAAAAGTAGCATGGCTAGTACGTTATCCAAACATGTCCATGTTTGCTTTTTTTTTTTTAAGATATGGAAGGAGCCTCTTTATTAGTAAGGTCTTTTTTGCAATATTTTTAAATATTATATGATTATTTCTTGTTCATTTCCTTCTGATTCAAGTTTTAAACAGCACCCTCACGTTCTATTTTTTTTTTTTTTTTTATTAAAATGCTTAAATATGATCCGTTTTGTCGTCTTTCCTCTTTTCTCAGGCATGGTGAGTTGTGACACTGTGGTGAACATGCGTAAAGTGACTCACCAGAGGGTCCAGGAGCCTCTGTCGGGTATGGCCCTCCTGCCGTGTGTTTTCACCCTGCACCCGAGTCCTTCTCACGAACCGCCCCGCATCAAATGGACCAAACTGTGGGGTCAACGTGGCGCAGATGGCCTACAAAAGCAGCAATCGATTCTGGTGGCTAAAGACAATATAATCAAGGTGAAGAAAGCCTTCCAGGGTCGCGTCACCTTGCCGGGATACCCGGAGAACCGCTACAACGCCAGCTTGGTTCTGACAGGCCTGCGATCCAGCGACTCGGGAATGTACCGCTGTGAGGTCGTGGTCGGCATTAACGACGAACAAGATACGGTACCTCTTCAGGTCACGGGTAATGTAGCGCTCCACAGAATGCTAATACACGCAGCTGTGATTATAGTAATTAGATTCACAGTTGACTTCTTTCTTCTTAACGTTTGTGTTTTGTGCAAAACTTGTCTCGCAATTAACTTCCCTTTTCAGCGGTTTTGCAGGCCTCTGGGTGAAACGCGCTCGCTGAATGACTTGATATAATATTTAATCTGAAAAACTGGTGTAATTACAGTCCTCAGTGCTGAGGATTGGTTTTCCTGCACATCTGGTGGTGTTTTCCAACAGATCAGACCAAGGAGGCATGGACCAAACAGCTGCTGCATTTTCTGCATGCTCAGATTTCTGCCAAAACCTTGATGAAGTTAGTTAGACTTCATTCGCTGCCAATATGCACTGCAATGCTTGCGTTAGCATGAGGCTGTGGAGCGGAAATGTGCATGGGACGACTTCGTCAAACAGAATTTTTCACATTTCAGCACGAAAACCTGCATCTTGTTCACTAAGCAAACTGGTTTAACCAGGTGCTAAATGCACTGCAGTGACACTCCAGTTAAGTCAGTGCCGTTCTTTTAAGTGCAAAAGTAGATTATGATCATTATAGATTCGTGAAATTCAGCGCTATTGTGCCATATAGCGCAAACCTCCCAGTTTATGACAAATTCACTGAATGTGTAATTGTAAGCTAATGTAATAAAAAAATCATAATAAAAGTAATACAAATATTTAACTGGAAATTATTTGAATTATAATTGAATTTATGTAAATAAAAATATATAAAAACCAAAAGTAAAAATATCTAATAATCATAGTAAAGAGAAAAAAACACACGGTAGAATATGTAAATATAAGCCAACATACTGAGAAAACAATAATATTCATAATATACAAAAATAAGATAAATAATAAATAAAATTGCATTTTAAATCAAATTTATATAAATTATAAAATTAAAAAGAATCTAATGATCATAGTAAGGAGTAAAAAATAATATAAAATAATGATAAGTAAGGAATAAAAATAATATGAAAATATCACATAAATAAAAAAAATATATATTTAAAAAAATTAAAATTATATTTCATTTTAAATAAATAAAAATATATATAAAATTCAGAAAATATAAAATACTAATAACTATAGTAAGGAGTAAAAATAGTATAAAGGAATACGAATAAATAAAAAAAATACCACAAAATGAAAATATTTTTATTAATTAAATTTAAATTAAAAAAATATATATATATAAGGACAGAAATCTATCACAGTAAAAAAAGAAAGGATTGCACTGAACTATTTAGAAAAGTAGGAAAACAAAAATAAAGTTATACATAAACACAATTTTGATGAATGTGGACTAAATGGCATCCAGCAGGGGAACGAAATGGACCATTATGATAAAGTCATAATTTCTGATTGCAAAACCTAACATGGATTACTTCTCTGAATAGAGAGTGGCTCTTAAAAATGCATTACGAGATAACAGTGCATTATTAATACTATAAAAGCGAATACTCATGTACTTTTTCAAAACAGAAACCGCCTCCTCGAATGGTTAATTAGTTCAAGCTCACCAATTAAAGCATTGAAACAAAATTCCCATTACTGTTGCAAGCTTTTATGAAAATCACAATAACGAAGGCCTTCGCCAGCCATAGTCATTTTCAGACCTATGTTACAACATCATATTTTTGAACACAAATACTCAATAATGAAGGAAACAAAACAAGCAAAAAAATTTACTGGAATATTTAATGATGGCAATCCGTGTTACTTATAAATACGTCCTCAGAAAATATTCTCGATTGATGCACATATGTGCAGTCTAATTAATTGCATAATTTTGTATTTAATTAAACGAAGGTTGCATTATTTAACACAATAAACTGTTATATATTTCAAACATTCAACAACAGTTTAGCTAACTGGTCACATTTCTGACCCTCCTCGGATTATGTCTTCGGGAAATGAGATGTGAAAACTCTGACCCCTTTTTTTTAACAAGATGCGGCATCCCTCAGTAGACGAGAGTCCCACATATCTCATCCCCAGATGTTTGTCATAGAGAGTGAATATTTTTAAAAGCTCAGAGCCTGTTCTGAACTCCAATGGGAAGCAAAAAAGAAGCAGGACGAGAAAAGGAAGGAAGGAAATGAAAAAACGAAGGAGACGTCTTTCTCCCATGCCCCTTTGAAGTGGGGCGTCATGCGTAGCTCGCACGGTTGGGTAAGAAACAGGCCGTATTGCTCAGGAGACTAAAATCTTTCCCCTCAAGACGTCGTCTGAAGTGTTTCACTATAAATTGGCCCACCTAGCTTTGAGGATTTTCCTTTGTCCCTTTCATGTTTGTTCAATCTTGTGGGATGGCAGCCGACAGCTGAGGTTATAGACGTGGGGTTTGGAGTAGAGGACGAATGGGACTACAAACCGATGTGATCTGGGAATAGCAGACGGACAGTTCAAAAGCAATCCCAGGAATCTCATTTCTTTGTACAGTGGACTGGAATCCTGTCCTCTAACTGGTCAAAGAACTGGTGCTGGGATCTTATATCTCACTTCTTTTGTTCTGTGTTCCTGTCTGTTGTCATTCTCAGAGGATTGAGGAATGGTGGAAACTCAGTGAAATTTAGGAAATAAAGACATTTAGTGAATCTCAAGAGACCTGCATCAAGTTAAACACCTATAATTGCTGTTTACACTGGGGAAATAGTTTATGTACAGGTATAGTTCCCATCATTCACTTCACTATCTGTTTTTTGTTACACAGGAGTGGTTTTCCACTACCGCGCGCCCCACGACCGCTATGCACTGTCCTTCTCAGATGCCACAAGAGTTTGTCGGGAAAACTCTGCGAACATCGCCACGCCGGCCCAGCTGCAGGCCACTTTTGATGACGGTTATGACAACTGTGATGCCGGTTGGCTGTCGGACCAGACTGTGAGGTCAGAATTAGATTAGTCAGTTTTCTTGTGAACCATAATTGGAAATGTGCATGTATATTTAGTATTTAAGATGTCTTTGAACATGTTTGTGTAATTGCGTTCCGAATCGCAACATTTATTTATTTTTCATTTTAATTATTTATTTAATATTTTAATATTGTTTTATTTTTTTTTTAACTTGACAAACGTCTAGTATTTTATTTATTATGGTTGCACACGAACAATGAAAAAAATAATACAGGTTACAGGCAGGGCTTGACATTAACACCCGCCAATCCGCCAAATGCGGGTGGATTACAGCAGTGGCATATAACGCAGTCACTCCTACTAGCCACATTGGCGGGTTGAATTTATATATGATATATACATTTTTCAATTGAAGTCTTTTAAAAAGGCATTTTAACTAATAAGCTAAGTGCAATGTAGTACTGTTAAAAGTATCGATGTTTCGATACATATCGATTAGGGCTGTGCGATATGACGATATATATCGTATGGACGAAATAAAAAGTCTATTGTTTCAAATTATGCTCTATCGTTTATTTCGTGGTGTCGCAAAATACATTGCATGATGACTGCAATCTTACACGCCACCATGAGGATGCAGGCAGAAACGTGAATAACAGCATGGCGAGTGAAGGGAGACAGAACCGGGTGGCTCCGAGCAGGACTGTGTCAATGCATCAGCGCAGTAGCTCAATATAATGATACATATCCGATGGTCTAAAATCGCTTGAATGTCCAAACTGGCAAGCCTTAAAACACATATAATTGACAAAGTTTAGTGAAGATGCAAGTGAAAGTGATCTGTCTTCAGGGCTTGCGCGTTGTCAAAGACGCGACGCGGATTGGCTCTCTGTGTCACAGAAAACAGCTCACGGGCACTGAAGTGCCATGTTTTCCGTATTGATGTTATTGAATGGTGTAAAATCACTTGAATGTTCAAACTGGCAAGCATTTAAACACATACAATTGACAAACTTTCGCAAGGACGCTGTGTCCTGAGTATGTTTGCAAGGATCTGTACACAATTCCTGGAAGCTGAAAACATCCCAGTTCTTGCATGGCCAGCAAACTCACCGGACATGTCAACCATTGAGCATGTTTGGGATGCTCTGGATCAGCGTATACAACAGCGTGTTCCAGTTCTTGCCAATATCCAGCAACTTCGCACATCCATTGAAGAGGAGTGGACCAACATTCCACAGGCCGCAATCAACAACCTTATCAACTCTATGCGAAGGATGTTGCACTGCGTGAGGCAAATGGTGGTCGCACCAGATATTGACTTTTTTTTTTGGACCCCCCCGGACCCCCCCAATACAGTAAAACTGCACATTTTAGAGTGGCCTTTTATTGTGGCCAGCCTAAGGCACACCTGTGCAATAATCATGCTGTCTAATCAGCATCTTGATATGCCACACCTGTGAGGTGGATGGATTATCTCGGCAAAGGAGAAGTGCTCACTAACACAGATTTAGACAGATTTGTGAACAATATTTGAGAGAAATAGGCCTTTTGTGTACATAGAAAAAGTCTTTGAGTTCAGCTCATGAAAAATGGGGGCAAAAACAAAAGTGTTGCGTTTGTAATTTTGTTCCGTGTATATCGTTATATGAGATTTTGTTCATCGCCCAGCCCTAATATCAATACTGAAATATCTGAAACGCTTCCAATACTCATTTTCCGCAGAATAGATACACGATACCAGCTGCGCTTCTCGCTCTCTCATCTTTCCGACAGCGAATTGACACACAAACCCGCCTCCCCTCATTTACTTGTTTCATTTGCTCCGGATGAATATTGTTGGTGTTACACGGCTTGAATTTTGCTGTGGCATTGCACATATTGCGCATAATTTTACTAATTTTACTCAATTTTACTCACACCCAAAGTGCGCGCACATAAAGCCACTTTCAGTACTAAATTGAGTTATTGCTGCTTATTGCGCTTAAACGGTCAAATACACACAAAATAATGTCAAAATGCTGGTCTTGGTGAGTATTCACGTAAACACAGTCAGTTATGTTTTAAGTGAACATAAAACAGTTGAGAAAGAAAACGCATGTGTAACAGTATAATGGATCTGTGTGTCAGGTTTTAAAGTGAGAGCAGCCTAATATACCTGCTGCCAAATTATGAGATAATATTAAAAATATCTAATTGGCTGTTTTTCCCGTGGTATCGATGTCAAAATTGTGGCCAGTGAAAATGCTGAGTGGCTAGTAACTTTGGAAAACCACTAGCCACAAAAAAGTTAATGTCAAGCCCTGGTTACAGGTCTATAACATAAATAGTATACAAGGTATATGATAAAAAGTTTAAAAAACTTTTAGTTTAAAAACTTTGCTGACCAGATTCAGACACATGCACATATTTGGCAGTAAAGAAGTCTTTGAACATGTTTACATAATTCTGTTCCCCAGGGAATCTCTTAATCTTCCTTTTAATGTCACTTATAAAACTATTACTTTGTAGATCAGAGCATATTAGACAAAAATTTGAGCTGCCTTGCAGAAAAATTGGTCCCCCTGGCATGAAACAGAATAACGCAGCTTTCTTCCGAAGGAATCCTGGGCCCAAAGTGATTTAATAATCAGCCGCTCTAATTAATCGTAATATCTATAATGGATTGACTGTATTACAGCACCGTTTCTTCAGGCTTGCCACTTCTCCATGGCTGAACGTCAGACGGCTATTGATTTCAACATTCATATCTACTGCATATTGTCAGCTCATAATTGAGCCGGAAAGCCGGGCCCTCACCGCATAAAAGCGTGAGTGAGCTTTTCCCTCCCTGCCTGGAAGAGTTTTAATTGGGCCATCTCCAGAGAAGTTTGGCTACACATCAGTGAAGACGCAAACGCGCAATTAGCGCAAGCGTATGGAGACATCAGAGATCTCTAGACTGGGATGGAAAATATGTAGGCTGTTTTAATGGTTTTATATAACTGACTTCAATATTTGGGCCGCGTTAGAACCCCCATTGCTATTTCTCTTCGGAAACCCTGGAGTGCCGCGTATAATCTCTTAATCAGACTTTAGCCGGCACCCCTGCGCCTTCCAAATCGATGCGCTTTCGAGTAATTGCACAGTTTATCTTACTCACTCCTCCCCTCCTTAAAATAAATAAAATAATAATACCTGGTTTATTTTGGCTCCCTACCCAGGTATCCCATCCAGTCCCCTCGGCCTGGCTGCTACGGCGACAGGGAGGACTCACCTGGCGTGAGGAACTACGGCAGCCGAGCCCCCGATGAGATGTTTGATGTGTACTGCTTTGCCAACAGCCTGCAAGGTACCACAGATGCCTTCAGTTACAGCTCAGTCATCCAAAAACTGTGTCTTTAAATGTCCTCATGAGCCTCAGACGTCGTAGATGCATGTACCTGCTTGTTTCTCAACTCCCAGAACACCTAAGTAGGTCACCATCCTTCCAGCTCAGCCCAACGGTTTATGCCACAACTTTTTTAAAGTGCACATCCATGTGTCTCCTACTGTGAAGTATTATTCCTATATTATTAAGTATTATAACTGTCTTAAAAGTTTAATGCCTGGCATATTCACTATTTTTTAAATTAATAAAATATTAAAAATATAAATATATTATTTATTTATTTATGTATTTGTTTATTTGTTTGTTTGTTTGTTTATCCAACCATCCCCTCCTCCCTCCCTCCATCTATCCATCCATCCATCCATCCATCGGAAGAATAGAAATAATTTTGTTTTGTCCTTGTATATTATTTAGAACTTGTAACTTGTGGTGATATTTTATTTTATTTTATTTTATTTTATTTAAACATCCAGATTAGAATAAGGAAAATAAGAAAGAAAATACAATTTCAAGAGAATTAAATACACAAGTATAGAAGTGGTGCAAATATAGAAGATAAATGGTATACAAAGTGCATCATATAAAGTTTTAAAAAGACATTGAAGTATTTTTTGCTTTAATTGTTTCCAGTTCTGTTAGAGTTTTAAAGTAATAACTTTACTATTGTGAAAATAATTAAACATCACTTTCCCTCAAAAGCACTTCAGCATTCAACTTCACACCAGAAAAAAAAGTTGTATAAATAGTAAAATAAATAAAAAAGTGAACAATACTTTCTGTTTTTTCTAAATTTTGCAATTACCTTTTTTAATGGGTATTGTATTAATGGATTCTGTAAGCAGTTTTGTAAATATGCAACCAAATTTAGTTTATTTATAAGGTTTATTTATAGTTCTCATGTTGCAAACAGCAGCATTCTTATGAGGAATTATCACTTATACATAGCATGTGCTCTCCGTCTTTCCTCTCTCTCCAGGTGAAGTATTCCACACCAGTGTGCCAGAGAAGTTGAGCCTGGCATCTGCCTCCACTCACTGCCACACTCTGGGAGCTCAACTGGCCACAGTCGGGCAGCTTTACCTGGCCTGGCAGGGTGGCCTAGACCGCTGCGACCCTGGTTGGCTGGCTGACGGCAGCGTGCGTTACCCCATCAACCTACCCCGGCGTAACTGTGGAGGGGACGAACCAGGAGTACGGACTGTTTACCACAACCCCAACCGCACCGGCTTCCCAGAAACTACCGATCTCTTTGACGCCTTCTGCTATCAAGGTCTGTTGAACTAGTGGCCTTTCTCTGTTTCTGAACAGGCATATACTTTTAGGTTTTTTGACCTCAATGATGAGTTGATGAGTTTTTTTCTGTCAATGCCACCATTAACGAGACTATCTTACGCTTTCAGAGAAAAGTTTTGAAGAGCAGTTGGCGATACTCCACAAGACCCTAGAAAACTCCACTCTGAACTCTTCAAGTGAAGAAGAAATGCAGCTCCAAAGAAACAGAGTCTTCCCCGAACCTTCAACTTGGACCGGTCTGGTCGATATTGAGAAGGAAGATCTCAAGTCCATCATAGACAACGAATCTTCGGAAATCTCAGAGGAGCATGTCGTAATTCATCTTGGGCCTGAAGAAAGGTCTGTAGACTGGGAAGACAATCCTAAAGATGTTGTTGAGAATCTTCAAGGAGGTTCGGCGAAAGAGGAGACCGATGATCCCGATGGTCCCTATGTATCTCCTGACCCGTCCTCAACTACGCCTTCCTCCTCTACGCAAGCTCAGACCAGCAACAGCGTCATTTCCAACTTTGTGAACACAATCATGAAGCCATTTAGGTACTGGACAGGGACGGGAGAGCCTCAGATACCAGCCACAGAGTCCAGCCTCTACAGAGGAACCTCAGAAATGGTCCCACCTGTCAGGACGAAGCCAAGTAAAGGGAAAACAAGCAAAGGAGGTGCTGATAATGCCATTGTGGAGCCAAATACTAAGGGATATTCATATAACCCTTCCTCATCAGATCCAGAAGAAGAGCTCTTGGAGCAGGAGAAGGAGGTGGTCCTAGTGGCTGCACAGCATGAGATAAGCAATTCTCATATGGATCATCCGTATTCACAGACCTTCACAGACAGTTTCACCGGACCACCCAAAGGTATGATAGGCTCATCCAGAATTTAAGTACAAGAGTTTAAGCATATAAAATTATTCAATGGTTACTATGATTTGGGGGTTGGGGGGTATAAGGGTGTTTCTACAACTTTATGTCTCATGGGTTGATTTTTATTAAAAGTACATAGACTTTTCAAAAGACTTGTTTAATTGATTTTCCCAAAAGCAAATTTTCAATCTTAAAATATGAAAATCCATCATAATGAATGATTACATGTTTAAAATTCTGATAATCCAAACAAATATTGAAATAAACATACACTAGAATATTATTGTTTGCATATAATTTTAGATTTATTTTTTTCTATTTTTTAATTATGTCTATCACTCATTTGTGGCATCATTTCCTATACAAAGAACACATTTGTTAGTGTAGAAATAAAAAAAAAAAATACTAGTGAGTGTGTGAAAACTGTTCAAGTCTAAAAGTGTCCATAGTTGAAGAAACACCCATGAAACACCAAGTGAATAGAACAAAAAACACTATTTAATTTGTTGTGAATGGAAACAAGGCTTTCAAGGAAAGCAGTAGTCGGTTCAAAATACTATCCTGTCTTAAAGTGCTACATTAGTTCACAATTGTCACTGTTACCCCAATTTTTTTTTATTCACTGTAAATTACTGGAAGTACTTTTTTTTCAGTATTTCTTTAATTGAACTCAGGTACACTCGGCATTGAACGGACTGTTCTTCTAACCCTCAAATATGACTTCCACTTGGTGCAAAAATGCCCTCAGCATATTATGTCCTACAACAACTTGCAGTTTAATTTTTCATTGTTTCTGAAGAAAAACAATATGGCTGCAAATGGTTCTTTAGGCGCAAGCCATCGAAGTGGAAGGTTGCCGACACCACTCCTTCTCTGAAATACGAGAGTGGGAGGGTCGCTGTAGAGGTCACAGTGCTGAGATGTATTCCTGCTTCCTGCTCTAGGGCTTTTAATGGATATCAATGTCTGTCAAATCCGTGCCAAGTAAAGCTGCATAGTAGGAGAAAGCAAAATGGGATCCAACCTCTGAAAATTTAGACTGTTGCAAGCCTTAGGCTGGGATTGAAGCATGTCTAACTGGTGTGGTTTTAGTGCGATGGGTTTTTGGCAGCAGTCCGTTCTCAAAGCATCATCAGTACAAATATCCTCCCCGCAAACCAAATTCAACAGGGAACATTAATGTTTAATGTCGGGTGAAAATCCAGCTTTAGTCAGCATGCATTATTTACTTCCGAATCTAATTAATGTGCTTTGGCCGAAACCGCAGGCACCGCCACAAACTCCAAGTCTCTCCCAATTATACAAGGCGTGATCATCGTCAGGGACGAGGAGTGTGTGCGAAAAGACACTCTAGACTGAATCTGGCTGTTTCCGTTAGTTTTTCCTCCAGCAGAGGTCATTTAGCAGAGCTCGGATTCACTGGCTATTTCACTCTTCGCTGCATGCTGCTCCGTCTCTCCCCTTGTTTCGAGTTGCATTACATGGAGGCTATAAAGAAAACAGAAAATCCAGCTGTCTTTTATGTGCCTTGAGTTCCCAAAACTGTATACAGATGAACCTGTGCTATGTAGAAATTCTGAAATGCATATGTCCCATAGAACAATGTGTTCAAGTATCTGTTTTATGTCTCATAATTGGGACTTTTTGTCTTATCATTTGTACTTTATATCTCCCTTTTTCTCACAATTGTGACTTTGTATCTCACTATTGGGATTTTTTTTTTCCCAATTGAAACTGTACGTCTCCAAATTGTGGCTTTTCCTCCCAATTGGGACTTTTTATCTCGCAATTTTGACTTTTGCGACTTTATATCTCTTAAATGTGTCTTTGTATCTCAAAATTGGGACATAAATTATCACAATTGCTATAGCTCACAGTTATGATTTTTTTCACATAACTGGGACTGTATCACAATGCAACTTTATATCACATAATTGTGACTAAAAATCACCTTGAAAAATTACTATGAAAAGTCTTTTGTAGCTTTTTTTGTGGATGCCACTTGGTTTGATCTCATTTACAAGTCCAAAAATTGTTTGGGGCCACTGTATATGGGTAATTTTCCTATACTGTAAACCCTAACACTCAACATAATTAATTGGTTTGAGTAGGGCAAACTCAAATTAAACAAATCAGTTCAATCAAATTAACTTTCATGAGTATTTAGAACTTTCTTTTTCTTTTGAGTTCACGGAACTGACTCATTTTAAGTAATCTGAATTATTTCATTGTTTTGAGTTTTATGAACTTGTTTCTTTTAATTTAGACAAACTTAAATTTACCTGAAACTGGGCTGGGATTTCTGTTTCCCAGCATGCCTTGCCATAACACTCGAAAGGGAGAATAAATGCTAAAATTAGGTGTTATATAATTTTTTTTGTGCAAGATTAATCTTACATGGGGGATTTACTTAAACTTTGAATTTCTTAACTTAAAAAATTTGATGTAACTGAGTTCTGCAAACTTATTCGAGTTTACAGTATACCAGTCTTGTTTTAGGAAGATTATGGAAGAAGCTATTTAAGTAACTGCTTTTATACATCACTTGGACATGTTTAATACCATCACAGTCGTGTGATAGCAGAGAGTAATCAGTCATTCATATCATTAATTGCTCAATTACTTGGTTATGTAAATTGCACCACGTCCATGCAACAGCACAGTCCTGAATAATTCATTATCATTTAATATTTCATGTTGTGTACCAAACATATGGTCTGTGAATATCTATTCTCGTGGCTTAAACGCTAAACACTGCTTGTTGCCTTTAAGGCAAATCATGTTACCTAAGCAGATATCTGAATTATCCTTGCATAAGTTTTAAAGTAAATACCAAATATCTCTTCCACACAGCCAGCGAAATCTTTGTTTAGAACCAAGTGCTTTAAGAGTCAAGTGCTTACAGCATTTTTACTTTATTGCACACTTCATGATGTAAATCAAGATCTTTTTGCTTTATGAACATAATGATTTGGGTCTTATTTTGTCTAGATTTACTGTTAGAAAGCATTGGGAATTAATGGCACTGGACAGGTGCATGATGTACGAGTTCTTTGTGCCGGGGCAACATAAAGGAAAAAAAGCCTTATTACCTGGATTGCTTTCAAAATAAATGTACATTTCATCCCTGTTTCAGCCGGGAGTCAAATGTTACCCTCTGGGAAGAAAATAAAGGTCATTTTAGCTACGTTTGTAGTTCATTTTTCCTTGGAAACAGGGGTTTGATTAAAAGATAGGTGTGTTGAGACCGATAGATTAATTGCTGGATATCTCCAGGGCATTGACGGATAAATAATGACAGTTCTATATCGAGCTGCACGCATTAAAGTTAATTACCATAGTTCTGGGGCAGGAGCATATTTTGCCTGCTAATTAAACATACATTTAAATGAAACAATCTCCTCCCTAGCTACGTTAATCACAGTGTCTGGTTTTCCTGCAGGAGCAATTGGATCAGGAACGGCAGATCCGACTCCTTCTTCAAGTCCTTTGGCATCTAGAAGCTTCGGTTCAATGAAGAGCAGCCAACAAATTTGGGCGCTAAAGTCCTTGAAAGTCTCCCCAAGCAATAACAGGCATTTTATAACTCAAACAAGCAGTCCAATGGAAGCCAAAAGGGGTGGTTTGGAGATCATGACCATTCCCGTCTCCAGGAACAACCCTGAGAACTTCTCCGGGGAAGGGAAAGATTTGAACGAGGACAGTTATCCTATTCCCAAAGGTCCTCTGGCGTCGTTATCTGCAGAGGAAGAGAAAGATGCAGAGGGAAGTGGAGGGAAAGACTTAGCGTTCACCCATGACAGCCAAATGAAAGGATCCGATGACCACGGCGTCCCGCTGGAGACCACTGTCAAATGGCAGCTTATGAGTCTCCAGACGGCTCAACCTACTGATGCTTCCAGTTCTTCTGAACCCAAGCACGTGGAACCGGCCGGCACAGTTGAGGAAGCCAGGGGGGAAATTGCGTACGTCCATCAGCCCATTGAAAAACGCAAAAACAATCCTTCGAACAAAGTCAATGTGCCTTTCGTTAAACGGAAGCAAGACGTAGAGTTCACCAGGGCACCGGAAGTACAAACTTACAACATGCCCACCACACCGAGCCCTGTTGTTCCCAGCAAGGACAGGCTAACAATTATGTCAACCGCTGGGATCACCCCTTCCCAGTCTGGAGAAGAAACCACTACCGAAGACATTTTGTGTACTCCAGATCCAGCCATTTCTAGCACGTGGTTACCTGTGGTTCAAGAGGAAGTAGATACGCCACTACCAACATTTTCTACGATACCAACAACCCAAGCTGGACCTACGGTTCAGCCAATGAGTCCTGATCCAAATCAGGCTGAGTTCAGATCAGGAGGGTCGGGGTCGTTTGTGTCGGCTCATGGCTGGATAACATCCAAACTGGTTCCTATGGAGGAACCTTCATCCCAGACCACAGGAAGTCCAGAGAAAGACAGCACAAACACAAGTGTTGATGGGTGGGAAAACAGCCCCTCCAGAAGTTCAGGTAAATCGCTCTGCAGTTACGTTCTGTTGAGAGAAGTGCAGAATCTAAAAGCCTGTTCACAACATGAACAAAACAAAAGAGGTTTGTTTGTTGATATTTTGTTCTTTCATTCTTCTATTTCCATTCTTCCACTCTTTCATTTACTGTCAATTCTTTCTTTTCACCCTTTTTTGCTCTTTCATTTTTCTGTTTTTTCTTACATTCATTACATTCCTTTCTTTTACTCATTCTTTCATTTTTTTTCCTCCATTCTTTGTTCATCTTTTGTTCATTATTTAATTCTTTCTTGCATTATTTCTTTTTCTCTTTTGCGCTTTCATTCATTATTTTTCTGTTTTTTCTTACTTTCATTAATTCTGCTCTGTTTCTTTTTGTTTGTTCTTTCTTTCTTCAATTACTTCTTCCATTATTTCTTTCGCTCTATATTTCTTTCTTTTGTTTTTTCTTTCGACCATTCTTTATTTTGCTATTCTTTCTTTAGCTTTCTTTCTTTCACTTTTTATTCCATTTTTTCTTTTCCCCTTTCTTTCTTTCTTTTTCATTCTTTTGTTCATTATTCCTTTCATTCTTTATTTCTTTGTTCTTTCTTTTTTCTATTCTTTCTTCTCTTAATATCATTCCTTCTGCTCTGTTTCTTTCAGTTTATTCTTTCTTTCTTCAATTCTTTCTTTCGCTCAATCTTTCTTTTGTTTTTTCGTTCGACCATTCTTTATTTTGCTATTCTTTCTTTAGCTTTCTTTCTTTCACTTTTTATTCCATTCTTTCTTTTCCCCTTTTTTTCTTTCTTTCTTTCTTTCATTCTTTTGTTCTTCATTTTTGTTCTTTCTTGTTTCTGTCTTCCTCTTGCTAGTTTGTTATTTTCTCCTTTTGTTCATTTAATTTATTTTTGTTCTCTTTCTTCTATTCTTTTGTTCTTTCATTTTTTTTAATTCTTTCATTCATTGTTCCATACTTCCTTTTGCTCTGTATTTCTCTCTTTTGTTCTTTTTTTTTCTTTGCGCGGTAAACAAACAGATTGCAAAGAAGTAAATTGCTGCAGCCTCAGAGTAATTAGAGGGTTAGGGCCAGTGCAATTAGAGAGTCTCGGTAAGGCAGAGATCTTAGTCTAAAACAAATCAATGTTGACAGAAGCCAGTAGATGTGTTCAGTAATTGACTCCAGTCTCACTCGAGACTATATGCATGTTTAAAATGGTGCTCTATACATAAGCTCAACCTCTTCCCCTTGTTCAAATTGATTTCTTAGGGTGGGAGTTTCAAGGGTCTGAGACCCCAGAAACGCTCTACAGCAAACAAAGTAATAATCTTTAAAGCAGCTCTAGTAGACCTCTGGCATGGAATGAATGTAAACAGATATAAGTATAATGAATCAGTTAACCTGACTGTACATTTAGCAGCTTTTGATGTAACATTTTAAACTATGTAACAACAGAACAAAAGGATTTTCAAGGTCAGATTTTGTCTGTCTGTTAAAAAAAGCAGTGCTGCAGAGCTTTGAATGTTTTTTATAAAAAAAACTGTCAAGAACTTTGGATTGCATGGCAACAGACATGACAAAATTGCTGCTCCTATCCAACAAATGTTTTCAACTGACAGTGCAGCTCAAAAAGAAACTAGCATTTGAGTGGGTTTTTACCAGAGGATTTCTTTCCAGAAACCCGGTTACTTTTGAGCACAGAGAGCAAAGAGTCCTGTTTGTCCTCCTTTTCCTGAAGCGCAGGTGGAAGTTCATAAGCCTTTTTAATCAATGATCTGCCGGTGGAGAGGCTGCTGTTCTCTGCCTATCCCCCAAGGCCTTTTAGGCGTCAGAGAAGTGGTTTTTGAAAAATAGCCGCCGTCACGGTAGTCATAACACCAGCACCAGACCGGCCTGCCCTTAATTAGGGAAGCACGTCGCTCTGCGATAAGACGACGAGGTGCTGTGTCTTATGTGACTTTGCTGTTCCATCACTCTCACTGACACGGCTTGGAGCTGTTTGCACATGGAAACAGACATGTTCATCGGTCTTTGTTGCGACAGACAGGTGCACTTTACAGACTCGCACACACACTATAACACTCTTACAGACCCACACTATTTTATTCTGCGGGTTAATAACTGAATTATTTAGTGTAATAAATTTGGAATAAATTCTGTGGATTTTTTTCTATATTATTGTTTATTTTTCATTTATTTAATTGTTTTATTTAATTTTGCTGGAATTTTTATATTTAATTTAATTTTAACCCTTAAATGCATGAATGTTTTGCCAATCATTATTACATATTCGAGTCTTTTGTGACCCGGATTTATACTTGTCACAATAGTATAAAACTCTCTTGATATTAGAGTAACAATTACAGAAGAATAAAATAAAGCATTTTTTGTTGCCTTTTGGAGCTTGGAAGGGTTCAGTTTGAGCAGATGTTTTATACCATCATCACTGTCCACATCAGAGCTCATTTCCCAGTACATTCAGCATCTAGCTCATATTCGCCATCTTAAACATATTCTCAAAACTATAATTTTCAACATCTTCAAAATCAATATTTTGATTTGCTCTGCAGTAAATCGCTGAGCCATTTCAAGTTTTGCTGATGATTCTTCCTATTCTTTTGTTTTCTGCCTGCGGTAACTATGAGTGAAACATCACGTCATCATTGTGTATCAGACATTGCCACCTTGTGGAATAAAGGTGAATTGCACTTATTCAGTCATCAAAGATTCAATTGTTGTTGTGCAGAAAAAATATACTTACACTGTCACACACCTTGGGTTGTTACCGACCCTATATCATTTTTACAAAAAAATTAATGGGAAAACAGGCATTCTTTTATAATTTTTTTTTTTTTTTCTTGTTATATTGTTTATAATGAATTGATTGATGAAGACTAAGAAGGTTGAATGAATGAGGAGGAGGGTAGTGAATGACATCCCGGGTCACTAAAGACCCAAGGTATGCGTTTAAGGGTTAATAAAGCATGATGCACAGGTAAACAGACATATTCATAGGCCTTTTTGGGACAGACAGGTGCACTTAACAAATATACAAATACTACATACACTCTTAAGGTCCATTCACACCATGGACAATAACTTAATAATGATATAGTTCTAGAACATGATCTAAATATAAAAGAAGTCTACACCACAATTATAATGATAACGGCACAGAGAAATGATATCGTTGGAATCACTTTCAGAACTTTTTTTTCCCACTGATGAGCGATAAATGACAATGACAGCCAATCAGAATACACCAGACTTTAAAGAGCTCAAGCATTTAAAATGGCAGATGACAAAACTGCAGCATATGCTTAGAATAAACATAATGATATCGTCCGCTGGTGTGGACGTTAATATAGTTATCGTTATAGTTATCTTCATAGTTATCATTCTTGGTGTGAACGGGCCTTTACAGAGCGAAAATATTTTTATTGTGCAGGTTAATAACCAAATGTATTTTAACATGCATTATTTTAAAGTCCCCCTGTAGTCAATAATTGTATCCCTTAAACTCACTAAAATGACTTATGACAAATGACATTTTTTTCCTGTGAAAAAAAATTCTTCACACCTTAAAATAGTTTGAATGTAACTCTATACCCTTGCTTCATTTAGTATACGTGGATCCATGAATATGCTAATTATCCCCACCTCCACTCACTCACACCAGCTCAGAGACCCACTCGCTCAACTTTAACTCAAGTTACTGTAGTAAACTCTGCACAAAGGTATCACTCTTTAAAATGTCGGACACATAACGGTAATTAATATGATTAGCCTTTTGCTTGACTTTGTTATCAAAGAGCTAATAATGTGTTGCTAATGTTACACAAACCATGTTCACGTTCGCCATCTCAGAATCAGATAGCTGCCTTCTAACAATCAGCATCCTTAGAAATTCCTTTGAACATCATCAGTGGAGAAAGGCATATAGTTCATCATAACATCATAATATACATCATGAACATAATTCACCCGCTATATTGATAAAAGTACCTGATTTTGTCATATCAACAGAAAAATATACCCGGGATAACCTGGCTTCTCTTGAGACTCCTCTGCTTCACAGCACAGTAATGATATGCTAAAGCCCGCCCACACATTGACGTGATTGGTTACACGGTAGTTTGTGACGTCAGAAACACCAGCGATTTCAAACCGCGTGAGTTTTAAGGAGAAAATATGTAATTTATGATGTAATTTTTTTTAATTAGTTCAATTTATTTATTTATTTTTTGTTTTGTGGCTTCTTGTTTATTAGGTTTCACATATACCACATACTTAATTCTTTTATAATGTACTCCATTTGCAACCAATTGTGTGCTACTGTTTTTGAAACTCTGAGCAAGATTTGCATTCTGCTCACTGCCCGACTCTAAATTATAAAGGGGTTCGGCCGAACAACAGAAAGCCTGTGAGTTATTATCCTCCAGCTCCTTAAAATGAATCACCCTGCCTACAAGGTAATATACAATGAATATATGATCACTGTAGTAAATTTAGTGAGGAAAAGTTTCTAAAAACATCATCTGTATTAACTCACATTTACCATGGGGAAAAGTCCCACCCTACCTTTTTCCCCTTCATTAAATATTCTGTTTTCAGAATACATTATTTTCCCATAATGCCACAGTAGTGCACTGCATGCATGAATCTGGCTTTAATAACTTGCGAGTTACTCACACTAGCCCTGAAAGCGAGTTCAGTGGAGATAATGATTGCATCAGAGGTGAGGAAGCTAGAACGACTGCTTCCAATGTACCTTTCAGTCTCCATGGAAGCTATGCGTGCTGCACTCGGCTTTGATCATGTGAGCGCCGAGTGCTACTACTGTTTGTCGACAAGCTAACAGTTGTACTTGCAGCTAACTGAGCTGCCAGGCCCTCTCCAGACAAACATCACCCCCTCCTTCAGATGGTTTGTTTACTGTCTCACCACCCACATGATCCACTGGGTGGTCTTATGTTTAAGGAACCATGATGTTTATTATATGTGTCTGCACTAAAGCAGCTGTAAACATCGAAATGTCAGCTCTTGGAGCGCAAGTATTTCGATCTATTTTTTAAAATACTAATTTAAGGACAAGGAAGAACATGTTTCTGTCATCCTTGTATAGTTTTTTATTTATTTTTGTGCCTTTTGTGTCTTTATAAGATAGTACAGACTAGGCGAGATGAGAAAAAGAGCATCCATCTCTCCACATGAGAACTAAGGCTCTAAACATGGGCGCTATACCACTACACCATGGCTCTGACAGATTTCTTGCTTTATTAGTGGTGGTGTTTAAATTGGACAAGTAACCACTTATCAGTGCCTTAGATATGACACCTTAGCAACTAGGCTTGCCGTGATAGTCTGTGTTACCAGTTTTACACGGTGTTCGGCCATACACCGATTACATGACTTGCCCACCGCGGCACCGCCCTCACTGTCGTTTTGCTTTTCTATAGAAATAAAAACAATTTAGTTCAGTTGGACAATGGACGCTACATTATACATATACAGCACGAGCTGCAGAGTTGCAACACAGTGCAGCAGGAGTCAGATTTCACTTATCACATGACTGTCAGAAAATTATGGCAGGCTATCTTTGGTTGCAAGACCGTGACAATGGCCGTCTTTGAACCTCTCTCACTGTACGACGTAGGACAACCGTTTTGGCCACAGAAATCGCCACAATTGGTCATCTTTCATCTGGGATGGCCCAAAATCGCACAATGTGTACCTGGGCATAAGGAGAGATGAGATGACTTACAGGACGATAATGCAGGCTTTGGTGTCCATCACCCTGTTATTATGTGCATTTTGAAGTATCGCATCAGAAACGAATGATTGAAATGCCAAAAAAAAATCCCTTAATTCGCAAACAAAGTTTTTACGCTCGCTTGAGGTGGTTTTGGACTTTAGAGTTAATGTGAATAATGGGAGATACAAACGCATACATTTGCCGAATAAATTTTGACGTAGCGAACATTAAACCCACATGACTAATCAGCTGTTTCCACTGATGGTGTTTGATTTACTGTTGGTTACTATGTTACCAATACCACCGAGTCATCCGCTTGAACAACTTGAAGGAAACGCACCTAATTCACATTTGTTTTGTTTTTTTGCGAACTTTGAAAAGATTCGCTTGATGTTTGGATGGAAACCCAGTCATTGACAAATATCTAATCTTGTAAAATGTGTGGTCTGCACCGCCGCTCACTATAAACAGAGTACGTGATTGTGAATTCGAAAGTGAAAAGTGAGCACGCATTCAGAAGCGGTTTCAATACCCTGCATTTTGATAGCGGCTCCCTATGTGTGTGCGTGATCACGTATTCGAAAGCGAACACGATGTTATTGGTAATACCGGTGTTGTCACAAGTTCATTAGCAACCATGTCGCTAGTTTAAAGGTCATTTGCTCATTTTAAACCTGCATTGTGTTTGTGTATTATTAAGCAAGTGTTATTTTGTTATAATTGAGATACTATTATAGTTTTTATTAATAGTTTAAAGTTTTGGTAACACTTTTTATTTTGATGGTCCCCTTTAGACAATCTGTTGACTATAAGTAACTTTGCAACTACATGTCAACTAATGATGTTTCATTAACATAGTTCGGGAGGAGCATATTCAAATAATCTATCCAATCAACACGTCATCAGTAATCAACACATCTATCCTATCAGCATGAGAGGAGGCCTAAATATATATACAGTCGACTCACCTACATTCCTCAACAGTTTTTCAGCATCCCTCCACCACCCTGACTCCTCTCTCTTGGTCGGACTACCACAGCCAGGGATACAGAGGGAATACTTCGGGCCAAATACCGAGCCCGAAGACCTCTCCTCGGACAGCACGCCAAATACGCATACTACTTTACTTTATCTAACTTATTTGTAAGTGTGAACTTGTGAAACTCTTGGTAGAGTATTGGTAAAGGGTTAGTAGACTGGTAGGGTTAGGGTTCTGGTTAGTACAATAATTTGACATGTACTTGAAAAGTTACTTATAGTCAGTAGAATGTCTGATCAAAACAAATTGTTAGCAGATATTAAGCAGTCTACTAATGGCCAGATTTACTAACAGCTTGCGCCAGCGCAAACTGTTACGCCAGCTCTTTTGGCGTTAAAAAACTACTGTCAGGATTTAATAAAGACGCACAGTGAAAAATTAGCGCTGAAAAGGCGTGGACAGAGTTATTTTTGCGCCTGACCTTATTGCATATGCATTTGTAGGAGTTTCCCTTTCAGGTGCAAAATTTATGGGAGGAGAGTGATTAAATGAATCACGAGAGGTCAATTTACTGGTGTTTGCGCCATTATTTACCGGCCAAAAAAGCGCGTCTTAAACCAGACGCTAACTGGTAGATTGCGTTGGTCATTATGGAAATGATCCGGCTGCGTCTGTGTTCATTCATTTGTGCGTCGTCAGTAGATCACACGCAGAACTGTCCACTCCCATCGGCGCTTTTCTGGAATTGCACTCTAACGCTAATTTGCCCTGTTTAGTAAATCTGGCCCTAATACTCTAATGAGAGTTAGTTTACAAGCAGGTGCAACGTTACTTATAGTCAACAGAATGTCTAAAGAATGTCTAAATATCTAACGTAACTGAAGTTTTGATTTGATTTGAATTTTTTAGTTTGAGTTATTTTAGTACATCAAGTTAAACGTTCAGTTAACGTTTATTTTATTTCAAGTAACATTTTTTATGGTTTTAGTTTTAGTTAACTATAACAACCCTGACATTAAACTCATATTTTGGTCATAAGCTATTTTGTAAACTCAAACTCATCTTCCATCATCCCATGCTCAGCGTTTTCATAAACATAGTGCAAGCTCTACCAGGTCGGAAATTGAACCAAAAGCCTGATGTTCCTGATATCCAACGGCCTCATTGTCAGCGCCGTGGAGTGTGCGCCGCTGACCTGGATTGAGTCGGGAACACTGTGATGAAGTATCCTCTTCTATCTGATTATACGTGCTGCTTCAGGTTCCCTGCCGACTGGGCTGTATCTTGCCGGAACTGAATAGACCAGACAGCTCTGACTCCCTCCACACCCCACTGAGATGCTTATTTTAGCAACATGGCATTTTATTCTCCCCTATCACTTTGAGAGAGAAAGTGTTCCAGCATTTAATGTGCTTTATAATGTACATAAACGCAAGCATTTACCACAAGCCGCCACGCAGTAGTAAATTTTACTTTTTTTTTTTTGTCGTTCATTTTAATGTGCGTTTTTCGGGCAAAATCCAGTCATTTCAATAGGAATCGATGTGATCAGAAATTTCGCAATGGATTCAAGTTGGTCACATGGATTCGCCACAGTGACCAACAGAAAGCTGCTTGGTTTGAAAGTGATTTCTGTGTGAGCTGTGCTTCATACATCGCAAAACTTCATACAGTATTTTGTCATGTCATATTCATTAATCTTGGTTAGTTTTACTCTGACTAAAATGGCATTTCATCATATTTACCATTTAATTATCATCATTATCGTCATTTTTGTTTGCCACATTTGTTTCTGGAGAGTTTTTTTGTTGTTGTTACAAGCTATGGTCACATTTACTGCTGTTCTGCGAATTTTCGTGACGAAACCCAACAATTTCAATAGGAAGTCACGTGATCAGGTATTTTGCATGAAAGCGAAAAATTTCACAAGGGGTTCAACAGACTCTGACTAAAATGGTATTTTGTCCTTTTCATCAACAGTATTGTAATTATCATCACAAGGCACATTAGTTTTTAGTTATTTGTGTGCGGACACATTTTCCTTTGTTCGGCATATTTTCACAAGTGAAATCCAGTCATTTCACTTAGGAATCCACTTGTAAATTTTCTGTGAGGATGAAATATTTCCCCATGCAGATTTCGCAACGGATTCAAGTTGGTCACATGGATTTGCCAAGATGACCAACAAAAAGCTGCTTGGTTTAAAAGTGACTTCCTTGTGAGCTGTTTCATACATTGCAACACTATTGACAAAAGACAATGGACCTTTTTTTGTTCATTAAGTCATAGTTTTTATCTTTTGATGACAATATCATTTAAATTTAGTCAGTATTTCGTTGCATCATATTCGTTAATTTTGGTTAGTTTTACTCTGACTAAAATGGCATTTCGTCATATTTTTGTCAACAGTATTTTTAAAATTTAGACAACAAAAAGCGCCATTGTATTGTCTTCATTATAATTGACAAAATAAAATCTGTTTATTAATTCTTGATATTAGCGTCATGGTTACTTCCTGGTTTTCAATAAGCCAGCACGGCATTTCCGGTGAACTGTTAGCTGTCATTCTGTACTCGCTGTACATCCACACAAAACCATCAATGGTTGAATTTTTAATGTTGTATTTATATTTTAATGCAGTTATCATACTTGGGCTACCTAATTCGCCAATAAAGCAGTTTTATTGATTGCAGTAAAGATGAAGCTAATGGGAACGTTGGAATAAGAAACATGGTATCGCACACGCAGCATTTTTCCAGCATTTCAAATGTTGTTTGTTCATCCTTCTGAGAGTGTTACCATTTGTAAAACCGAAAGTTTCAAGATGTAGGAAATCTTGAATCTTTTTATTCTTAAATCTTTTATAAGAATATAAAAAGATGAATTACCACTATATCCAGTAGATGGCGGCAGAGGAGCATTTATTGGCTCATATTAGCCATTTCCTGTAATATTTTTTCACTCGGTTTCGCTTTTGAATAAATATTAAACATTATAAAATCAATAGGTTTAAAAATAAATTTTGTCAAGGTGAAGTATCAAGTACTCACAAAAGTCTCATGAAAAACAATAACTTTTCTTGCGAATGGATTACACAGAAAGCCGTACCACAGTGGTTGAATTTTGCTGAAGAGGAACACTGAATACTTTATGACGTCTTACATTTGAATTGAACTAAATTAATGCTAGTTCTGACTATTTAAGTGACTATATTCTAATTATATATTACACTATTGATGCTGTTAAAGCTACCTGACATTTCACCAGAAGTTTTCCAGCTAGCTTATATTATTGTGGAAGTTTCTAAGAATGTTCTGTGCATATGGTAAATTCAGTTGTCACTGACTCCCAAAAATAACTTAACTTTGTATGTACAGAATCAGATTAATCCGTTGGTCACACGGATTTATCGCATTGCCCAACAAAAAGCTTGGTTTGAAAGTGAGTTCTGTTGTACTACACATTTTCATGGGCGAAATCCAGCAATTTCAATATGAATCCACACGATCAGGATTTGGCGTGATAATTAGATTTCTCCATGTGGATTCGCCACAATGACCGACAAAAAGCTGCTAGGTTTAAGAAGTGACTTTCAAACAATGCTTCATACATTGTCCATTTTCAATAGTGTAGCAATGTGACGGCACCTTACTCATCAATTCGGTTGTCAGTCCCATAAATAACTGAACTCAGTATGTACAGGGACGGATGAATCACTCAGAAGAGGAGTGACTCCGGATTTAGTAGCAGTGTATGAGAACCTCTTGATTCCACTTCAAGCTTGCAGATGCGTTTTTTGCATAAACAACAGCAGCTTTATCAGAATACTCTTCGGATACAAACTCCGCAACATCAAATTATGTTCAGCAGGGCACATCAGCCGAGACAAGCAGGAGATGGACGGGGAAAATGAAAGAAGGAGAGAAGAGGTGCGAACAATAAGGACTGTTGATGTGCCTAGCAGCCTGAAGCCTACAGCATGGAGAAGCTTCAACCATTAACTGTGTGTCAGACTCTCCAGGCACTAACAATAGCACAGACACTCTTCTCTCTCTCGCTCTCACTCTCATCCCATTTTTTCTTCCATATTTTATATTCATAGGGAGATGAAATCAGCTCTTGTCCCTTGCACCAAACTCTTGCATATCAGAGTTTTGTTATAGCATCAAACCTATTAATAGGGATGTTTAATGTGAGATTTTTTAGTTATTTATGCAAATCTCAGGATGCGTATATGTGGATTTTAGGATTTTCATGGCGAAGATGAAGTTTAGTGCCTTTCTAGCTGAAATCTGACCTCAAATTGTAGGTTTTAAGTGTTTGAGGATTACGTGCCCGTAAGCGCTTTGAATTGTTTCTTTTTCATGTTTCTGGACTTCTTGGGTCTAAAAAAAGATTTTTGAAACCGCTTGCAGGTAAAAAACGAGTAATAAAAGAACATCATGCTGTTTTGACAAATGATGGAAATTTACGTCAATGGCGGGGAAAACGTTAGCCAATTTAAAAAAAACTAGTTGTTTTTAGTGTTTTAGCTTGGCATGCTAAAGTTTCCAATCTTGTTATCACTTTAGAAGCAAAAAATCGCATCTTTATTACAGATTCCTCGATTTGATTCAGATTCACAAGCCATCAATTTGATTGGACTCAACCCACCAATATTTTGGTGAACAACTGAACTTCCAAACTAATTGCGCCAGTATTGCTAATTCCTGCAAACTCTCTTTGCTTTTCTACAGCAAATGTTGAGTGCTATCAGGGTTCGTTCCACTGCAGCGCAAGTTACATCATCCCATCGGTGGTAAACGGCAACTCCAGCCTTCCTCAGCTTCATTCTTCCAGCAGCATTAAATCACTGCTTGCTCTGTGCCAGTAGATTGCTGTGGTCCACAGGGATGCAGAGTTATCTGTGTTGCGGTAGAAATAGGCCTCGGCTTCCCAAGGTGCACACTCAGCTTACCTCCACTGTAATTGCAACCTCACATTCAGTGAATGATGAGCTCTGGTGATTTGACCTCTGAGGCTCAGAGGATGGTGTCACGTATAAACGTCATTGCAAGAACCATGATAAACTAATTTAGTGTTGTGAAAATCTGTAATTTGCCTCAGATTGATGTGTTTGTGCTTTTTCTTGCATTTGCAGAGGGCTTGTTTGAATTGACTAATTGTAGCATTTAATTTACTTAATGATGCACCACCCACAGCGGTTTTATTCACAGCAAGTTACTGTGCAGCGTTTCAGTAAAATCGGGACAGCGCAAATACAGAAAATCTGGAATAATGTGGATTTCCAAGTATTGGTTGATTTATGTGCAACCGAGTTTATTTTCCACAATTCCTATGAAACGTAAAAGCTGTATGGTTATATCAAGCTTCAAACATAGACATAAATATAGCTGTGAGCAGCAATTAGCAGGGTTCAAGCACTTTAAGGCCTCTAAGCACTTGCGTAAAAAGATATGTTTTATTTAGCAAGCATGTAACCACTTATCATAGATGGAAAAGACCACTTTTCCAAATTACCATAGGAAATATATGGTTTTTTAAAGCTTTTTAACAGTTATAGCACCACCTATCGTCCAATCTCCATAAAATTATGCATGCTTGTTTAGAATCATATGTCGCATGTGCTCACCTAATTTCGCGATGTTCTGAGTTTTCCTTTAGGATTTATAGGCTTTTGGGTATATTTGGCCAAATCCATTTTCTAAATGACCCTGTTATAGCTAACCGAAGGGTAAAGTACAACTTTTTTTTTTCTTTCAGATTGAACGAAAAACCTAGGACTAGTTCGCAAAAGTAGTTTGTTTTTACATAATCGCAAATATTTAATGAACGATTTGATTGACAGCAGTGGTTCTTGAGGTTGTTCAGTATGAGGAGATCTATCAAATGATATGAATATTGTGTGGTTGTGTGAAACACCATGTGATTACAGAGGGGTTAAACTATTTTGCGCCACCTAGTGGCCAATTTCTTTCAAAATTCTTACAGACCTCTAGGGCCAAGTTTCGTACCGATCAGCCTCCGTTAACCTTGTCTAATAGGAGCTCAAACTTCATTGCTGATGGCGGCCATGTTTTTTGAGATATGCCAATGTCCTCATAGACAATCATGGCACCTTGGACAAAGACACTGCATGTCAATTTTCAAGTCAGTCGGACTAACGGTTGGGTGGTTATAGCCCTTTTCATCTTTTTTTCCTGTTATGACTTTTTCCTGTTATGACTTTTTCAAGCGACCACAGAAGGAGCTCTTACATGTGTGCCGAGTTTGGTGAAAATATCTCATTCCGTTCACGAATTATAGCCATTTAAGTAAAAGTGGCTCCGCCCCCTTCAAACTTTTGGCGGCCCTAGAGAATGTGAATCGAAATAATTTGATTATCATTGACAGTCAGACTCCAGAGAATCTTGCTGCACTGGTTTGGTTCCGAACAGGGCAAAAATCTAGGACTACTTCGCAAAAGTACATTTTTCAAAAAATCCAAAATACCCAAATATTTTGCCAGGGCGACGATCTATTGAAATCGGCATGCATGCTGTCTTGAGCCAAGGATTCCAATGATATAAGACACTTGAGCCTACACCTAACGGTTTAGGGTTTCACTGCTTTAGCACCCCTGTTAGGCCGATCGGGGCGAGCCTTGGTGACGTTGTAGGCGGTGTGAGTACTACTAGCCCTCAAAGTTTCAAGTCTCTACGATTTACGGTTTGGTCTGCCCGATCACTTTTAGGGGAGAATGCTGATCCTTGGAAACTTTAACAATTACAATAGAGTTTCAGTGCTATGCGCTTGAACCCCTAATAAGAGGAAGCAGACAGACAACTTAGAAAAATGTCTACAAAATGTCTTTGTATCGCTCCATATGGCGGCTGTAGAAATGGAAGTTTCGGCTTTGAGTTAAAAGAGCCAATCAGTTTTGTTGGCATGCACAACTAGATGCACCTGCATTTTTTCCCCCCATGATTTGAGCAAAATTAGCTAAGTTTATGATACTTTTTTGTAAGATTTAAATGGTGATTTAAAATATATTATTGAAACACAATCCTGGAGATTTCAGTCTTTCCTACATAGAAAACAGGTAGGCCACTAAAATGGGAGGGAATGTGAAAGATATGGGGGTGTTATCAAAATGTCACCCCGTGGACATGTGATTCAGTATAAGTATCGCTGAAGTTCTCACAACACTTTATTCCTTCAGAGAGATTTGTTTGTGCAGGCCAGCCACTATAATGATCCATCTATTGTTTTCAAGTGTGAAGATCTCAGAGGGATTTGATTGGATCTTACTGTGGTGAAGTCTTCAAGTATTTCTTCCTTAACAAGGGCCTCAGTGTAGCATCATAAACAGCTTGTTTATGAGAGAATGGAGAATGTACACTTAAGAGTCGAGGCGGTGAAGTACTGTATTCGTATTTTATTTTCCTAGAGACTGTCCCCCATGGCCATGGACTGTGTTTTTGAGATTTAGCAGCTGAGATCACAGTTTAATGGGACGGCAGCTGTTTTTTTAACTTGCAATTTCTACAAGAAAAAAAAGTCTTGTTATCTTTGTTTCAGAGTAGCTGTTTGGTTCAATACATAGTAATTGATTCATAAGTTTGACACCCATTTGTGAGTTTTTTTTTTAACTTACTTAGGCCCTGTCCACACGAACACAGGTATTTTAAAAAACCGCAGCTTTTTCTTTGCGGTTTAGTCGTTCGTCCACACGCAAACGCAGTATCCGGACACTGAAACCAAACTTTTTTGAAAACTCCTGTCAGGGTGAACATTTTTAGAAACTCCGGTTGCAGTGGTGTCGCGTGGACAGTGAAACCGAAGATTTTGGCTTTTTGCATCAGAACCTTAATCGGCAATAACATTTTTTCCAGGCTTCTGATTGGCCAACATGGCTTTAAGGTTAGGGTTATATTGCCACCTGTTTGTTTGGCATGCCCTTGACAGCGCTTCATAGCGTGTTTTGCGTTTTCATGTGGACGCAATTTCACAAAGGGAAAAACTCTGTTTATAAAAATACCCGTGTACGTGTGGACTAGGCCTTAAAAAGTAATGCGATTCAGATGCTGCTAGTTGCTGCAATTTAGGCACTTGATGCATCAACGCTCTTTTGTAATAAAGCATTTATCATGACAAATGGACTAATATCTACTTACATTGTTTGTAGTGTTGATAGTCTGAGCAGTCGTTTCCATCTCTGGATGAGCTCCGTTCAGGGTCCGCTGAGACCACAAACAGCGCATGGACTGTAGTAAGAAAGTCAGGGAGAAATAGAAAGAGATGGAATTGGGGAAGAAGGAACTATTTTAAGCTCGCTGTGTGATTAATCATAAGCCAACCGCACGAAACAGAAAAGGCTTTTAACTGCTATTTCTCTCATCCCTTTGTTTTGTTTTTTTTGCTGTTTAACCATCTTCCAGCTCATTCACTAAATTACTACTCTTTTGTTTGCTCATTCACAATGTAAAAAGACATTTTACTATTTACGCTTAGTCACTTCATGCGTCATTGATCAGATCGCTATTCCATTTATTTACACCTGCAAAATGGATATAAATCCAATCTACTATTTCAAACATAATTTCCATGATGATGCTGAAGGCAGTGAAATTTTCTGTCATTTTATTTTATTTTATTATTATTTTATTTATTTTATTGTTGTTATTATAATTGTTAATTTTATTTAGAATTTTATTTTCACTTGTCACTTTTTATCACATTTTATTTTAATTATTTTTTAATTGTAATTTAATTTTAAATTTTTTCACTTTTAATTAATGTTTTTCATAATTTTCACTTTTTATTAACAGAAACAGTAATATTTATAATAATTATTATTTCAATTATAATTTTTTAAATTTTTTACTATTTTTATTTTATTTAAATTAAAAAAAAAATTAAATAATTGTAATCGTTTTCGTTGTCACTTTTTATTGACAGAAACCGGAATGAAAGAGGGTGGAAATGAGAACAGAAAACAACAAAGGCCAGATTTTAACCGTCATATCTTAATGCGTATTGATTGATCGAACTATCTACACTTGCAAAATGGATCTTAGTTCTCTATTAATTTTTATAATAACGGATATTTCCAGTCCTTCATTATGATTGGTTGAGCCGCGTTCAAACCTGTGACCGCATTACATCAGTATTACTGTGCCACAGTATATACAAATTTAACTTCCATGTTAATTTCAAGCTAATGCTGAACAGCAAAATTTTCCCTTGAGCGCTTTCTTCATCCTATTTTGACTTGTCCATGATTGCTTGATCAACTGTGCATTGCGAAACTCCTAAATTTTCCATGCTAGTGTAATTCCATTTGGGATGAGTAAAGCTTACATCTGTGGCCTGAATATCCCGATGCATTTACGTCTCAAACCACCTTCTAAGGTATTTCCACATAATCCACAGCTTAGGGAGCCAATCTCCGTCGGGACTAGCGATCTGTGTAGGAAATGGCCTACGTCGTGACTAATTGTTTGGGACCTGAATGTCTTTTTCCCCTGCACCGTTCCTCGCTTAGCAACAAGAGCTCTCCATCCTCTCAGAAAACGATCCGTTTGACGGGATTTGGGATGCAAAAGCTCTCGAGTGGGCGTTGAAGAGTTCATTTCATCGTGATGATGACGAGGAGTCCTTGAACTCTGTCGCTCTCATAGAGTTGTGTGCAAGAGGAGGCTCCAGTCCGGGCGGCATTCATTAAAATTGGTCAATGCGGATCTTTATGTCATCGTGCTCCGCTCCGAGAATTCACAATAGCCCAGCTGCCTCTCTCTGAGCCGAGCCGGCTTTGAGAGCTCATGAGAGAGCCGGGGAATGTTTATCTGCTCCTTTTTGCAGCAGCAGTCACTCATGTGTCGTATACTTGTCAATCTCAGCCATGTAACTGGGGGTTTCTGCTGTCTGTTGTCTTCGGACTAAAAGAACAATCGACTCCATAATGCAAAATATACTGTTTCTAACTTATGACTTTCAAATTTTGTCCTTCATGACATTCTTTGTCTATTGTTTTCATAAATATGTGGATTTTATATCGTTTTTTTGGTTTACATTGTCACTTTTCAGTGTAAATGTGGCCCTAAACCAGTTTTAAAAAATGAATAATTTATAATAAAAAGGAAATCGGTGGATGAATGCTCAGCTTCAACTGGCTTTTGATCAGTTTTGATGTCTGCTGTCAACTACCCTTTGAAAAGATCAGCCCATGTTGTGTTTTGGATGCTGGTTTGCCAAACCAGGCCTCTTATTTTATATAATTCTTCACTTATAATATATGAAAATACATTTTTGTATTTATCTAATATATAACACATTTATCTGACACATAAAACATTTATTTATTTTTAATGTTTTGCCTGCCTGTTTGCTTGCTTTTGAACAGCATGGCTATGATTGTCCACTATCTAGACCAGCACGGATGATCATAAACCAGCCTGAACCAACATGTGATTTCATGCTGATTTTTCCAACAGGGTAAACTGAGCCGAATACTGTCTGTAAATATAATTAAATAGAAGACAAATGTTGTACGTACAGTAGAACACAACCGCAAACCTTGACTTTAATCTGATTTCATACTTTGTTCGTGTAGCATTGTGTGTACTTTTTGTTTTCTTAAGGGATTGTGTGCTTCAAGAAAAAATCTGTTAGAAGAGAGAAATAAAACAAGCTGTCACAACAGGCAACGAACACAGTACAGTTAATTTCCTTTGAAGAGCTCCCAAGGCCTGTAACAAAGTAAAACTTGATAAGATGTGGGAAGTCTAACGCACACGGCGCGTGTTTTGTGAGACCGTGTTGCGATTTATCTCCCCTGCTGTAAATAATTGCGTGTTTGGAATTATACCGGAGGAGACGTGGTGTGTTTGATGCACTGTCAGATTGCGTCTCGTGGTTGGAAACGGATTATAAAGCAGCACTTAATCAATTTCCAGTGCAAGTCGTACGCCGACGTCCTTGTAAAAGTTCCCCGTCCATAAGTTGATGTAATTATGACTTAATCGGTGAAATTTTCCATTCATCACCACACCCCAAAACATTTTGCCGTACAGGTTTTTCAAGAGTCGTAGCTCACAGAAATAAAGTGTGTTTATGACCCGAGAACGGTATGGTAATGTGCCATAAAAATAGAGGAAAGTGTGCTCCGCTACTCTAGGCGATGATCGGATAATTTATGAAGGCCGGGGATCATCAGAGGCGGACATGGTGAATCGCATTGTCCTTCCCTGCGGAGCATCTGTCATGATGAACGGGGGATGACATCAAACTTGTGCTAATCTCTCACCTTGTTGAAAGTCATACGCTCAAGCTCCTCTCCGTTTTTTTCAGTTGGGAAAGTGGAAGTTTTCTGCTTGTGATTCATGAATGAGGCCCAAACTTGGGTTGGCTGCATACGCACTACATTATCTGGAAACATTGAGCCTTGGTGCTTATATGGGAGATTCTGGTTCGAATCTGGCTGTAAATCTGTTGTACAATGTTTTAAATGTTTGGCTCTTCTTTGTGTTCTCTCTCTACAGCAGAAGATGATCCCTGCCAGACAAACCCGTGCCTGCATGGTGGGAGCTGTCTGACCGAGGGGGAGGGATACAGTTGCCTTTGTCCTCAGGGCTATTCAGGAGAGAGCTGCGAGATCGGTAAGTGGATTAAGAGAGAGGTCGGGGTCGGGACAAAAGAGGTCAAGGACGTTTGAAAGAGCCCACAGCAGCTCTGGAAGTGCTCTTGAATTTATGCAGAGGGCTAAAATTGGATATAAAACCACTGCAAGCGTGGGTTTATTCCTTTGACCCTTGATGCAGAACCAATGAATATGATTATTAGAAAGTCGAAGATTTAAAATGTCTTCCAAAATTTTATTTACCAGTGTCTTGATCAGTTGCTATTTGTTGCATTTTTCCCTAATAGGGGTTGTAAAGGAACTGTAAGTGGTTTGTAAAAAAAAAAAAAATTGTAATAATAATTTTGTATGATAATAATAATAATAATAATTATAGCTTCATTATTATTAGTAGTAGTAGTTATTTGTTGGTAAATATAACTTACTATACTTATATTTTCTAAAACAAATTAGAAATAATAATAAATAGTAATAATTAACTTTGCCATAATAATAATAATTATTATTATTGTTGTTGTTGTTGTTATTATTAGTAGTAGTAATAGTAGTAGTAGTTGTTGTTGTTGCTGCTGCTGTTGTTGTTGTTGTTGTTAGTAATAAAATTAATAATATATATTATTACTAAATTATTTTTAAATATTTGATATAACACCTAAAAAAAAATTATTAGGTTGGTAAATAAACTTAAATATATTTACTAAAACAAATTAGAAATAATAATAAACAGTAATAATTAGCTTTGCCCTAATAATAATAATTATTTGCCATAATAATAATAATTATTATTATTGTTGTTGTTGTTGTTATTATTAGTAGTAGTAATAGTAGTAGTAGTTGTTGTTGTTGCTGCTGCTGTTGTTGTTGTTGTTGTTAGTAATAAAATTAATAATATATATTATTACTAAATTATTTTTAAATATTTGATATAACACCTAAAAAAAAATTATTAGGTTGGTAAATATACTTAAATATATTTACTAAAACAAATTAGAAATAATAATAAACAGTAATAATTAGCTTTGCCCTAATAATAATAATTATTATTATTATTAGTAGTAGTAGTTGTAGTAGTAATTGTTGTTGTTGCTGGTAATAAAATAAATATGTATTATTAGTACATTATTTTTTATATTTTATATAACTCCTAATTATTATTATTATTATTATTATTATTATTATTATAGAAGATGAAAACACAACTGAACATATATTAATTATATATTACATTTTGAAATGGCTTGAAAAATCTCAAGGGGTACAGGTAAATCATTTTGGCTATAGGGGTTCAGCTGACAGCAAAATTTGGGAACCCCTGGTGTAGTCGATCTGGCTCGGGAGCTCTGCAGGGGAAGATGGTTTACAGAAGCAGAGAGATCTGACAGCAAACTGTGAGGTGGCATGTACGGGAAGTGGCTGCGTGATCTGACAGGACTGCACACAGCTCATTCTTCTCTGTCAGACAAGAACAGGAACAGGTGAAGGGAGAGCTGCACTGGAGCTTGGAAGGTTTTCGAGAAAATGAGAGCACTCTCTGAACAGGAGGGCAAGGCTATGCTGTGGAGAAAAAGAGAGAGAAAGATAAAGAGATGGAAAAAACAGGAATAATATGTATGGAGTAGCTAGAACTGTACACACTTGGAGAGAACATGAAATGACAGTGTTTACAAGGCACTTAATATCCATAATATGGTGTGTTTCTGAGTAATAATGTAGGATGGCGTTTTATCCATTCAAATGGGATTGAATCATGAAAAGATGACATTGCTGTTGCTCATACGATTTTCACCACATATATGATAAAAAGGCCTTGGCAACCACTCATAACTCCCTAGCCCCATGTCTAAGAGTTTTGTAGATGTTTTAGAAGCAGAGGATTTGCTTTCAGAAGATACAGTTGCAAGAAAAAGTATGTGAACCATTTGCAGAATCTGTGAAAATGTGAATAATATTAACAAAATAAGCGAGATCATACAAAATGCATGTTATTTTTTATTTAGTACTGTCCTGAATAAGATATTTTACATAAAAAATGTTTACATATAGTCCACAAGACTAGCTGAATTTATTAAAATTACCCCGTTAAAAAGTTTACATACCCTTGATTCTTAATACTGTGTGTCGTTTCCTGGATGATCCACGACTGTTTTTTGTTTTGTGATGGTTGTTCATGAGTCCCTTGTTTGTCCTGAGCAGTTAAACTGCCTATTGTTTTTCAGAAAAATCCTTTATCTCCTGCAAATTCTTCAGTTTTCCAGCATCTTTTGCATATTTGAACCGTTTCCAGCAGTGACTGTTTGATTTTGAGATCCATCTTTTCACACTGAGGACAACTGAGGGACACAACTATTAAAACAGGTTCAAACATTCATTGATGCTCCAGAAGGAAACACAATGCATTAAGAGCCGGGGGGTGAAAACTTTTGAACAGGATGAAGATATCCAAATTTTTCTTATTTTGTTTAAATATAATTTTTTTTTTTCATTTAGTACGGCCCTTTGGATGCAACAGAAGATACTTACATGTTTCCCGGAAGACAAATTAAGTACAATTTACACCCCCCCACCCCCGGCTCTTAATACATTGTGTTTCCTTCTAGAGCATCAGTGAATGTTTGAACCTTTTTTAATAGTTGTGTTTGAGTCCCTCAGTTGTCCTCAGTGTGAAAAGATGGATCTCAAAATCAAACAGTCACTGCTGGAAAGTGTTCAAATATGCTGGAAAACTGAAGAATTTGCAGGACCTGAAGGATTTTTCTGAAGAACATTGGGCAGTTTAACTGCTCAGGACAAACAAGGGAATCAAAATCAATCATCACAAAACAAAAAAACAGTTGTGGATCATCCAGGTAACGTCACATAGTATTAAGAATCAATGGTTCATAAACCTTTGAACGGGGTCATTTTAATAAATTCAGCTTTTTTTGTCTTGTGGACTATATGTAAACTATATATGCTTTATGTAAAATATCTTATTCAGGACAGTACTAAATAAAAAATAACACGCATTTTGTATGATCTCTCTTATTTTATTAAAATTATTCACATTTTCACAGATTCTGCAAGTGGTTCACATACAGTACTTTTTCTTGCAACTGTATATGTCATTTAGTCAAAATGGCTGACACCTCAAAAATTGATTGGCTTAAAAATTTGATGTGCGAAACTAAATGACGAATCAATGCAAAATGAAATGACAAATCTAAATTATTTGGTAAATATGTGCCATGGACGGACTGTAGATGAAATGCACCAAATACTGTGAGAAATGGATAAACAGTCTAGGACGAATTCGAAAAGTTTTTTTTTTTCCCAGAAAATTCAAAATGGCGGAAAAACAACAATGACTCGCACAGTTCCAGAGTTATTAATGAAAAGGTAAATCTGATCATTATAGCAACTCCTAATGTCTGACTGAAGTCTGACAGCTGAGTGGGACCATTTGGGACCATCCTACCTAGTTCTACAATTACAGTCTTTGACAAACAGTTTTAGGGCAGAAAACTAAGGGACAAAATCAGAACAAACACTTATAATAACACTTGTAATGCTGGCTAAAATCTGTGCATTTATATTTATCTCTATCCTATCTAGACTTATTGCTGTATTAGGAACACTGTTTTTGTGTTCATCTTATGACCATTATAGACCGAACAGACATCTGGGGCCCTAATAAGGTGCCATTAAAGAGAGGCGCCTGTCTGATGTCTGGAAGGTCCCAGCTGTGTTATGGTGGAGAGGTCGAAGGTTATCAAAGTTGCATTATCCCTGGTCTCATTATCAATCTTTTCACGTTCCAACTGCAGAGTCGATATGTGAATTATGCTAAACTACAACAATCAGTCGATTTGTCGCTAGCACTTGTGCTAGTAAGCATTACAGTGTGATGCTAACTGTAGTGTTTGCTAATTACCCATTATTCGGTTCACAAACATTTTATACCATTCTGCACTGCCTTAGGGATCCATTTGAGGTTTTTGACGCAAATAGCATTCAGAAGAATGCAATTCATGTTTATGTAATTCCGACACTTTTGGACGTCGCAAGTTCCTTCGGGTGATTTAGTAATTGGCTTTTCCTGGCTACTGGCAGAGCATTCTGTGTTAGCGGTGTGTGTAATATTAATTACTGCCAAAGGCACAAGGTTAATTGCATATTACTGCAAACTCTTGACCACATTTTGTACTAACCTAGCACTTGATCTCTCCAGTCAACATGTCGTCAGACGAAAGAAGGATGAATTATGTAGGGAAAGTGTTGTTTGATTTCCTTTCTTGTATTCATATTTATTAAGACTCGCCTTGCACCGTTTATGCTACAGATGTAAATGGTACCATACCTCAGATTGGGTGTTTTATTGAGGAAAGGTGTACTTTTACAAATATTTGAATTGGATAAAACTTGGTAGAGAATGTGGGCAAAACACATATACTTACATTGAGCAAGGAACCCTGAACCATATCTTGACACCACAATATCACAGAGACTTGGAGGTGGGTTCTTTTCGAGGCCTCTAGCAAGCACCCACAACACCCTAGCAATCACATAGCAACACCCTAGCAACAGTATTGCAATGCCTTAACAAACTCTACCATCGCTCTCTAAGTTCTCGTAGTTAAATGACACTGCAACACGTTAACCTTCGACTCTGTCCTTCGGGACTCGGGTTGTGCTCAGCAATTTGGGACGAAGATCCTTGCATAATTTATTGACTGCGCATCTGCCGGGCAATTGAAACATTTATGAGAAAGAGCAAAGAGGCTCACGGCAGGGACAAGATCACTTCCTTCAGATGCACCACATGCCAACATCAACGAGATGAGGCTGTCCATCAATCTACATGGGTCTCCCACTCCAGGTGATACATGAGCTGGACTGAGACACATCCTAAGTTTGCCTATGTTTAATAATTTAAGGAACAGTTATAGAGTTAATACATTCATTTGAGACACAAAATGGTGCAGAAATACCTTGACGGGTTGGATTGCCATCCATAACTGTTCGTAAGCATCAGATACAACTCAAAACATCCTGTTTCTGGACACGTCGTCAGTTAAAGGAGTTTCAAGTCTTGTTAAAATGGACGTAAAATGCATTTACAGTTCTAGGTCCAGGTTCAGAACACGTTTTTATTGACAAAGTGTAGTCGATTACCATAAACAATCATTTTGATGCAACCCTCAGTTTTTAAAAGAATTAAAAATGGTGATTACAATAGAAGTCTATGGGGCAAGGCATTCCGAAGGGTTTTGGAGAAATGTGAAGCAATTACTTTAATTATTCCATACAAAAAATGTGTTATTTGAGCTGTATATGCTATTTACATACTGCTGTTATCAGCAGCGTTATTTGAATATTATTCTCTGTTACAATTAAGATTATGGTTATCATCTCTCTTCATTTTCTACATTTCAGAGTTAAAGGTCCACCGCAAATCAGCCATGGTTAGATCAACAAATGAGTGGGAAGGTTACTCAATGACTTATGGGTCACAACTGCTGCAAAGGGGGATTGGATGGTTTGCTTGGTGCATTAAAACAATTGAAAAAACAAATACAAATGCTGGCCGTCAGATTTATTCAGCCTGCAGAGGAAGTGGCTGATGTTTCTGGGAAGCTGAATAGCGCAAATACAATTTTACAGTGCAAACATAATGAAGTCAGACCGAAGCACACCCATATGATTCAATACTCATTCACTTTGTTTCAAGCAGTCGATATGTACAGTTGACAGCTTATAAATTTACACCAACACAAACAATTGTAAGTGGATCCTTTGTCTAAAAAGGGACAAAATTACACATCTTGGCAGATTTTAGTATTTAAAAAGCCTTTATTTGCTTGCCTACATGTTTAAAAAAAACACTAACACATATTAGCCCAAACAGGCTTTCAAATATACACTACAGTATACTGTATATATATATACTTTATATATCCCACTATTTCTCTCTCACAGTCTCTCTTTTTCACTCTACTCCATTCTCTTTTTCAGTAGTGCTCCCTCGACCCTTGTCCACTCTGGCCTGTTGTTATTTGCCAGAAAGGCTGTATGAAAATTGCAATGCATTTCAAAAATGGAGTGAAAGCAGCCCTTTCGGTCCCATAAGCCTTTTTCTCCAGTAATACGTTGCATTTGCCTCAACCAGACCGCCATATATTTTCTTCACCCTTAACCTTGTATGCATTTCCTCCGCGGCTTAGTTTGTCCCTCTGTCTATAGGACGAAATACATTACATAACATTTTGGCAGACATGCAAACACATTTGAAACCAAGAAGTTTGTACTAGGGTTGTCAATTTATTAAATGTTATTTTTAATAGCATATACAGTGGGGAGAACAAGTATTTGATACACTGCCGATTTTGCAGGTTTGCCCACTTACAAAGCATGTAGAAGTCTGTATTTTTTATCATAGGTACTCTTCAACTGTGGGAGACGGAATCTAAAACAAAAACCCAGAAAATCACATTGTATGATTTTTAAGTAATTAATTTGCATTTTATTGCATGACATAAGTATTTGATACATCAGAAAAGCAGAACTTAATATTTGGTACAGAAACCTTTGTTTGCAATTACAGAGATCATACGTTTCCTGTAGTTCTTGACCAGGTTTGCACACACTGCAGAAGGGATTTTGGCCCACTCCTCCATACAGACCTTCTCCAGATCCTTCAGGTTTCGGGACTGTTGCTGGCCAATACGGACTTTCAGCTCCCTCCAAAGATTTTCTATTGGGTTCAGGTCTGGAGACTGGCTAGGCCACTCCAGGACCTTGAGATGCTTCTTACGGAGCCACTCCTTAGTTGCCCTGGCTGTGTGTTTCGGGTCGTTGTCATACTGGAAGACCCAGCCACGACCCATCTTCAATGCTCTTACTGAGGGAAGGAGGTTGTTGGCCAAGATCTCGCGATACATGGCCCCATCCATTCTCCCCTCAATACGGTGCAGTCGTCCTGTCCCCTTTGCAGAAAAGCATCCCCAAAGAATGATGTTTCCACCTCCATGCTTCACGGTTGGGATGGTGTTCTTGGGGTTGTACTCATCCTTCTTCTTCCTCCAAACACGGCAAGTGGAGTTTAGACCAAAAAGCTCTGTTTTTGTCTCATCAGACCACATGACCTTCTCCCATTCCTCCTCTGGATCATCCAGATGGTCATTGGCAAACTTCAGACGGGCTTGGACATGTGCTGGCTTGAGCAGGGGGACCTTGCGTGCGCTGCAGGATTTTAATCCATGACGGCATAGTGTGTTACTAATGGTTTTCTTTGAGACTGTGGTCCCAGCTCTCTTCAGGTCATTGACCAGGTCCTGCCGTGTAGTTCTGGGCTGATCCCTCACCTTCCTCATGATCATTGATGCACCACGAGGTGAGATCTTGCATGGTGCCCCAGACCGAGGGAGATTGACCGTCATCTTGAACTTCTTCCATTTTCTAATAATTGTGCCAACAGTTGTTGCCTTCTCACCAAGCTGCTTGCCTATTGTCCTGTAGCCCATCCCAGCCTTGTACAGGTCTACAATTTTATCCCTGATGTCCTTACACAGCTCTCTGGTCTTGGCCATTGTGGAGAGGTTGGAGTCTGTTTGATTGAGTGTGTGGACAGGTGTCTTTTATACAGGTAACGAGTTCAAACAGGTGCAGTTAATACAGGTAATGAGTGGAGAACAGGAGGGCTTCTTAAAGAAAACCTAACAGGTCTGTGAGAGCCGGAATTCTTACTGGTTGGTAGGTGATCAAATACTTATGTCATGCAATAAAATGCAAATTAATTATTTAAAAATCATACAATGTGATTTTCTGGATTTTTTAGATTCCGTCTCTCACAGTTGAAGTGTACCTATGATAAAAATTACAGACCTCAACATGCTTTGTAAGTAGGAAAACCTGCAAAATCGGCAGTGTATCAAATACTTGTTCTCCCCACTGTATAGCGTATATATATTAATATAAATATTAATAAATTATTTTAATAACGAAGTAAATTTCCCCAATTATTTATTCATTTACAATGCATAGACAGATATGCATAGATAGATAGATAGATAGATAGATTTAACAAATTGATAATTCTTTATATATTGTTATATTTTAACTATAAAAAAATAAACCCTTCAGCAACCCTCTGTTGCATTGACATCAAACTCCATTATTGCACTTGATGAATGAAGTATTCATATTTTTGCCCTATAACCCAAGAGAGCAACTTTCTTCTGGGACATTTCCCGAGAGGAAGCTCAGCCCACTGCAGCTTCTTTCACATCGGTGCGCCTGTTGATTGATGGCTGTGTGGGCAAGCCAATCCCCCTGTGCACGGCTGCTCTTTACACGAGATGATCGCCCCGCCCGTCACCAGTGGCTCATTAAATCATCCCTTGGCACATTCTATCCTACATGGAGAAGTGATCAACAAATCATTGACAATCATTCTTCATTTGCTGACAAGTACCGCAGCGTCGATGGGCTATGTGCATCCGAGCACCCTCGGGCTGTCGGAAAGGGCCGGCGCGCACAGACAACCTCAGGTCCATCTGCTCCGTCAGACTAATGTTGGCAAAGACAGGTAGAGGGCGGCCCACTTGGCAGCCCAACATGATAGCAGGGGGCGTAGCAAAAGAAAACACAGATCTGGAGATTAACGAGTTTTTATGAGTTTGGCTCACCAGGCGATCACAGAAGTTGTTACACCTGCTGCGGTCCATAAAGTCCTGGACTGCCACATTGCTACAGTTTACAGCAGCTAAAGCCAACTGTACACTTTCATACCGAAGCTCGTCACAATTTTGTTTTTCAAGTTGGCAACAAAAAGCCTTGTATTGCGCTAGTCATATGCAATAAATCAAATGCAATAAAAATTAAAAAAAAATTGCATTGTAAAATTTGCTAGTGTTGGAACACAATGTGTTTTTTAAGGCTAATAGGTTATTAGCCTAAGGTTATTTTATTTAAAGGTATTTAATAAAAGCAAATAATACTTTCAGATTTTTTTTAAAACTTGCATTATTGTTTTGAAATAAAAAATGCATAGCAGTTACTAAAATATTTTGAACGCATTTTTTAAGCAATTTGAAAGAAATAAATTTAACTTGATATTAAAAACTAAAATAATATATAAATAAATATGAATATATAAATATAAAATAAAATGTGAAATCTGTAAAGAAAAAAATCCTAAAATATTATACTAAATTATTATTTAGATATCAACATTTTTATTCTGTTCTGTAGTCCTGTTATGGTTCATGTTTCACGAATAAAAATATGTTAAAAGCATATAATTAAAGAAAGTAAACACTGCAACCACCAGTGCAGAAATATTAATCATTTGTTGTTGTTGTTGTGTAAAATAAAAAATACATAATATTTATTAAATTTGAAAAGCAATTTGAAAAAAATAATATTAAAAACTATATTTTAAATATAAAGAAAATATAAATATAAAAAAAAAATCTGTAAAAATATTATACTCAATATATTACTAATATAATATAATATATAACATATCACCAATATAATATAAATCATAGTGTTTTCTTTTTTTATTAGACAGGACAGTTAAAAATACAGTAAATGCATAGCAGTTACTAAAATATTATAACTAATGAGGATAGAGTGAGAGAATAAAACATAAAACAAGAAAACACAAAATCGAATGTGCGTTGGCCAGGGCAACAAGCTTCAGTGTTGTAGTGTACGGTTGGCTTAACGCTCTACGGATGAGGGGATGAAATGATGTGTGCTGGCCTTTGATTGGATGCTGATTCAGCAGTGTCAGTCAGCGTCCATGTGACGGTCCTCCGCATTAGGATGGGAACGGAATTTGTAAAGCCCAGTCATTTACTGTACATTTGGGGACAAATTGATTTCCTATGAAGTCAGTGTCTGGGTTTTGCAGCCTCTTATCGCTGTGGCAGGTGGATGGACGTGTTGTCCTGGGAATGAGTTCTGGAAATGAATTATGGGGGGTGGGGTGCGGGGGGGAGGTTTCTCTTATCTCTACTTTACCGGGACCACTATCACGTGAATGTGTGCCAGTGCTTTGAGCTTTCACACCGCTCTGTGTTAAATCACAAATGCTTATCACAGATGTCTGTGTGGAAGAACGGAGATGCTAATGCTAATGGACTGTTAAACTTCTCTGCAAAGTGATTAGCTGTTATGTTAGTAACATTTTTAGGTGTCTCACTAATCTGAGACCCAATTCAGCATTTACAAAAAAGCTAACAAAAAAAAAACATGAATTTAATTCATGTTAATCGTGATTTTTATGCATGTTTTTTTGGGGGGGTGGGGAGTGTAACATTTATCTAACTTTAACATCCTAGCTAGACTGCATTTTAAGGCATAGTAGATCCATTTCGAAGGTTGTTCCAAAAGGAGGGCATCAGCAACATTTATTTAATATATATATTTTATTTTATTTATTGGTTAAAGGGATAGTTCACCCAAAAATGAAAATTATCCCATGATTTACTCACCCTCAGGCCATCCTAAGTGTATATGATTTTCTTCTTCTTCTTTTGGACTCAAGTATAATTAAAAAGATGGTAAATCAGAACTTCCTAGACTCCTTATAACCCCGACTACGCCACCCTGGGAATTTCACCCAGGGAACTAATGGTCCAATAGGACACACAGCCAATATACTTCCAATGATGAACACTCAATACACAAACAACTCACATCAACCTATGAGTTCACTCTCACAAACAATAAATATACCATATAGACCCCACAAACACACAGTCCTCCAGTTGAAACAGTGCAGGGGTGGCAGAATGGTCACACGGGTTAATACGCAAGTCTCGCGATCTCCCAATATCAAGTTCACTTGATGCGGGCCTATCTGAACGCATAATTGATGAGGCAAGACAAGACGTCGCATCAAGGCAAAACACAAGGGAAGTGTTCAAAAAAAAAAAAAAAAAGGAAGGGGAAGCCAGATCATCATCCCAATCGGCTATCCGCGATCACACGGACATATTACAAGCGGTGCCTCTTCAACTAAAACAAAGGGGAACACTATATGTACAGCGGATATTCATTAAATTCATTATGCATTAAATCAGTAGTTTACCCATCTGATTGCTAGCAGATCAGCCCTTCCGACATCAAACCACAGTTGATAAGTACAGCCCGGGATGCATACTGAAAAAAACAAACAGAGCGCCTACAGCCAACAGTTCAGCCCAATTTAAATAATTATTTCTCTATGGTAACATACCCAGATGCAGCGATGCAGTAACAGCCAAACGCTCACCCTATACAGTTCAGCTGAAAGATCCCTAACGCTGGGAAAAATCGAACAGCAGCGTCCAAGTTGCAGCAACAGCCGCCAGTCAACACGCACTCCAACAATGCAGGAGATATTCCTTGTACACATGCACTCACCTATAGCACAACTGAAGCCAATTAGGCGACTGCCATTCAGTAAGCATCGCGGGAAGTGGCCAAATTAACTAGGCAACTACTCCTGTTAGACAGAGGATAGAGCAAAACAAAATACCGGTCACAAATTAGAAGTCTAAAATGAGAATTGTAAAATGAGAACTTGAGTTAGTTGCCCAGCCCTATTTGTTTGAACCGCGAGAGCCGTCTACTCTCCCTTAAGCCCAAAGTATACTTCGGCCGTCCGCGTTCGTGCACCGTCCACGTGACGTAATTTGCGTCATCAGGAGGGTTCGCGGGCGTCAGCACACCCCGTCCGCATGCAGCCCAATTTTTGAGACCGCGCGGCCGGTGCACGTACAACAGCGCATGTGCCAGAAAGTCAGAAGAGTCACAACAATTGTACTGCGCATGTGTCGAACTCGGCCATCCGCACTCATCCGCGGTTGAGTATACTTTGAAAGCTGTGCGGACATGACTGCGCGTGAGACGTGTCCGGAAGCGGGAATTGAAGTATACCTAGGGCTTAAAGCTTACACTATGCCTACACCTAGTCCTACGTCATACGTCGGGTCAGAGGTCACTCTTCCGCCAGAACTTGACTCGCATACAGCCGTTACCCGAAGCCAGTGATTTATAGTTTATAAATATGGATATTTTTCTTACAAAATCACATTGCTTCGCTTCAGAAGGCCTTTATTAACCCCCTGGAGCCGTATGGATTACTTTTATGATGGATGGATGCGCTTTTTTTTTGGGCTTCAAAATCTAAGGTACCAATCACTCCCATTATAAAGCTTGGAAGAGCCAGGATATTTTTTAATATAACTTAGATATATTGTGTTTGGCTGAAAGAAGAAAGTCATTTACACCTAGGATGGCTTGAGGGTGTAAATTATGGGATAATTTTCATTTTTGGGTGAACTACTATGTTTTTTTACAGAAAATTAATCCAAGAATGCATTGCAACAAAATTGACTCAAATATAAGTAGTATATGCGGAAAAAATTGTATACACGAATATTGAGTACAAATAGTCAAATTAATTGGATTAAAAGTACGTAGTTCAATGATTTTTAGCTTTAAGCTTTAAGCATAGCAACATGCATGCTAACATCAAATTCTATTGGAGTCAATTGAGATGTACAGTATATATGTTTGATGAACATGTGAAAGTTGCTCTATCAGTGAGCTGAAGTGAGAAAGTCATGCAAAGTATTCAGTGCTGCAGGATCCCCAGGAGGAGGATTGAGAAATATTGTGCTACATGGCTTCCTTGATCCTATTCTTCTGATCCAGGGTTCATCTGTCTGCTGATATCTGATTGATTTTGACGATTTTGAGGAAAGTAAGAGGTGACTTTTTTTTGTTCGACACATGTCGCTATTAATATCCCAGTTAGACAGAAATATCTGATCTCACACATTGATTAGAGCTTCGTTGGGTTTCAAAGCATGTAGTGAAAACCTCCTGGAGAAGTATGGCAAATCTCCTCATTCCCGCATGAGCCCCCAAGCTGTGTGGATTGCATCACAGCCAGGGTTAGAGGGGGTTTACAAAATCCATCCTCAGCTGCATAAGCCCTCAGGCCATCTAGATTACCAGAATCTTGAGCGCTGCATCTCACTCAATTCCTCTTGCATTTCTCTTTTCGCCACATTGCGCTCCTCTATTCCACCCGCACCCCCCGCCCCACACACACACACTCTCTCTCTTGTTTTCTGTTTGAAGACAGCTTTGAGAGCAAGTTTGACCTCCCCACGCCAGAGAGAGAACAGAGGCGCTGTCAGATCTGAGGAGCAACAGTTTGAAATGTTGTGACACCTCTGCTCATTAGCTTCTGTAACGCTCCCCGAGTTGTTGCACTAACCCTGTCAGCAGTGGCTTGGACACTGCCTGACTTCAGCTCACTAAGATGCCTAGCCGAAACCCAAGCGCTTTACACTCGACCCAAACCACCAATAAACACCCCATAATAAAAACATGATGATTTTCCTCAAAACTTCAGTTTGATTTGTAAGTACACATGGCAGATTCTGTCTATCTAACTGTGTGTCTGTCGGTTGGTCGGTCATATGGCTAAGAATAATCTATCTATCTATCTATCTATCTATCTATCTATCTATCTATCTATCTATCTATCTATCTATCTATCTATCTATCTATCTATCTGTCTGTCTATCTATCTATCTATCTGTCTCTATCTGTCTGTCTGTGGGTCTGTATCTATCTATCTATCTATCTATCTATCTATCTATCTATCTATCTATCTATCTATCTATCTATCTATCTATCTATCTATCTATCTATCTATCTATCTATCTATCTATCTATCTATCTATCTATCTGTCTGTCTGTCGGTCATCTGTGATTTTGCCCCTATATGTTTCAGACCACATTTGACTACAGCAGACAACATGTTCATCTGGTCCTTTTAACCTTAATCAACTTTAATATCAGCAGTAAACCTTACTCGTATATAGACGTCTATGTGTATCTCAAAACTACTTCATCAATAACCGAATGGCTTCTATTGATTGAAGCACACCCATGTGGTTTGCGGAACTGAATGTATCAATCTTTTGGGGTGGCAGTCGCTGTCAGTGGTCTGAGATCCTTTAAATGAAGAAAGGTCAGAGCAGTTTTGATGCAAGTATTGATCCCAGTGGATGACTATCTATCTGTCTGTCTGTCTATCTATGTATTTATTTAAAACACTGTGATTTGATTAATTAATTAATTGTATTAATTGTATTTTTTTATTGCGTTATTAAAATAAATATTTAAATTAATTAATCATAAAAACTGACCACCCTAATAAAAATGAAAACAAACAAACCAGAACCTGATGCAAACCCAAAGTTATGATGAAATGAAATGAAAACATGAGAATTTCCAGGACCCATCATGTTAGCATTATTAGGAGGGTCTCAAGAGACTCTTTTTAGACGCAAATTGATGACTCCTTTTCATCAGTGTTCTGAAAGGAGGGTTTATTCCCACAGGCATGTTATTGTAGACCACCGCCTAATAGCAACTTGAGGAAAAGATTACAAGGGCTTGGCAGTGCTGCGTCCTTTTCCTCTTATATATTATAATTTCATTTTTGTTTGCTCATCAACCGCTCCCGTTTGCTGATTATCCCACTCCCAGGCACACTCCATAAAGCTCTCCGCTCTGAAAAAGCCATTCTTGCACTGCCGAAGCAATTACGATGAAGACAATCAACAGAAACAGGGCACACGCCTCTCTGAAAGAGTGTAATTTATCTTTCAAATGTTAAACAGTTATAAAATAATGTCATGGAAAGCTCGGAATTTCAGTGCACTCATTTTGAAAGTCATCGCTGACGACTGCTGCGATTCTAATCCTTTGAGGAAATGTCAAGGTTGTCTTGTCTTTGTCACACATCTTTAGAGCTCTCCTAAAGTCCTCATCCTCTGGGGAATTGGAGCACTTTAGAAAAAGTTTTCTGACAAGAAGCGGAAGGTCAAAACAGAAAATTTCTAAACATTTTTTGGGGTGAAAGTGCTGATACATTGAAATAATCCTTTTTGTCGAAGCATTTTAGAGTCGTCACCTTCCATGAGATACTTTCTGAGTCGGAGCCAACAGTTCAGTGTCTATACACACGGACAAGATAGAAGAAGTGCACTTTGATGACTTTGAGCAAAGGCTCCGAGGTGCAAACAATCCGAGGACAGAGAGGCGCTGAGTCCCAGACAGCTGATGCATTGCAAATCGGCCACTGACAGATCTGTTCACATTTTCAATCATTATTATTTGAAGCCAGAAGCACGGCGTGATAAAATGTCATCCGAGAGAAGTTGTGGAGAGAGTCCTTGCTTTGTGGTATTGATCTTTCTCTTCTCGGAACGTTATTAGATTCTGATCCCATGAAAAAACGCTGGATGGATCATTTGGCCGTGAAATAGCTGATTGCATTTGAGGTCTCATTTATAAGGGAAGGGAGGACTGTTTACATTTTATTTGGCACGTCATTTACAAATGCCCCAGCAGCCGCTGAAATTGAAAACATAAATCTGGCCAATGCCAAACTCCAGCTCTCGGAAGCTGCAGAAAACACTCGAAAGCCAATGTCAGAAGGGACAGGGTTGAATGACCCTCAGCTGTACAATTTTTTTCTGCACAAAATACTGGCCCTGTTTGTCTCACGTGGCCTCTTTTCCTGTCCGGCGAGCTCTCATGACATTTGTTTTACTAAGGCTGTTGCCAAAATACTATTCGTCTCCAGAGGAAGGAAGAGATACCCAGTCAATACATGAGTCTAAAGGGGCATTCAAGCACAAGGCAGGTAGTGTGCAAATCCCAATGGCCCATTTGATGTTTACTCAGTGTTAAAGGCATATGAGCACCATTTCAGACGTGAGTGGTTTTCTTCAACCAGTTTGATCCATTCCGGGGTATTTGCGGACAGATTGCAAACATTTTAGGTGAGCATTCTTGCATTGACAGAGTGATCTGAGAATCAGTGGGATGGGATTTGTAAGAAATTTAATGATTCAGATTCCTTGATTCTAGTTCCATTAACGATTCTTTTAGTAGTTATAAAAGTAATTTTAATTAAAGGGTTAGTTCACCCAAAAATTAATTGCTCACCCTTTTGTTCCAAACCCGTAAGACCTTCGTTCATCTTCGGAGCACAAAAGAAGATATTTTTGATGAAATCCAAGAGCTCTCTGACCCCTCCATAGACAGCAATTTAATTACTACTTTAGGCCCAGAAAGGTAGTAAAAACATCATAGGCGTAAATCGTGGGGGGGTCAGGGGGGTCAGGACCCACCCCATCTGAGGGTTGTCCCCCCCTAAAAATATCATTAAAAACCACATTGTGTATTGTAAATGCATTTTAAGTTTAGAAACATTTTGAGTCCCCCCTCTCTTGCCTCACAGTGGTTAGGTCCACCACGCACCTCACCTACACACAAGTCCAATGGGAGATAACGAAGTTCTTCAGTAGTTGTGGACCTCCATTAAAAAGGGTGTTGAGGCTATTTTATTCACTTCAAACATTGGATGAAGTGATTCTTTTCTCTTTAGTACAGACGATGCTGAGTTATTAAAGGATTAGTTCACTTCAAAATGAAAATTTCCTGATATTTTACTCATCCCCATCTCATCCAGGGTGTTCGTGTCTTTCTTTCTTCAGTCGAAAAGAAATTAAGTTTTTTGAGGAAAACTTTCCAGGATTTTTCTCCACATAATAGACTTCTATGGCAACCAACAGGTTGAAGGTCCAAATCAGTGCAGTTTTAAAGGGCTTCGAAGGGCTTCAAAGGGCTCTGAACGATCCCAGCCGAGGAATATGGTCTTATCTAGCGAAACCGTCATTTTCTAAAAAAAATAAAAATGTATATACTTTTTAACCTAAACTGCTCATCTTGCACTGCGATGCGATGCGCCACGGATTACATAATCACGTCGGAAAGGTCACGCTAGACGTAGGCGGAAGTATCGCCCCAAGCAAACGTGCGAAGACTAATACAAACGCCCTTTACCAAAAAAAAGACTCCGTCTCCAACTTCAAAATTGTCCGACATCGTTGTTTTACCTTTTTTTGCTAAAGGGCGTTTGTATTAGTCTTCGCACGTGTGCATTGTAAACACAGGGGCGGTACTTCTGCCTACGTCTAGCGTGACCTTTCCGACGTGATTACGTAATCCGTGGTGATGAGCAATTTAGGTTAAAAAGTACATTTAAAAAATACATTTTAAGACCCTATTCCTCGTCTGGGATCGTGCAGAGCCCTTTGAAGCCCTTCGAGGCCCTTCGAAACTGCATTGATTTGGACCTTCAACCCGCTGGTTGCCATAGAAGTGCATTATGTGGAGAAAAATCCTGTAATGTTTTCCTCAAAAAACTTAATTTCTTTTCGACTGAAGAAAGAAAGACATGAACATCTTGGATGAGATGGGGGTGAGTAAATTATCAGGAAATTTTCAAGTGAACTAATCCTTTAATAAATTAGCAATGACAAAGATGATAACGGATGTATTTTTCCATGAGTCCGATATGTTAGCGATTATTGTTTGGTAGCTTGTTGTAAGTCACCCACTACAACTAACACGGCGATGAGCCTGTGTGTGAACTGATATTAGGCTAATATTGTAGATCTACTGCTGTGTTGGGTTTTGCTCAATACTATGTGGAAGAAGCAAGATCATTTAATAATTATATTAACACGTGGTGAACCTATGATGACTCATATTTAAACAACTATTGTTTTGTGTTGTTGGCCAGAGAAAAGAAAAACTGACGTAAGAGAATTTTTCTGTGCACCAAAACGCCACACATATCCTTACAAGTACATTTTTGGCTGTATTATTTGTGTCCTCTTCAAAAATTGCCCTTGAGAAATTTTATGTTTATTGTTCTCCCCTCCAACTGTTTACGCCCATGAAAAACATTGTTAAAGTAGTCCATGTGATTCCAGTGGTTCAACCTTAATTTTATGAAGCGTCAAGAATACTTTTTGTGCGCAAAAATCAAACAAAAATAATTACTTTATTCAACAATTTCTTCACGTCTGTGTCAGTCTCTTACGCTGTTGACGTTGTAAATACAGTGCATTGCTTCCGAGTTACGTGTGATGCTGATGCAGCTGGCCAATGACTAATAACTCATTTATTAAATGTTATAGTTGACTCCTGCACTGTACTGTAGAAGAGTACAATGTTTGGATGTATTATTGAGAGAAGCATGACTCTGTTACCCACGCTCTGTAATCCTGGGATTGGGTGTCTAGACATACTTGAAATCAGCTGACCCTTTGACTCTGTGATAGTGCTACCACTGTGACGCTTTGATACAGAGGAGCTTCGCTTTCATCCCAGCATGTTTCTTCTGCCTCTAAAACCTCATTAATCCAGCTATGGGTGTTTTATACTCCAGGCAAAGTGGAGATGATCCAGCCGCCCTCTGCCTTTGCCCTCTCTGTAGCCCAGGAGATACACTCAAATGGTTTGTAGGCTAGAGGCTCTCGTTTGCCAGCTGAGTCTTAATTGATTTTGCCCTCAAGCCCGGGATGAGAATTAGAAATGGTTGCAGGCAGGTGGATTTAGAGTATGTGTGTCCATGTCTGCATGCACCCCACTGACCTGGATCTAATTTTATATGAGGATATATATTTTATGTGTGTTTAAATTCAAGTACAAGAGTTCGAGAAGAATCAAGAATGTTTAACTTTCTATAATTAGCAGTAGGCCTGCCTGTTCTTCTGCTTTATACCAAAGGGTCTTAAAAGCATGTTTATATTTATTTGATTGTGTGTGTGTGTGTGTGTGTGTGTGTGTGTGTGCGTGCGTGTGTGTGCGTGTGCGTGCGTATGCTTAAATATTAAATATTTATATTTCTTCAGGGTTTTCCACCTTTTAGTAGCCACAAACTATACAAGTTGTTCAAGTTATTTATTATTTATTTTGAATTAATTATTTAATTATTTTTTATTATTGAATTATATTTATGTAAGAATAAAATATAATCACTGAATTATTATATTATATTATATTATATTATTATATTAAATAGTTTTTATTTATTCATTTATTTAAAACTTATGCTAAAATATTTAATTCTTCAGGGATTTCCATGTTTTAGTAACCACAAAGAATACAAGTTTATTTATTTAAGTAATTTAATATATTTTATATATTTATATATAACAATAAAGTGTAATAACTTTAATATACACAAAATTACATACATGCATGCATACATACATAAATAACTGTCCATTTATGTATTTACTTTTTTTAATTATTATGAAGTATTTATTTTTGATTTATTCTCAGTTATTTATTAATTTAATCATTAAAAACGATTAAATATTTAATCTTTATATTTCTTCAGGGTTTTCTACGGTACGTTTTAGTAACCACAAACTGAACATTGTAACTTTGTCATTTTTTTTACCTGGTTCTAAATAGATGCTTGTTGAAAATCATATTCAAGTTGATAACCATAGCAACAGGAACCAGGATTAAGATAATTATCAGATGGAAAATCACAATAAACATAAATACTGTTGTTATTTGTCACTTATTACAGACAGTGTTTGGGGAAAGTTATTTTTAAAAGTAATGCATTACAATATTGTGTTACCCCCTAAAAAGTAACTAATTCGTTAGTTACTTTTTATGAAAAAGTAATGCGTTATATACTTTTTCTCATCTGTGCTAGGCTTGCTTGTTTGTTTGTTTGTTTGTTTGTTTGTTTGTTTTAAATGCTACTTTTGGCAAATGTAAAGGCTCTTTCACTCCAAAAGTGCAAATGCAAAAGGAAATGCAAATTCATGCCTGTACAGTAGAGGGCGCAGCTCAAACAAACCTTTCAGCTGTGCAGAAGAATAGGACGCAGAGAAGAAACTCTTACTTCAGCAATAAAAACTCTAACTAAAGTAATTTTTGCTTATTAGCATGGTATAATTGGATTATCAAAGGTCAGCAGCAAAGACATAGGTTAATAAAGTGAGATGAAATACATAAAGTATATTTGTGTAATTTAACATATTTAATCATCACAGGTTTGCGTAATATTCTTGGTTTGCATTTCACTGATTTTATTTATTTTGTTACCTGTTAGTCAATAAATGGGAAAACAAAGTAACTTGCGTTCCCTTTCAGTCGGTCACGTTCGACGTACGAATTGGGGATCGTTTTCAGAGACCAATCTACCTGGAAATGAAGATTCCACACTAGTGGTCCAGGAACGCCACTTGGGGCTAACCTGGCAGGTATGCGTGAGCCCGACAAGTCGGTTCCTCAGCGCCCCTATCTGTCAGACGGGCCTCTTTGGCGACGCCATCGAGAACTTCGCCCAGCAGTTCTCGGTGGCCCAGACGCAGACGGAGGCGATTAAAAACATCCTGCCCCGACGACCAGCTGCTGTCTCCACCCAGTCGTCGGCCGCAGCGCCTCCGCCTGCTCGTCGCCGAGGGCGTCCCCCTGCGTCCGCCTCTGCCCCTGCTAAGCCCAAGCAGCAGCCTCCACCTGGGCAGCAGGTGGCCGGGCGTAAGGGAGGCGCCCAATCCGTCAAGGGTCCCACAAAGTCCGCTCGCAAGCGCAAGGGCAAGCGGCCCTGAGACGGGTAGCCTGGGAAGAAGAGGAGCTGCTCTCGGGGAGATGGTGTCCGCACCCTCCCGTTCAAGATGTTAACGCAGAAACACATTTTTAAATGCATCCGTCCCCAAGGTTGGTTTGCAGCGATCGACCTGAAGGACGAAAGTCCTCCCATTCGGGCTGTCCCTGTCGCACAGGGACCTGGTGCTCAGTTACCTCAGCCTGTTGGGACTTCGGGTCAACCGGGAGAAGAGCAAACTCTGCCCCACGCAGAGGATCTCTTATCTCGGTATGGAGCTGGATTCGGTCAACCAGACTGCGCGCCTCACAGAGGAGCGAGTCCAGTCAGTGTTGAACTGCTTGAATACGTTCAAAGGCAGAACGGCGGTCCCACTGAAATTTTTTTCAGAGGCTCCTGGGGGCGTATGGCATCTGCAGCCGCGGTAACGTCACTCGGATTGCTTCATATGAGACCGCTTCAGCACTGGCAGAGTGGCAAGTACCGGGTCCAGTTACTCCTTACTGTCGCCAAACCTTCAGCCCGTGGTTGGACCCTTTGTTTCTACGGGCGGGAGTGCCCTTAGAACAGGTGTCCAGGCATGCTGTGGTCTTCACGGATGCCTCGTCCACCGGCTGAGGGGCCACGTACAACGGGCATGCAGTTTCGGGTCTGTGGACGGGGCCCCAACTGCATTGGCACATCAACTGCCTAGAGTTGCTAGCAGTACGTCTTGCGCTGGGTCGCCTCAAAAAGCCGCTATAGGGCAAGCACGTACTGGTCCGTACGGACAGCACTGCGACCGTTGCGTACATCACCGACAGGGTGGTCTACGCTCCCGCCGCATGCAGCAACTCGCCCGCCATCTCCTCCTTTGGAGTCAGAAGCATCTGAGGTCGCTTTGGGCCATTCACATCCCTGGTGCGCTCAATCGGACAGCCGACGAGCTCTCACGACAGCCGACACCTCCGGGAGAGTGGTGACTCCATCCCCAGGTGGTCCAGCTGATATGGGACCTCTTCGGAGCCGCACAGGTAGACCTGTTTGCCTCTCCGGACTCGACCCATTGCCAGTTGTACTATTCCCTGACTGGGGGCACTCTCGGCACGGATGCACTGGCTCACAGCTGGCCCCCGGGACCTGCGCAAGTATGCATTTCCCCCAGTGAGCCTTCTTGCACAGACACTGTGCAAAGTCAGAGAGGACGAGGAGCAGGTCTTGTTAGTTGCGCCCTACTGGCCCAACCGGACCTGGTACCCCGAACTAACACTCCTCACGACAGCCCCTCCCTGGCCCATTCCTCTGAGGAAGGACCTACTTTCTCAGGGACGGGGCACTCTATGGCACCCGCGTCCAGACCTCTGGAAACTCCATGTCTGGTCCCTGGACGGAACGCGGAGGTTCTAGGTAGCCTGCCACAGGCTGTGGTAGACACCATCACTTCGGCTAGAGCCCCCTCTATGAGGCTCCTCTATGCGTTGAAGTGGAACCTGTTCATTGAATGGTGCTCTTCCCGCCGGGAAGACCCCTGAAAGTGTTCGATTAGTGTCGTGCTTCTTTCCTGCAAAGATGGGCTGGAGCGAAGGCTGTCTCCCTCCACCCTCAAAGTGTACATCGCAGCAATAGTGGCATATCACGACACAGTTGAAGGTAAGTCCGTAGGGAAGCACGACCTAATCTTCAGGTTCCTTAGAGGTGCGAGGAGGCTAAATCCTCCTCGTCCAAACTCGGTACCCCCTTGGGACTTAGCTCTGGTGCTCAAAGCACTTCAGAGTCCTCCCTTTGAGCCTTTGCAGTCCATAGAGCTAAAGATCCTGTCCATGAAGACAGTACTCTTGACTGCATTGACCTCTATCAAGAGGGTAGGGGACCTGCATGCACTTTCGGTCAGCGAATCGTGCCTAGAATTCGGGCCGGCCAACTCTCAAGTCGTCCTGAGACCCCTGCCTGGATATGTGCCCAAGGTTCCCACCACTCCCTTCAGGGACCAGGTGGTGAACCTGCAAGCGCTGCCTTCAGAAGAAGGCAGACCCAGCCCTAGCTTTGCTCTGTCCCGTCTGCGCTCTCTGCGCCTACGTGGACCGAACTCAAAGCTTTAGGACCTCAGAGCAGCTCTTCATCTGTAACAGAGGCCAGCAGAAGGGAAAGGCTGTCTCCAAGCAGAGGTTAGCCCACTGGATAGTGGATGCTATCGTCTTGGCCTACCAGTCCCAAGACGTGCCTTGCCCGTTTGGGTTGCAAGCGCACTCAACTAGGAGTGTGGCTTCCTCCTGGGCGTTGGCTCAGGGCACCTCGCTGACAGATATATGTAGAGCTGCGGGCTGGGCGACACCTAACACGTTCACTAGATTCTATAGCCTCTGTGTAGAGCCGGTATCTTCCCGTGTACTCGCCCCCAGTGGCCAGTAGCGCTAAGTGCCCGTTCTAGTGTCGGCTTGCAACGCCATTCCCGCCCCCTAGGCCAGATACGTGCGTTTATTGTCTCCAGTTGTGTTCCCCAGAAATGGCTAACCCTGTCGAGCCCCTCGGCGTCAGACGTTGCGGCCGTCTGATGCCAGGCTTACACCCATATGCATGTGGAACGTGTGTGTAAGCTGGGTATCCATATGTAGCGGTTCCTACGGCAACCCCATATGTGTATTCCTCCACGGTACCAGCTACCCTACTCGGCTAGCCCCGTGTCTTTCCCTTGACAGAGTCTGCTCTGTCGTCTCTGGTGGTGTTCTTTCCCCCCTAGAACTAGGTTGGAACCACCTCAGAGACTGTCATATGTTGCACTACTCTGCTAGGTTAGTCCTTATGTGTAATTGCCACCTCTCCTTCCATTGAAGGATGTGGCTCCGCAGTGTTCCATCTCTGAGACGGCACGCTTTCCCAGCGTTACCCAGTAGTTACTCTGAGTGGGTCTTGCAGAACAGCAGTGACTGACCTTCTCTGCTAGAGCCCTGACTTGCTGCTCCAACATAGGGGCGGCCCAGGGAGCTCACGCAGAACGCTGGAAGGGCCAGCGCCTGTGGCGTGTTGGTAGGATCCCTAATTCGTCTGTCAGTTCCGACGTACGTCGAACGTGACCGACTGAAAGGGAACGTCTCGGTTACGTATGTAGCCCTCGTTCCCTGAAGGAGGGAACGGAGACGTACGTCCCGTCGCCACAGGTGCTGTACCTCCGTTGAACGGCCGAGTCACTAGTTCGGCTCCTCAACGGAAAAGCAAAGATGCGGTGCTTCCACTTCCTTATTTATACCCGCGCTGCGGAAGAAGCGTGGAATGTGTGAACCGCATGCCAATGTTCATTGGCTCGTTTTAAAACACTCGAAGTAGATTGGTCTCTGAAAACGATCCCCAATTCGTCGGTCAGTTCCGACGTACGTCTCCGTTCCCTCCTTCAGGGAACGAGGGCTACATATGTAACCGAGACGTTACTTATTTGAAAAAGTAAATCAGATATTTTTTTAAAATTAAAAGTTGCGTTACTTTACTAGTAACTTGAAACAAGTAATCTGATTACATAACTCACGTTACTTGTAATGTGTTACTTCCAACACTGATTATAAATTTACATATCAGAAATATATCACATTAAAACTAGTGTTTTAAAAATCTTTAAGATACAGTACATGGCATTTGGCTCGCTGCACTAGGGGCACCAAAAACTATTTACAGAAGAAGAACCTCAACAGATTGCACCCTGTAGATTTCTAATAAAAAGTTGATGTCCAAGTCATTATGTAATTTGCGCACTGCTAATTTACAGTTAACCTTTATGGTGCATTAACTTGCGAAATGAGATTACAAAATGTCAAATTTACCATCACAGCTGTCATGCTAAAATATCTGGAAATATGCCAGTGACGTTTATGCAAATGTGCTTTGCATGGTAACCTTGAAATTGATTTGAGTTAAACTGTGTAAATAATGCAAATGGATCTGTTACATTCTTCAGGTTGAAAACCATAATATGTAGATGTAAAAATACACTTGATCTTGTTTCCAAACATTTGCTGAAAATATGATATGAGAGAAACAACATAATCATAGATGTATGTTCAGTTCTTGAAGTAAGATTAACAAGCCACAGCAAATACTTTTTCAGCACAACCGGCCGATGAATTCCCCCCTGCGTATACAAAGATTTGATATTCCCAGCTGGTCTGCTCTTGTTTGAATTTTTTTTTGTTGCAGAAAACGTTTGTAAAAACAGTCCATCTCATTATTATAGTGATTTCAGTCCAAGTGTTGTACAAGTTCATTGCTGAAACGCCAGCAAGACATTTTACCTCAGTAATTGGAAATATAGCAATGTTAGGACATATGTTAGTTTGAAAATAGAAAAATAATGAGAACAGAATCGCAACTTTCTGGTGTGCCATTTTATAGCACCTGCGGTACTTTCTCAGCACTGATGAAAAGGTAAAAAAAGCTCAACAAAATGTGTTGTTTCAGAATTTTTATAATCTCCGTCTCTGTTTGTTCTCACAGATATTGATGATTGTCAGTCCAATCCATGTCAGAATGGAGGCACCTGCATTGACGAGATCAACTCTTTTGTATGCCTGTGTCTGCCCAGCTATGGTGGAGCCACCTGTGAGAAAGGTAATTAAATAACACACATAACATGCTCACTTACATGCAAATGATAAAATGATGACAGATTTTGGAGGTGGGGGAAATTCGTGATCTTTTAAAATAATTCCCAGATTGATTCAAAAGTGTTTTGTATATCTGTGAATGGGTTTATGTTCCTATATTGAACGATTGAGTGGAAAACCCCCTTTTTTACATAACTACTTGAAATAAATGGACAAGAAACATTATTTCTTATTATAACATTAAGAAACTTATTTTTTATCATTTTTATATATTTAATTATACATTTATGAAATAAAAAAGTAATATCTTAAATAGATTAATATATAAAATTTGATTAGAACTCCAAACAATATTATATTATATTATATTAATATTATATTGAAGTGTGGTTACCATTATAGTATTTATTATTTTTAATTAGCTTTTATTTTTCATTTTAATTTTAGTTTGTTTTACTGATTTTGTTTTATGTGCTTTTGTCATTTTTATTAGCTTTTTTAAAAAACATTTTTATTCAGCTTTAATTTATTTTATTACAGTTTTAGTAATTTTCATCTTCAATTTTTTTTATTTCAGTTTGTTGCCATGGCAACATTTCTATTTTTTTATTGAAGTTTTTCTTAAGTTTAAGATTGTGGTCTAATTTTTATGTTATTTCAGCTTTATTTAAATTAATGAAAATTATTTTAATAGTTTTAGTTGTTCAGTGATGGCACTGATATTATATTGTGAGAATAAATAAATAAATAAATTCTATACAAAAATATTTAACTGCAGAATGTCACAAGTGACAAATCAAAATCAAGTAATATATTTATGTGGTGACATATGAGATGATACATTAAGTTGAGTAAAAAAAAACAAAAACAAATAACACAGCTGCCTTCACACAGACAGCAATAGGTGCAGATAGCCCAGGTGAGCTCTGTCAAACTAAACAAGCTGCACCTGTACTGAGACGCAGCAAATCTAATCCTAGTGTAATCCACAGCAATGTCAGACCTCCACAGCATGCTTAGCTTCTCCAGCCTGAATGTGTTTGCTGTACCATCCTATGCCCTTACAACCAAGCGTTCAGCTGCAAGGCAATGAAGCATGGTCGATCAGTCCTGTCCAAGCCATGAGAGAGAGTAAGTGAGACAGAGAGGGAAACAGGAGTGAGAAAATAGAGGAAGCAGTAGGAGAGATGTAGTCGGACTTGCGATCGCTCTGGTGGAGCGAAACGCACCTTCACCCGTATCCTCCCTCTCCAAATGCAGCCCCCCCGAAGAGAGTGGGGGGAAAGCCCTCCCATCATACACACACTTTATGTCTTGTAAAGTGGGTTGGAGAAGTGGGAGCAGTGGACTGGAACGGGCTCATGGCTGCCCTTCTGGTGATGTTCATTCTAGGTGAACTATTCCATTAACATGCAGGAATCCTTTCAGTGTGTAATATTTAATTTATTTTTTATTTTGTACAAGTGCTTAATTAAATTTTTGATTTTGATTGGACAAAGCATGTGGCAAAAGATTGTAGAGTGCAACAGTCAGGTTCCGAAAGTAAAAATCGATTTCAATTTCTCCAGAAGAACTGGTTTTTAATGATTTTCTAATGATAACTTAAAAATCATTTCTTTTGTTGCAGAAACTTTACTACGTTTTAAGAATATTAATAAATGTGAAGCTACTTTACGTTTGTATTTATATCTTAAATTGTTCTTATACTTATAATCAACAACTTTAAATCAATAGTTTTATATTTTGACAGTTTTTAATTAAATTGTATCATTTGCAAATATAGTGGAGAAAGCGGGCACTTACTATGTATATATAAATATAGGGTTATTGGGTTATTTATTCTGCGCTTAATATATATATTTATGACATATATATGACACTCATCACACAGCACATCAGGGTTGCATCACCGCCTTGTCACGATTTCTGCTAAACATAAATTCCTCACCTGGAATAGCATTTTTAAATTACACCTCGAGAGGACCAATATGGATGCTTTTGCACGAGAACAGTGGTTAATGTACAATCACGCACACCCCTTCAATAAGAATGATCAAAGAGGAGCTGAAGCCCGTGTCAGGTTAATTTGTTTGCTCGCCCAGTCTCCGGTGTAATGTGATTCAAAGACTGTCTGTTCTCATCACAACCACATCAGTCCTTTGAAGCTCACCTGCTTTCAACAGAAACCTCCAGTTTCCATGGCGACCACTACCGATGTCAGTACACCTACAACGCCACCAAACCGGCAGGTTCAGAGGCCAGCTGTTCGATACACAGTGTAGTGTGTGTATCAACAGACTCACTGAGCCAATTAATACGTTATGTTAATTGCAACTCTTCCGGATGCTCAAATTGAGGTAAAAGCATTTTTGAACGCGTTAAACATTGCATTAAAAAATTAATAGCATTTCACAGAGATCCCTAATGTATCTTTGTGGGGTACATTAGGGATCTATTGTCTTTAACGCCACTAAATTTCCATGCAGCGTTCTGAAATGTAGCTTTTAGCACCTGTAATTTTGGCTCAAACGCTTCCCAGTTACTCGCTCTCTATCTACTCTTGTCAAATCTTGAGTACATGTACCTGGCAATTTCTGCTCAATTGGCTTTCTTAAACTCAAGAAATCAAACAAAAGAAATGCATAAACTTGCATGTCATGCTACAAACACCCTCTATTCTTTGTTTGAAGCGAATTGAATAAAAAGCTGATTAGCATGTGACATGCTTAATTAATCCCAGTGCTGCAGAATGCACTTCAAAAAGTATTTCATGCCACTTGCATATGTTAATATCATGCAGTTGTTCAGTTCTATAACTTCTCTTTTTAAATCCCAATCCGTAACGTAAATATTTGTTCAGAGAGAACAGAAAGTGCTTTTGGATAGAGGTGCGCAATCCCAAGTGAGAATGAAGGGACATTAATGCCGCCCGTGGCTTGCCGAATCACATTTTAAACCAATGATTTCGATGCAGGAAACTGCCTGCGAAGACTCCCGAGCCCCACGCACACAATTTCTGCATATATCTCTCCCTTCCAGCTCATAAATTAGTGAGTGCAAGCAATTCCCAGCGTATCTGCCTGACTGTGAAGTATTTGTTAAGTCAAATGTGTGGGGAAGATTTATGAGCTGGAGTCATGCCTGATGCTTATTAACTTAGACCCAACACAAAATCATTTTGTTGTCGTAGTCAGAGTTTGTCCTCAGCCTAGTGTGATGTCATAAACATCCCAGCCAGTTTTGTTGTCCATTTCACACAGCCTTATTATTAATTACAGGGGTTGGACAATGAAACTGAGGGGCTGTTTACACAACACCATTTTCAACTAAAAACAGAAAACATTGTATGCGTTTTGGCTGTTCATTTACACAACAACAGCATTTTGGTGGCCTAAAAAACGTAAGCTTTTGAAAACAGGTTTCAAAGTGCAAATTTTTGAACACGATACCGTCTCTGTGTATACAACAAAAATGCGAATTTGTGAAAACGGTGACGTCATGCGCATGTGTATTATGTGTTCAGTCTATAGGCATGTAGTGTAGTGACATCGTCCAACTACTGGCCTGGCATGAATAATACAGCGTTTTTAGTCGTTTCACGGATCCATGTGAACGGGGATCGTTTTGACAATGTTGTCATCTGTACACGAAAAATGCAAAGGAAAACGTTTTTTTATTACATTGTTGTCATATAAAGGTTCACTAAAACACTGGCCAATATAGTGTTGGAGGTTTCACAGCTATATATGAGCGGCCTGGTGTGAGTTACATCCGGTCAAAGGCATACCTTTTTGGACTTATATCTCAGGAATGTCCTGGGGAAAAGTTATGAAACTCGGGCTGTAGATAGAGCTCGAGAGGCCCTATCGAATGAGACCTCCCCAAGGTCTGGGGCAGTTGGGGTCAGGAGTTAGGGCCAGTCAAAGTTGTGAGGGGGCGTCCCCGAGGCCCGCAACGGATGTGTTCGGGCAGTGGCCCGGAGGGATTCTTCCCACCCGAGTTTGAGCCCACTGGAACTTTCCATTCCCGAGTTATGAGCGAAAGTCTACCGGGATAGGTGACATCAATGGCGGCCGCCATTTTGAATCGCGCCCAGTGGTTTTTGGCTAATATCTCGGCCAAAGCTGGACGAAAACGCCTGAAATTCATACCGGGGATAGAACTCAACTAGGCGGTCTTCACTGATTTTACATTCCATCAGTAAGAACAGAGTGTGAAGCTTGAATTAGCAGAGCAATAGCACAGCTGTACATCAAATATTGCAGTCCACACAACATAATGGGAGACATATCAGAGTTCAAAAGAGGTGCTTGTTGGTGCTTGTCTCACTGGCTCATCTGTGACCAGGACAGCAAGTCTTTGTGGTGTATTGAGAGCTATGGTATCCAGGGTAATGTCTGCATACCACCACGTAGGACGAACCACATCCAACAGGAGTAACTGTTGATGCAAGAGGAAGCTGTCTGAAAGGGATGTCCAGGTACTAACCTGGATTATCTCCACAAAAAAACCCACAGCTGCCCAACTCACTGCAGAATTAAATGCACACATCGACTCTCCTGTTTCAACCAAAAACCATGAAAATTTTCATGGTCGGGATGCTATAGCTAAACCTTTGGTCACTCATGCCAATGCCAAATGTTTCATTGGTGCCAACAGTGCAAATCTTGGGTTGTGGACAATGTGAAACATGCATTGGACATGTATTGTTCTTTCCACCTTCACTGTCTTTCCCACATCCGTTGGAGTTACGGTGTGGAAAAGCCCGAAGAGGATTAACATTGTAACAAGCATTGTACCCTGAAGGAAGTGTTGTGTATCAGCATGCTAATGCACCAATACACACAGCAAGACTTGTGACAGAATGGTTTGATGAACATGAAAGTGAAGTTGAATATCCCCCTTGGCCTTCACAGTCACCATATCTAAATATTTTTGAGCCACTTTGGGGTGTTTTGGAGGAGCGAGCCAGAAGACATTTTCCTCAACCAACATCACATAGTGACCTGGTCACTGTTCTGGAAGAGGAATGGCTCAAAATCCGTCGGACCACTGTGCAGGGCTTGTATCTGTCATTCCCAAGACGAATTGATGCTGGCCACAAAAGGAGGCCCTAAACCAATAAATGATTGTGGTCTAAAACAACGAGTTTCTGTTTCATTGTCCAACCCCTGTATTTCACAACACAGTTCCACCCAGGTTTGGAATTTATTTATTTCATATATTTATGAGATTTTACGGTGCTCTTTCCTGAGTCCAACAACATCACAAAGGCTCTGGTGAGTTTGTTGTTGTTGTTGTTTTATTATTTTATTTTAGGTAATTTTAAATATTTTTTCTATTCAACTACACTACAAAAAATGAGCAAAGCCAAAAAAAAATTAATTTTTAACTTTTAATGGTCTTAACCATTTTAATTACAAATCACTGGTCAGGAAATAAGCAAGAATTTTACAAATACTGTAGAAAGTAATTTAGCAAGGAATAGCCTTCATCTTTGTTTTTGTTAAATGTTTAAGCCGTGTGGGTAAACTTGCAGACAGCTTTTTAAGGGAAGAAAAGTCAGTGTTGTTCCATTCAATGTTAATGGCTTCGAACAGTTCATGAGTAGATGAAAAATGTCTCCCAGTTAGTTTGAGTTTAATATGAGACCAAATATTTACTATAGGGTTCAAATCTGTACTCTGACCAGGCCAAAACATGAGCCTCAAGCCACTTTTTGGTTGTGTTCGCAATTTGGGCAGAAGCATTGTCTTGTTGAAAAGTAACATCTGATCATTCCTTTTTAGATAACAACTTTTCATTGGTGGGAAGCAAGTAAATCTGCAATATTCTTCTGTACTTCACAGCATTAAATGACTTTTCACAGTGAAGGATCTCACCAATACCAGCAGCTAAAAAGTCTCCCCACACAATGAGTCTTTTCCTCCATTCTTCACTGTGCTAGAGATGCATTTATTATTATATTTCTCAGCAGATTTTCGAAGACACCACTCTGGAGCATCACCATGCAACTGTTTCATTGTGATTCATCACTCCACACACAACTTTCCAAGTTCTGCTAAAAAACAAACAAACAAACAAAAAAACTGAGACAGCAATGGCTTTTTAAGTAGTGCATTTCCTTAGATTTTGCTAATTTCCTGACCAATATTTTGTGGTTAAGACAATTAAAAACTTAGTGTTTAGCCATTTTGGTCCTGTTTTGCCCTGGAATGTATGCTAAGAAATTCTTTTGGATTTTTAGATAATATATATATATATATATATATATATATTATTTTTTAACCTCTAAGATTTTCTGTCTGACGGTAGTGAGTTCAGTAGATGCACCCTAAAATCAGTTTGAAACCATCATGTAGTCTCAATCCATTCTTTCATGCTAGAATGCTGGATTTGTCAATATTTATAATAAATATTTGTCAGGTTATTTTTGTATCTGGTGGTGTTGACTCATATTGAGGAACAGAAGCAGGAGGAGATTGCACTCAAAATAGGATGAATACCTTTCAAAGAGTTAAACAGATTAATCTAAAATAATTCACTGATACAGAATATTGTGAAATAAATAAAATTTTAGATTGCAAATGCACTTATAATGAGGTAGCTGAATATATTTTACCTCACATATCTGGGGCATTTTTGTGACATTTTTCCCCAACCCTGATTATTCTCTGTCCCTAAGTTTGCCTACCGTAGAAAATGGCTAGCTATTGAAGTTTGCGTGTTTGTAACAAGGTTAAACAATGCACCAATCCAACCTGACGGCATTTTCTTTTATCGTAAAGGAAGTTTTGTCAAGACTAGCAGATTGATTGACAGCTGAAAAGAGTGGTGGGGATGTTACATGCCGTCTAGTCTGAGCTGGAGGGAGGCAGATCTGAAAATAATCAAGACAGACAGTGAGTTGTACCACTGAGGTCCTGCATCAACTAATATTGAGCACAGCCAAATTAATCATGGCCTTCTGGGTCTTTAGATAGTGTTTGCACTAATGAAGATTTCTTAATTATAACATCACATCAACAGGAGCGTGTGGTGAAGAGTGCTAAAGAGTTGAGTAGAGGTACACATTTCTAGCTTGTCTTTTAAACCAATTTTTTTTGTAAGCAATTTTTTATATTAATGCCAGTCAGAACACCCCAACTACCTACCCCCCCCCCCCCCCCCCCCCCCCCAATATATAACCCCCCATATAATCTAAAGTATAGTATATTTAATAATTATATATTTGTATATGACTTCAATGGTCGGATTCTTTGTTTAGCCAATCAGAAGACACTTGCTGTCTGACAGTTATTTTGCATATTCCATATATGCAAGCAGGAAGTTAAAGGTGTAGTAGCTAAAGCATATTAATGACATTTATGAGGTCATATTCAAATTCATTAGCAGCTGTTGCATGTTAGTTTGTAGTTTGAGTTTGTAGGGTGGATTTTGAATCATTCCAAAATGTCTAAAGTCACCTTAATTAGACTAGTATTATTCAGATCAGCGGTTTTCAATCCTAGTCCTGGGGACCCACCGCTCTGCACATTTTCTCTGTCTCTCTTATCTGACACATTCAGTTCAGTTCATAGAGCTCTCACCTATTGAGCTGATGACCTGAATCACATGTGTTAAATAAGGGAGACATACCAAACCTGGAGAGCGGTGGGTCCCCAGGACCAGGATTGAAAACCACTGATTTAGATTAAATAATCAACATTGTTGAGTTGTTCTGGAGAGTTTTTTGGCATAGGTCCACGTCGATACGCTACCTAATAATCTGTGGCAGACACACTCAGAGGGAAGAATCAAGTATTCATCAAGTTCAGTCTTCATGCATCAGAGAGCCACAGCGTGAGGATTTTTTTTTTTTTTTAAGGTTGCCAATCAGGGCTGTGAGCCAGTGAAAAATTCCTCCCTTCTGTTAGGGGGAATATGATGAATGAATGCTGCAGAGTGTTAGTGTTACTGAGGCAGCTGGAAAAAGAGGAAAACATGATAGGAAGACTTTCCTAGTACTTGGCTACTTTCCTACTCTTGTTTCAGCAAAGCAATTGTAAAAGTTTGGCACTAAACGTGCACAGAATTCCCCAAACTTAGTTTGGTGAATAGATTTTGCACTCTGAACGCCTCTCTGCGGCAAAGACCAGCTTGAATTTCCAGGCGGGTTGATGCAAGTTACTGGTGGTTTGATCACAGCAATGGTGGCATTTTAGGGTTCCTACGAGTCTTAAATGGGTTTTTCAAACTTAAAAGGGATAGTTCACCCAAAAATGAAAATTACCCCATGATTTACTCACCCTCAAGCCATCCTAGGTGTATATGACATTCTTCTTTCAGACAAATACAATCGGAAATATGTCCTGGCTCTTCCAAGCATTATAATGGCAATGAATGACAGCCCAAAATTTGAAGCCCAAAAAAGTGTATCCATCCATTATAAAAGTACTCCACACGGCTCCTGGGGTTAATAAAGGCCATCTAAAGCGAATCGATGGAGGCGGACCCCCTATGGAAAAAGCGTAACTGGCGCGACGATGACGTCGGACATAGCGTAAGCATTTTGAACTGCGAGAGGCATACGGAATACGTAATACGGAAGGCGGTCTTCCGGAAGCTAGATATTTTACTTTATAGTTTTAAATATGGATATTTTTCTTACAAAAACCCATCACTTCTCTTCAGAAGGCCTTTATTAACCCCCGAAGCCGTGTGGATTACTTTTATAATGGATGGATGCACTTTTTTGGTCTTCAAATTTTGGGTTGCCATTTACTGCTATTATAATGCTTGGAAGAGCCAGGATATTTTTTAATATAACTCCGATTGTATTCGTCTGCAAGAACGTCGTATACACCTAGGATGGCTTGAGGGTGAGTAAATCATGGGGTAATTTTCATTTTTGGTGAATGATCCCTTTAAGGCCATATAAAATGATGTCCCAAAGGGTATTTTACATTCATTATACTAAGTTTTATTAAGGGTTGTGTGCCATTCAGCTTTGGTTTGACAGTGCCTTAAAAGTAGAATTAAATGAACTGAAATTCAAAGATATTCATACTGTAGTTGTCCAGTATGTGTTCATCAAGACCATTTTTTATGGCTTGACTCATTTTATGTGCTTTACATTTTATATACATTTTTCTGAGTTTAGGAAACCCTAAATCAGATCCTGGATGAATCCTATACCAGTTGCAGAGCCGTAAAGCCAAGCATCATAATGGGCTCCCCGCGGACGGCCTGTAATTGCTCTCGATAAACCAAGCTGATGCACCTTGTGGCTGTGAGTGTGAGTGCATGAAACCTGAGTGCTTTCGGCTCGCATCAGCTTTAACAAGCGCCAGCCCCTTTAAATCAAGTGCGCCAACAGCCCATACCGTTGAGGCTATAAGCATGCATCTCCCTGGCAGCGTTTTTTCTCACTGTTACAGATGGTGTCTGTACACGAACTCAAATGGCAACGTGTTTGTCGACCCTTGTTCCAGCATTCGCCCCTCTGCTCTCACTCCATCACTTTCGCATCTGTGAAAGTGCACTTATTACTCCTTGCTCTCAGATGATCTTGACTACATCATCCAAGACAGAATGAGGTGGCTGAGACAGTTATCTTCACTATTGCTTCTTGTGTCTACTTACACCTTGTTTACGACCTCCATTCTCACAAACAGCAAAAACATGTTCCACGAAAATGGCGTCACCTGAAAATTAACCCCCCAAATGCTTCATCATCAGGGGTGTTGAAAACACAGCACTAAAATATCACATTGTGATGGGAATAAATGACCCAATCACTCAGTTGGAAGCACTTGCCCTTTTTTATTTTTAACTGCTGCTCATTCACTTGGCATGCATTAATCATGAAAACGTGCCAACCGTCAGTTGTGACACGTTCGAAAGGAGCTCTAGATAAACTATAAATGTCCAAGACAGCTAGCTAGCCTCTCTCGAAGAGGCTCTGTATAATATTTATTTATTTATTTATTGTTATTTATTTTTGCCTTAAAATAACAGGACAGTGGCTGGAGAAGCAACACTGTGCCACAGCTCTGTTGGCAAGCAGCTCCACAGCACCTATTTAAAGGGGTTATGATGCACTGTTTTATAATGTTTCCCGGGGTGCACTTATAATGTTAGTATGATTTTTACATCAAAAATTGTCATACTTTAGAAATAAAAGGCAATTTTTCTACCCTGATTTAGCCCTCTGCTCTGAACGCTGTTTTAAGGGGCGTGTCTGTTGTGAGACTTCAGTGTAAACGCCCACTGCTGCAAGTGGCTAGCATCTTTGCATATGAAATGACTAAAGGCCCGTTTACACCAAGGACAATAACTATAAAGATAACGATAAAGATATAGTTCTAAAAATCGTTCTCAATATTAAAGAATAGCAGATTTCAAACCACAGCTATAACGATATAGAGAAACGATATCGTTGGAATCATTTTCAGAACGATTTTATCCAGCTGATGAACGATAAAAACTTTGACAGCCAATCAGAATCCATCCTGCTGTAACGAGCTCAAGCATTTAAAGCAGCGGACAAGCACGCACTTAGAATAAACAGAACGATATTGTCCGCTGGTGTGGACGCTAATATAGTTATCTTTATAGTTATCATCCTTGGTGTGAACGGGCCTTAAGTATACACGTGGAACTCTCTCGAAAACTTTTAGCACGTTTTTACTATTACAGCTCTCAAGATTAACTAATCGTGAAAAATGTTGATTATAGCATTATATTTAGATCTATGGAATTATATTTAGATCGTGGCATGAAAGGTTGCAGTGATGAGCATTGTAGCCGATCACAGACATGTTGAGGGCATGAATGCAGCGATCTCATCATTGCAACTCGATTTCTGCATGCTAACGAATGATTTCATCATAACTAACAGTGCAAACACAATGTAAATAAGAGATTTGTTGATTATAACGGGAGTTTTGGCGAGAGTCAGAACTCAGTCACTGATAAACTCGCGCTGTTTGATTGACAGCTTCAGGCGCATTCTTAGATCGCTTTCTATGTATAATTTAATCACAGTTTAAATAACAGATTATTTTCATCCTACTAAGAGAAACAATGTGAAGTTGACTGTTTAGTCACTGGTTTGATTTACTGACACATAGACAAAGAACATCTGACTGTATGAATCATTACATATCAGAAATCACTGGTCACAGATCAGGCATTAGAATTATCACAGTTACTTACATGTTGTGGCATTACTGTCGAGTCCATATCATAAAAGTCTGTTTGCAAAGCCTGCGCCGAAACTGCAAATGATTTACCAAAGAATCCACAGTGAAATGTACCAAATACAAATAAATAATGCTCAGCTGAGACATTCACATTGTTGAAAATAAATAACCACATTCCTAGCATTAGGATCCTTTGGAAGGTAATGTTATTTTTAGTCCGTTCGTCTCTCCTCATCATCTCACCAACACGCCAGTGGGCGGGGCCAACGTTGCAATGATGAAGTAGGTGTTGATTTTCTTCTGCAGAGGCGGTCTTTCATAGATAGGCACATTCCACAATGAGTTGTTCTCTGGGCTTGGTTACAATAAAAGCTGTTTTTGGACTAACAAGGAAGTATTCAGTTCTGAAACTTACAAGATATTCTTATAGTATGATGACCTCTTATATGTCAAAAGCTCAAGGAAAATTTGATTTCTCAGTTCATGACCCCTTTAATATAGTCTGAGTGGTTTTGTTTTGTTTTGCCTATTTGTTTTGCTTTGCTTTGCTTTTTGCACAGCCTTTTACATCAACAGCATTTACATCAACATTTAGCATTTTTTCCCTGCTATTCTCGACCCTATCAGACCTGCAACCTATTTTTGGTTCACCAGTTGAGCCTCTAGAAGAAGAAACAAATAAACAAGGATTCCGCTCGGCCGCTCTTCCACAGGTTTCTTTTTGCAAATATTTGCTGTAGGACTGGTTTAATGAGCGCAGGTATAAAAGAAAAGTCTGCCGTGAGCAATATAATTTGCTTTGAACACCGTCGGGCTGCTTTCTTTAAAGAATTGCAACTCCCACTAGGCTTTGGGGCGAAGGCTTTCAGGTGGAGGACTGGTGACAACCGCCCATTCCTAATTCGGGCCAGGTGCCAAGGTATGCCAACGGTGCCTTGTAATGCCCCCAGCATCTCTATTCTTCCTGCGACTGGAGATAAGAGTGCAGGCTCAGCTGGAGCGCACCAATTTGGACGCGTTCCCACTGTATTACAATACACTGTCAACAGTCCTGAATGGATCCAGAAGCTTGTACGCAGTGTGGTTCCGGTCTCTTGGACTGATCAAATTGCAATGCTCAACTTACTGCTCTCTATTTTCATTCTCACAGTTGACATAACTTTGATACACAGCAAGAAACGCATTTAAATTCACATTTAGCATTGTTTTTCCCCTGCTATTCTCAACCCTATCACACCTGCGACCCACCAGTTGAGAATTATTGTTACATTAAAGATTAGCTCTTGCCTTATAGATTAGCTAACACTGTTCATCCTCCTTTGGGAAACTTGTGTGTTGTCTCTGTTCCAGCCTCAGCAGCAATGAAAGAGCAGCCAGTCTGTTTTTCTCCCTAGAGAACACTAAGCCAGTTGAATGCCAAAACGTATGAGAGATAATCTTTTGTTCTGGGCAGTATTTTCTTTCAGGTTAGCTTCAGGCTAGATCCCTCTGACTCAGGTTAAATGGGACTGCCCTCAAAGTTTAGCTCTGTATCTCTTGAATTAGTGGTATTCAGGGAATGCAAACCTGTGGAAGTGGAGGGTACAAAACAAGAAATGCCAAAATGAAAAGGTTGTTTTAGCAAACAGCAATCCTTTCAGGTCTGTTAGTAATATGCCTAAACAGGATCCAAAATGTATTTTTATTTGCCACACCTGCCAGTGGCAAATGAATTGAGAATATTGCATTTTTGTATATTGTATTTTTTTTAAATTTAATTTAATTTTATAATTTTTGACCAATAGCACTCACAGCACCATATACCAAACAGCGTTTGAATATTTAATGTATGTGTCACCACAAGATATAAAAACCTTAAAATTACATGAATAATTTAAAGATTTTTGGTAGTTTTATTTAGCTAATTCTGCAGCGTCGAATTGACTACTTTAACCAGCTTTACTAAAAGAAACCTATTCTGTTTTACCAGCACCAACTAGGATAGTATGTGTAATGGAGAAAACAAATTATAGTTACATTTTCATTCTGATCAAGACAATAAGGAACTAATGTGATTGACAGTTGGCGTTAACATTTCGGACACGTAGACCTGTTCCTCTGCCCCGCGTTCAGGCAGCTCTCACACCCATCTGCATGCTAAACAGAGGCCCATACGGGCCAATTTGCAGCAGCCAATTTACCAACGTCGCTTTGAATTTGCTAGGAGTAAAAAAGGCAGCAAAGTGCTTGGAGCTTCATGAAATGGGGAGTCTGGGACGGCTAAAACCTTCACCCTCAAACACATACACAAATGTACAAAGCCACACACCTTCAGAAAAGTACAGATTTTCTGTTATGTGATTTTCTGTTTCTGTCATGTGCCCAGATGCGGTAGAGTCCCGTAGGGCTAGAAAGAGACAGTTCTGACAAGGATGTGACAGGGCTTAATTAGCCGTTGAACTTAGCAGCAGAAGACATTTCTCTAGATTGTTTTCATTTGAATAGATTAAGATGTGTTTTTGCTAATGCTAAACTGCTTATGCTCACAGCCATGGATTAGAGTGACACAACAAAGAGGAGCGAATAAAACGCATGCATGTGTCACTTCAGAGGAGCTAAAGTTGAGTGCTAAAGTATCCTAGCATGCAGCTTTGTGTGAGATTATTGCTGAATGGTCTTTTTATACACCATGACAAACCAAATTCATGCTTATCTTTCATTCAGTTAAACTTTCACTCACATTGTTATGCTAATTATGATGCTAAATGCTAATTAGTAGCATTTTCGCTAATGTCTCATACTCTTTTTTTGTACCTCACGCACTCTTTCTCTCTCAACGCAGATACTGAGGGTTGCGAGCACAGCTGGAGGAAGTTTCACGGCCACTGCTACAGGTACTTCACCCGTAGACACACATGGGAGGACGCTGAGAAGGACTGCAGAGAGCACAGCGGTCACCTGGCCAGTATCCACTCCACGCAAGAGCAGGACTTCATTAATGGTCAGCATCTGCTCAATGTAAACAAATGCGCAAATAAAGTTCTGCAGGTTCAATATGCTAGTGTACTTCTAAAAATAAACTTTTACACTATACCGTTCAAAAGAACACTTACCAAGAATGCATTGATTTAATCAAAAATACAGTAAAAATTGTAGTATTGTCAAATATTATTTAATTTAAAATAACTGATAATAATAAATTTTTTAAATGTAGTTTATTCCGGTGATGATTTTCAGCATCATTACTCCAGTCTTCAGTGTCACATGATCCTTCTGAAATTATTCTAATGTGCTGATTTGCTGATCAAGAAACATTTCTTATTATTATCAATGTTGAAAACAGTTCATATTTTTGTGGAAACAGTGTCCAGTTTTCCAGTTTTTCCAGTTTTCTTTGATGCAATCAATTGCAAGTGACTAGCCCAAACTTTCTACAGCTAGGCGAAAGAAAACTTAATTTCTCAGAATTGCATAACCTATTGAATTGCTATCAACAGAGTGCAACAGTCGGGTTCCAAAACTAAAAATCCCATTCATTTTCTCCATAGGGGAATTGGATTTTAACAATAACTTATTAAAGGCAGGCAGACCTACTGTGGACTACAAGATTGTTAATTGATGTTTATGCTGTTGTTAAAGTTGTCAGCCCACATTAATTCAACTTATTTTTTTAATTAATCATGTTTAACACCGGTATTCCAGGTAGAAAATATTACCCATGATTCTGCCAAAAGAACTCTGCCCTCTTTGATGAAGCACTGTGAATAATGTGATAGTCTACCTACTCTCAAACTACTTATATGTTTGTATGCATATTTTGCAATATATTGAAAATATGTTGTTCTTTCCTTTATTCGCTCGTAAGTACGCAGTGTTGAACCTTTGTCTTTTTGTCAGGTTTTCAAATACTTTTTTCAAATCAAAGTTTCTAATGTTGTGGTTCTCTTCGTAAATCCCTATGGAAAATTCATTTAAAATTCACACTTATGATTTGAAAGGAAACCAATTTTTAAATTCTGTATTCTGTGGAACCCTGTTTTTTATAGGTTATAAAACAGTAGGTAACTCTGGCTAAACTGTGTTTGTTTTACCCAATTAGCTTTGACTAAAACCATTTGCATAGCCTAGATTCATTAATAGCTAGCCACATAACTAAGATAAGAGACAGGACTGCTGACCTCCCGCACGGCACAGATTGCATTATGTCTACTGCCCCTGGTCGAGCCTAAATCCAGCGTAATGACGCTCGCTGTGGCCTCTCACAGCATGCTGTCTGCTCACAGAGCCACAGCACTCACCAAAAAGTGTGTTTAATCGCCTTGAAAATGGACATCTCCACCTCTGTAATAAAGGGGGCACAGCCATTAGGAAGATTAATGGGCCCTGTAATGATGTTAATCAGTAACACCATGATTGAAATTCCATTACACCCCTACCAAAAAAAAATCCTCACAAATGTATCTTGGGGACGATCTGATGGCTTCTGGCTTGAGCTTGAATTGTGATTGTGATAACACTGTCGCTTGGCTCCCAGTGGCCCTGTAGGAGACATAAAGCAGACTACAACTTAAAGGGGAAGCATTACCACTGCATTTTATGACACTAAGAACCTATTTACACCTGGTATAAACCTGTTTTTTAGTGGTCTTCCAGGTTGTTGGTTATACATGGTCAGAGGTGTCAAAAGTAATCACATTCATTACTCAGGTAGAAGTATAGATACTAGGGTTTAAAAAGACTTCTGTAGAAGTTGAAGTATCAACTCAAGCTTTTTACTCAAGTAAAGGTGTAAAAATACTGGTTTCAAAACTACTTAAAGTATAAAAGTAAAAGTAATGTAAGGAGAAAAATGCCATTAAGGACAAAAGCTTAGGCCGCGCCACAGGGGCCTATAGTGCACTACCCCACCTACTCAAAAAAACATTTTTCTAAAGACCATAATGACTATAATGTTATATTAAAATGTTAATGTTGAAAAATTTGGGATGCACTAGGCTAACTGTTTCAGCCGCATATATGCCCATTGAAAATGAACGCATTTTAGTACAATGCAAATACATTAAAGAACCATATGTGTACTACTGAGCATTAAAGTGTTTCATGGAGTGGAAGATATGACGACTAGTTGCCTATAAGTATTGTAATGGTGCAAAAAGTCAAACTTCAGAGGCATGTTATCAATAACCTTTATTGGAATGTACATGTACATGTCTGATCAGTGTTGCCAGATTGGGTCGACGATTTCCAGCCCAAAAGCTCACAAAAACCCGTCCACTCCAAGAAAAAAACGCCCAAAACTTTAACTGCCAAAATAATGTGATATTATTTTATTGCCATACCAATCAAGGTTGATAAGTACCATTTTATCTCCTTAAAACATAATGTTGATGATAAAAAAAAATCAATTTCCCAGGAAAATTGAAAAATCAAATATGACTATATTTCCAGGTGGAAACTGTCAAAACGGCAATCCCTCAGAAAAACACATGCATCATTTTCAATGTCAACAGTAAGAAGCCAATTTAAGTGCAAAAAGTGCCCAATATAAGAGATCGGAAAAAGCAATGTAATTAACAGGCATTTCACACACGTTAATGCACACACCACTGCCAAAATGCGTCATTCATTGATATTGTACAATAATCTGCCAACAAAAAATAACAACAATGCGCTTATCTTTGTGTTGCGCTTTGCTCTGACGAAACTACAGTACGTCTTTCGTTAAGTACATAGAACATAACGCACTTAGCACAGTCAAAACTGATTAAATGTTGATTCAAACCTCTTTCAGCAGCTGTTGGGGTTGCTAGTTGCAGATGTCCTGAGTGTGTATATGACGATGGACAGGAGTCATGGTTATATTTATAAAGAGTCTTCGAGTCACAGGTGTAATCCACGTTTGAGAGTTGGTTCACTCTCCCACTCTTTACTGTAGATACAACTTACTGTATATTTATGCCACTGGCATAGCGATCACTTGAATATACAGCTACGAATTATCGCGCTAAAAACCTGGCTGTCAGTCATGAATGAGCACGTCTGCCTGCTGATCGCTTATTGGCTGAAAGTGCGTGCTCGTAGGCGGGAACCCGCCCAATCTGGCAACACTGTGTGTGATTTGTGTCATGTGCAGGTGCGATGGATCGCGTACAAACCAATAGGGTGTCGGAATGGTATATGTTTATACTTCTCATCCAACCACAATCAAATTCACTCTATCCGGATGGCGTGATTTATCTGGAGAGGTTTTTTTTTTTTTTGAACGATGACAAGCCGGAATGAAAACAAGCCGAAATGAAATGAGGCTATTTTTAAAATGTAAGGAGTAGAAAGTACAGATAATTGCGTGAAAATGTAAGGAGTAGAAGTAAAAAGTCGGCTGAAAAATAATTACTCCAGTAAAGTATAGATACCCAAAATTTCTACTTAAGTAAGGTAACGAAGTATTTGTACTTTGTTACTTGACACCTCTGTACATGGTATAAATTTAAGTCTTTCCATTAAATATGTGGGGAAAGAAGTGTTTAAAATATGTGCTGTTGTCCCAGAAAGTAAAAACTTCTAAATGAATGCCGAAAATATAGAATTTTTTAATAGAAAAAATTGTAATTTGAAATGTTTTGTGCCTTTAAAACATTAGACTTGTTTCATTTGGTCATTTGCATATGAAGCAGACTGAGGGTATGGAATCCATTGGGTCCGTCTGCCCTAGCTAGATTTAAAGAGACACCTCGGGTTCACGAGGGCCAACCGGAGAACAGGTCTATTAGAGAATCCCTCTCAAGGGGCCCAGAGCATGAAAGAATTCCATAATTTAAAATATAGTAATATATTATAATAAAAAATAATAATAATTTGAAATGTTTGTACTTTTAAAACAGGAATGAGCCATGAGAACACATGGATTGGTCTGAATGACAGGATGGTGGAAGACGACTTCCAGTGGACCGATAACATGGATCTGGTGAGACTAGCACAAAATACATTAAAAGAAATAAAATTTATTTCTTTTTATTCATATATTTAAAATAGACAAATTGTATCAGAATACAAATATCAGAACATACAGTACAAATAATCACTTATAGACTAATCAGAGTATGATAATACAGGCAGTATGGTCAGATAGATTATGCAAATGGAAGCACAAGTCTCTCTTTAAAGTTTTCAAGCCATTTAGGTACCAAACAAGTTTTTATAATATATTATACCAGACCCATTAGATGTAAAACCCCATTTGTAATGCAACAGATATGTAAGAAGGTACAATAAATACCTAGTAAAGCCATGGGATTGGATTTAGCCCTGAAATATCCATGTTCCTCCTCCAGCAATATGAGAACTGGAGGGAGAACCAGCCGGATAATTTCTTTGCGGGCGGAGAGGACTGCGTGGTGATGATCGCCCATGAGAACGGCAAATGGAACGATGTGCCCTGCAACTACAACCTGCCCTACATCTGCAAGAAAGGCACAGGTGAGCGTGAGAGAGAGAGAGAGAGAGAGAGAGAGAGAGCGAGGAGGCTTTGGAAAAGAGGACAAATATTGTACCGCCTTGCTTTATACCTCACTGTACTGTTTTCTCATTGCTGACCTCCTTTTGTTAACTTAATTCACACATCTTCATGTTCTTCATGAGATGTTCCTCATGAAGATTTAAATCCATTCTGCTTCTTTAAAGGGATAGTTCTCTCATGTCATTCAAAACCCATTTGACTTTATTCAGACTGGTTTTGTGAAACGGATCAACAATTCATTGAAAAGATACGACTCAAAAGAACGATTTGTTGTCACGCAAAGGTATTATCACGTCTTCGGAAGACTTGAACTATAGTTATAGAAATACAGAGTCATATCAACCACTTTTATGATACTTTTACATGCTTTAGTGCCCTTTTTTAAACGGGTCATGAACTGAGAAATCAAATTTTCCTTGAGCTTTTGACATATAAGAGGTCATCATACTATAAGAATATCCTGTAAGTTTCAGAACTGAAAACGTCCTTATTAGTCCAAAAACAGCTTTTATTGTAACCAAGCCCAGAGCGACTCATTGTGGAATGTGCCTATCTGTGAAAGACCGCCTCTGCAGAAGAAAATAAACACTTACTTCATCATTGCAACTTTGACCGCGCCCACTGGCGTGTTAGTGAGATGACGAGGAGAGAATATCGCGCTTTTCTCCTCGTCATCTAAAGCTTGAAAGCTTAAAGGTATAGCTCTCCCAAAAATAAAACTTCTGTCATTATTTACTCACCCTCATGTCGTTCCAAACCTGTGTGACTTTCTTTGTTCTGTGGAACATCAGAGAAGATATTTTAAAGAATGCTGGTAACCAAACTGTTTCAAAAATACAATGGAAGTCAATGGAAACTGAAACTGTCTGGTTACCATCATTCTTTAAAATATATATTTGTGTGTGTGTTACGCACTCATACTGGTTTGGAACAACATGAGGGTAAGTAAATGATGACAGAATTTTCATTTTTGGGGGAACTATTTCTGTAACAAAGTCCCATATTCCAAATTCATTCCCTTCCACTTCTTATTTTTATGTCAGTTTGTATGGCTTTATTTTCAGCAGTTCCTCCTTCACCAATTCCTCTCACGTCTTTCGCCATCAGACAAGGACCTCAGCAATAACTGTCAGTCATTTTGTTCTGATGATGTGATGGTGGGTCCTCAGGAGGACCGCGTGTTCAAAGCCTCAATCATGACATGACGGACATGACTGGTTCTCTTCAGTCACTTTTAGCTGTCTAGCTCTTATGCAATCTGCTTCACCCACACCACTATGGACTTATTAGACTTGTTTTATCTGGTCATTTACATATGAAGCAGACTCAGGGTGTGGAATCCATCGGGTCCGTCTGCCCTAGCTAGATTTAAAGAGGCACCTCTGGTTCACGAGGGCCAACCAGAGAACAGGTCCATCAGAGAATCCCTCTCAAGAGCTCCAGACCATGATGGACCTGCTCTGGAGAGCCAAGAAAAAACACGTTTCTCACTTCCAATTGAAATTCTGACCTCTGTTCCATAATTTAACACTTAATTCATTATTAAAAATGTGTTTGAGCTTATGTGGTAGGCTTACTTGGCACTTGATAAAAACTTGCTACTGAGAAATCTCCAAAAACAACACCATAAATTGGGTATTAGGATTTCAATCAGATCTCAGATTAAATGTTTAACTTAAATATTTATATATTTAAACTAAATATTTAATTGAAATCCATAATCAAATAAAATATTACATTTAATATACATATTTAAATGAAACAAGTCTAATTGGCTATCCAGAGCTGGTCCGCCATTGTCTGGGACTCCTGAGATGCGTCCTCTGATGGACCTGTTCTCCGGTTGGCCCTTGTGAACCCAAAGTGTCTCTTTTAATCTTGCTAAGGCAAACAGACTGGAAAAAAGCTAATAAGTTCTCAGAAAATCTTCAAATACATATATACATTAGCATGGTTATTGTAATGGTGTGCACAGGGGTTACTCTGGGCAGTAGCCACTGATTTTAATCGATGGTGTGCTTGTTCAATTTTGAGCAAACAGTCATATTGCTGGCACACATACACAGATCAGCCAGCTGTCATTTGCAGGACCACCTGGGAAACATTTTCAACCACCCCCACCACCTGCCTCGCTGTCCCTTTTTGTCCATCAGCCCTCCCCCAGTCATTCTATCATTCAAACTGTCACCACTATTGATCATGCAATCCCTCCGGCGAAGCCTTAATACAATAATAGAATCCCTTAAGAAGAGCGTAGAGAAGCAATGCATGGTATTAACTCATGAGATATGTGCTTTAAACAGACCTACTGCCAGTAAGCTTCTCTCTTGTTGTAATAGTTTTTATGCTGAGCTACAGATTTTGCTGGAGGTAAAGATGCCTGAATCCAAAATGTTCAGCATAAGTCCCAGTGTGATGCTGACTCAGTCGAAGAACCCCTATCTATGTCTGTGTTATTGAATCACCTTGACTTTTCCCTGCCAGTTTTGATATTTGGACGAATGAGGTGTGATGCATCCTCGGGCATTCTGCTCGGGCTGGTCAATATGATAGCGCTGCGATAAACCACTTTCCTTTTTCATCTGTAAAAATGCTTCAACTTGCAGTTGAACACAAAAGTGAGATTGTCAATCACTTCAGATGCCTGCCACATATAGCATAATTCAAAAGTAAGGCGAATTTAAAATATTAGTTCAAATGAATTTATTTATTATTTTACTTGTACATTCATTTATTTATTTAATGTGTGGATGCAATTGCATTAGATAATATATAAGGTCAATCGTCACCCTTTATTCAAATATTATTAAAAATGTGTTAAAGATTTTATAAGCATATTGCATATTTGTCCATGGAATCAATTGTTTTATTTGTGATAAAGCAATGAAACTTGCCAAATTGTGTGGACATAATTTTTGGCCAGGCTGTCATACAAAAAAAAACAAAAACAAATATATATATATATATATATATATATACACGATAGAACCAATTAAATATTAATAACTGATTATTTTGTAGTCAATGTAAGTTTTTTTCTTTATATATATATATATATATATATATATATATATATATATATGCATTTTTTTGCATAATAAAATAAAACCTGTAGCTTTTTTTTTTGCCAAATAATTTTGTCAGATAAAAACCTTCAGTTCAGTTCAGTGTTTTGGTCTTCCATCATATTTAAAATATTTTTTGTACATTTTGATAGTTTAATTGAACTTGTAGGGTCATAAAAAATAAATATATAAAATATATAATAAATATTTAAAAAATAACATATATATATATATATGATTTTATTTTGTTTTATAAATAAATTCTATTTTTTTATGTGTGTGTATATATATATATATATGTGTGTGTGTGTGTGTGTGTATATATATATATATATATATATATATATATATACACTCACCTAAAGGATTATTAGGAACACCATACTAATACTGTGTTTGACCCCCTTTCGCCTTCAGAACTGCCTTAATTCTACGTGGCATTGATTCAACAAGGTGCTGAAAGCATTCTTTAGAAATGTTGGCCCATATTGATAGGATAGCATCTTGCAGTTGATGGAGATTTGTGGGATGCACATCCAGGGCACGAAGCTCCCGTTCCACCACTCTCTATTGGGTTGAGATCTGGTGACTGTGGGGGCCATTTTAGTACAGTGAACTCATTGTCATGTTCAAGAAACCAATTTGAAATGATTCGAGCTTTGTGACATGGTGCATTATCCTGCTGGAAGTAGCCATCAGAGGATGGGTACATGGTGGTCATAAAGGGATGGACATGGTCAGAAACAATGCTCAGGTAGGCCGTGGCATTTAAACGATGCCCAATTGGCACTAAGGGGCCTAAAGTGTGCCAAGAAAACATCCCCCACACCATTACACCACCACCACCAGCCTGCACAGTGGTAACAAGGCATGATGGATCCATGTTCTCATTCTGTTTACGCCAAATTCTGACTCTACCATCTGAATGTCTCAACAGAAATTGAGACTCATCAGACCAGGCAACATTTTTCCAGTCTTCAACTGTCCAATTTTGGTGAGCTCGTGCAAATTGTAGCCTCTTTTTCCTATTTGTAGTGGAGATGAGTGGTACCCGGTGGGGTCTTCTGCTGTTGTAGCCCATCCGCCTCAAGGTTGTGCGTGTTGTGGCTTCACAAATGCTTTGCTGCATACCTCGGTTGTAACGAGTGGTTATTTCAGTCAAAGTTGCTCTTCTATCAGCTTGAATCAGTCGGCCCATTCTCCTCTGACCTCTAGCATCAACAAGGCATTTTCGCCCACAGGACTGCCGCATACTGGATGTTTTTCCCTTTTCACACCATTCTTTGTAAACTCTAGAAATGGTTGTGCGTGAAAATCCCAGTAACTGAGCAGATTGTGAAATACTCAGACCGGCCCGTCTGGCACCAACAACCATGCCACGCTCAAAATTGCTTAAATCACCTTTCTTTCCCATTCTGACATTCAGTTTGGAGTTCAGGAGATTGTCTTGACCAGGACCACACCCCTAAATGCATTGAAGCAACTGCCATGTGATTGGTTGATTAGATAATTGCATTAATGAGAAATTGAACAGGTGTTCCTAATAATCCTTTAGGTGAGTGTATATATGATTTTAGTTTTGTTTTATAAATAAATTATATAATTTTTTATAATGTATTAAAACAATACAATTTGTATTTTAATAAATGTAATAAATTATATACACATATACTTAATAACATTATATTATATATGTTTTTTTTAGATATTTTAGATATTTGTTTTTAATGACCCTACAAGTTCAGTCAAAATGTAAGGAAAATATTTTATATATTTTTAAAAATGTTTTCTACCTTTGTCTTCTCAGTGAAAATACATAATTCAATGACATTCATACATTTTTAAGCATGGCTTAGTTGACTTTTTGAGTCCACTGTATCTGAGTGTACAGTGTGTCCAGAATTGAGTATTGATTTTATGGTCTATTATTTATTTATGATTTATTGCTGAATCGGAGTTGGCCTTGTGTGGATCGAGGACGGTTGCTTAGTGCCGGAGTGAGTTTTTTAAGTGTGACATTTGCCTGCTGTCCTCAAGCTAGAAGGTCACATCGCTTTCTTTCCAGACAAAGAAGCCCCCCCCACCTGAAAAAAGGCATACAACAAAACTCATCAAGCTTACAACCAGCCGCTGACTTCCCAGATCAATTCCAGCTTATACCGTCACTGATTAGCTGGCAATTCCTGCCCGTACTGAGCTACACATAGCCTGCAGTTCCTTGCCAGAATTGATTTGATTCACGGAGGTTAATGGCACGACTTGCTCTGGAGCATTTGATAAAGAAAATCTTACGTGAAAGGGAAAAAACTAAAGTGCCAAGGCCATAAAGTCTGCCGGAGTGAAGACATTAAACACTCAAATCACAGGTCAGCTTTATGATGTTTCCCTCCAAATGAACAAGCTGAGGTGATTATGGCGGGCAGCCTTGGATTATAGCTTTGCTGTTCAGAGTGTGAATATGGGGGGCTGTATACCACAGGCTAATTGTTTGTGCCTGCGCCCTGATTGGTTCCCTGTGGTGTTTACTGGCCCACTGCTACAAAATAACAGGCCGACTTGCAGCATCTTGCATCTTTGGTCAAGCAATACACTGAGGTTTAACTCCGAGGGCGCCACCTAATGAAAGTAAAAGGAACTGCAATGAAACCAGCTCTTTAAACCTGTTTAATTAGTTAAATGTCACCGTGAGGCACTGCTGTAGATGCTTATGTCACTGCGCTGTGGTGCTTTAGGGTTGAATCAGAATACAGCAGGAATTCATATTCCACCTCTGATTTGTCAAGATATAAATCTTGAACATGAAACAGCATTTTATCTCTGTAATGTGGTAGTTAAACTGAGTATTCAATAAAAAATGTTTGGTGGGACTTATTCATCAGGAATTGATTATATATTTAAAAGTGGGATTCATGTGACAGGTGTCTAGGGAAATAATATTATTATTATTATTACATTTGTTATATTTTTTATTATTTGCAATAAGATTCACAATTAATCATTTACAATGACACAATGGACTATGGATGCATCACTTTATATTATTTTTATATTATAAATCTTTTTTAATGTGTATATATATATTATATATTATAAATCTTTTTTATAATATAAATATATAATAATATATATTTATATATTTAATTTATAATATAATTTTTATTATATGTAATTTGTTATAATTTATTAATTATAAATAATTATGAATTTTAATTGATTTATAATTAATATGTTTAATTTGTTTAATGTTATTCAAATTGTATACTAAAAGTGGTATTTTAATTTTTTGATGAATTTATTTTTATTTTTAGCTTTGCCTCCATTTAATCATCATTAAAAGTTACACTTTAAAAACACTAATTTAATAACACTGTTAAATGTAATCCAAATCACAAAATAATTTTTCATACTGAAAATTGTTGTGTTGTAATGATACCTCCAGCACAAATATTTTTTTGTTTATTATAGTTTATATTATAATTGTTTTGTTTTATGTATAATTATTTACAGTTTATTAATTAAATATAAATTTTAATTATTTATTTATAATTCATGTTTAATTTGTTTTATTTTATTCTTATTTTATAATAAAAATGTTCTTTTAAATTTTTGATGTATTTTTTTTTAGCTTTGCCTCCATCTATTGATCATTAAAAGTTATGTTAAGTTTATAATTTAATAACACTGTTAAATGCAGTCTTTAGAAAATTGCTAAATAAATATTCATTTTCATACTTAAATTCACTTGTAGCATTTAAAACTATTAATTTTAGCTTTTACTATTTTATTTTTATTTTATTTAAACAAAATACAAACCCGATTCCAAAAAAGTTGGGACACTGTACAAATTGTGAATAAAAAAGGAATGCAATAATTTACAAATCTCATAAACTTATATTTTATTCACAATAGAATATACACTCACCTAAAGGATTATTAGGAACACCTGTTCAATTTCTCATTAATGCAATTATCTAATCAACCAATCACATGGCAGTTGCTTCAATGCATTTAGGGGTGTGGTCCTGGTCAAGACAATCTCCTGAACTCCAAACTGAATGTCAGAATGGGAAAGAAAGGTGATTTAAGCAATTTTGAGCGTGGCATGGTTGTTGGTGCCAGACGGGCCGGTCTGAGTATTTCACAATCTGCTCAGTTACTGGGATTTTCACGCACAACCATTTCTAGAGTTTACAAAGAATGGTATGAAAAGGGAAAAACATCCAGTATGCGGCAGTCCTGTGGGCGAAAATGCCTTGTTGATGCTAGAGGTCAGAGGAGAATGGGCCGACTGATTCAAGCTGATAGAAGAGCAACTTTGACTGAAATAACCACTCGTTACAACCGAGGTATGCAGCAAAGCATTTGTGAAGCCACAACACGCACAACCTTGAGGCGGATGGGCTACAACAGCAGAAGACCCCACCAGGTACCACTCATCTCCACTACAAATAGGAAAAAGAGGCTACAATTTGCACGAGCTCACCAAAATTGGACAGTTGAAGACTGGAAAAATGTTGCCTGGTCTGATGAGTCTCGATTTCTGTTGAGACATTCAGATGGTAGAGTCAGAATTTGGCGTAAACAGAATGAGAACATGGATCCATCATGCCTTGTTACCACTGTGCAGGCTGGTGGTGGTGGTGTAATGGTGTGGGGGATGTTTTCTTGGCACACTTTAGGCCCCTTAGTGCCAATTGGGCATCGTTTAAATGCCACGGCCTACCTGAGCATTGTTTCTGACCATGTCCATCCCTTTATGACCACCATGTACCCATCCTCTGATGGCTACTTCCAGCAGGATAATGCACCATGTCACAAAGCTCGAATCATTTCAAATTGGTTTCTTGAACATGACAATGAGTTCACTGTACTAAAATGGCCCCCACAGTCACCAGATCTCAACCCAATAGAGCATCTTTGGGATGTGGTGGAACGGGAGCTTCGTGCCCTGGATGTGCATCCCACAAATCTCCATCAACTGCAAGATGCTATCCTATCAATAGGGGCCAACATTTCTAAAGAATGCTTTCAGCACCTTGTTGAATCAATGCCACGTAGAATTAAGGCAGTTCTGAAGGCGAAAGGGGGTCAAACACAGTATTAGTATGGTGTTCCTAATAATCCTTTAGGTGAGTGTATATAACATATCAAATGTTGAAAGTGAGACATTTTGAAATGTCATGCCAAATATTGGCTCATTTTGGATTTCATGAGAGCTACACATTCCAAAATAGTTGGGACAGGTAGCAATAAGAGGCCGGAAAAGTTAAATGTACATGTAAGGAACAGCTGGAGGACCAATTTGCAACTTATTAGGTCAATTGGCAACATGATTGGGTATAAAAAGAGCCTCTCAGAGTGGCAGTGTCTCTCAGAAGTCAAGATGGGCAGAGGATCACCAATTCCCCCAATGCTGCGGCAAAATAGTGGAGCAATATCAGAAAGGAGTTTCTCAGAGAAAAATTACAAAGAGTTTGAAGTTATCATCATCTACAGTGCATAATATCATCCAAAGATTCAGAGAATCTGGAACAATCTCTGTGCGTAAGGGTCAAGGCCGGAAAACCATACTGGATGCCCGTGATCTTCGGGCCCTTAGACGGCACTGCATCACATACAGGAATGCTACTGTAATGGAAATCACAACATGGGCTCAGGAATACTTCCAGAAAACATTGTCGGTGAACACAATCCACCGTGCCATTCGCCGTTCCCGGCTAAAACTCTATAGGTCAAAAAAGAAGCCATATCTAAACATGATCCAGAAGCGCAGGCGTTTTCTCTGGGCCAAGGCTCATTTAAAATGGACTGTGGCAAAGTGGAAAACTGTTCTGTGGTCAGACGAATCAAAATTTGAAGTTCTTTTTGGAAAACTGGGACTCCATGTCATCCGGACTAAAGAGGACAAGGACAACCCAAGTTGTTATCAGCGCTCAGTTCAGAAGCCTGCATCTCTGATGGTATGGGGTTGCATGAGTGTGTGTGGCATGGGCAGCTTACACATCTGGAAAGGCACCATCAATGCTAAAAGGTATATCCAAGTTCTAGAACAACATATGCTCCCATCCAGACGTCGTCTCTTTCAGGGAAGACCTTGCATTTTCCAACATGACAATGCCAGACCACATACTGCATCAATTACAACATCATGGCTGCGTAGAAGAAGGATCCGGTACTGAAATGGCCAGCCTGCAGTCCAGATCTTTCACCCATAGAAAACATTTGGCGCATCATAAAGAGGAAGATGCGACAAAGAAGACCTAAGACAGTTGAGCAACTAGAAGCCTGTATTAGACAAGAATGGGACAACATTCCTATTCCTAAACTTGAGCAACTTGTCTCCTCAGTCCCCAGACGTTTGCAGACTGTTATAAAAAGAAGAGGGGATGCCACACAGTGGTAAACATGGCCTTGTCCCAACTTTTTTGAGATGTGTTGATGCCATGAAATTTAAAATAATTTTTCCCTTAAAATTATACATTTTCTCAGTTTAAACATTTGATATGTCATCTATATTGTATTCCGAATAAAAATGAAATTGAAATGAATTGAAATTTGAAACATTGCATTCTGTTTTTATTCGCAATTTGTACAGTGTCCCAACTTTTTTGGAATCGGGTTTGTAATATTGCCACCGTTTATTGCTTATCAGCCATACCATGAAATGAATATAAAATCTGACATAATTGTAAAAATTTCCAGGAACATATATTAAGAAAGTATGTTGATTTTATTTGATGTTGATTCAAGATTAATTTATGTTTTCGTAATCCTACATTATTGTCTTTTTGCAGTACTATGTGGAGCTCCGCCCACTGTGGACAACGCTTTCCTGATTGGTCGGAAGCGTTCGCACTACGACATACACTCTGTGGTGCGTTACCAGTGCGGTGACGGTTTCCTCCAGCGCCACATCCCCACCACCAAGTGTCGTGCCAACGGCAAATGGGACCGACCCAAGATTATCTGTACAAAGTGTGAGTGTCCAGACTTTATTAGCTTAATGTTAATATCAAGAACCGAATCGGCAGATTCATTCACACTTGATTCTTTTCTTGTATTCTCAGCACGGAGATCTCACCGCTACAGACGCCACCACCACAAGTCCCACCACGAGCGCAGAAAGCACAAGAGGCACGGTTCAGGAGGTCATCGAGGTCAACAGGAGGGTCACGGCCATTTCTAACCAAATAATCCCCTCCTTTCCGCCAGCCTTTCGCCTAAACCTCCTTATCTTTGATATCCGACGGCCTTTCACCTTTCACCCTTCTCGCCTGGGTCAATCTACCCCCATTATGATCAGAAGGGGCTCTGCTGGACCTCACAAGGACTATAACAATTTTACTTTTCCGTCTCTTTATCCGTTAATGTTCCATCTCATTTTAGTGAGGAAAGTTCTTTCGTACCTTCAACGTAGAAAACACTCTAGGTAACTGTTTATGTATTTTTACATAAGCATTAATTGAGCGGGAATGTCGGTACTACATGTAAATATTGTATTTCTTTTCAAAACGCAGGATCAAATCAAAACGGCCAGGAAATGCTTGGTATCCGTTCTTGACCGTTTTGATGTTGGTTTGCTCTTTGTAAGACATTAACCTAATTTATACAGTATTTCTGAGTATTGATGTGTTTTGGGTTGCGAGGAGTGGTGCTCATCCTGATTTTCAGCATGTAAACTGTGCAATTCACGCAAAAATAAAAATCACCCTCATGTTGTTCTAAACCCGGTTTAAAAAACGTCAAAAAAGCAGCATAAAAGTTGTTGTGCGTTGTTTTCTGAAGCCGTACGATAGAAACAACGTTTTTCTATAATCAAAAGCCATTATCGTTAATCTCCCCTCATTTGTAGCTTTCATAGCAACATGATGTCTGATGTCAATGATGCCAAATCTGGCAGCTTGATGACAACCGAGATTTCATACCCATATTGGTGGAGTTCTCTGCAAATAATCATTTAAATTTCACTTTTTCCTCATGCAGACTTACTGAGTACCTTCATAAGAAGAATATGGAACACATATAGTTATACAAACCACTTTAATGTTCACTTTTACGGTGCTTTTCATAATTTTAGGAGCTGCACCATAAAAACAAATTTGTTCAGTTTACTTAATTCAATTGTGCAAGTGCCTAACCAAAGGGAACACTGATCACCATAATGGTGAGAAATTTTAGGAAATCAACATGAATTTATGAAGTCAATGTGACGTTCTCCCAAAATGTATAGTTGTATTGACAATAACATTCAATGTAATGTTAACTTAGGTTTTCTGAGTAACAAAGGCAAAGCATGCAAACAGTACAGATTACTAAATTGTTTTAAGTAAGTTCAACAAATTATTGGACATTAAGTAAAGTTAACTAAAAAGTGTTAGTAAGAACAACTGCTGGATTTTACAGTGGTCTACATTCATTTTATTGTATGGAAAAGAACAGCTTGGACTCTCTGCAAAGTATCTTCTTTTGTGCTCCACAGACAAAAAAAAAGTAATACGGGTTTGGAAAAACATGAGGGTGAATAAGACTTTTCATTTATTATGTTAAGTCCTTAAACAGCCCTTAACTAGCCCTTAACACAGATACATTTCAACCCTTGACCGAAGGTTTCCTATCTTTTACAGATATTGACTTAACAAGAATTAGATAAAATATGCCACTGTAAAACTAGTGGTCCCTCCGTCTGTTATTGATAGTCTGTGTCATGATCTCCTACTTTCTCACCCACAGAGGAGAAATTGTCCTGTCAGAGCCTGTCGGCGAGAAAAAGAGCAAGGATTAGAAAGACGGAAAGAGAGGTTCTACTCGCCGGTCTTAATTGCACTTGGCTACATATACGCCACATCAAACTGAGCCACTGACAAGGTACTTTTAACAGCCTCGGGGGTCGAGCGCTATGTCCGTAATTAGCTTCTCAATGTAGCACAGTTGAGGAAGAAATAAAATAAGGATGGATTCCCATGGGTCGGGCGAGAACGAAAACAAAGAATCCAGATGGTGCGATATCACATACAGGTTAGATGTTAAAAGTGCTCATGGGTAAATTTCAGAGGCAGGGATACCTCCAGCACTGAAGATCAAGAGGTTAAAAAGGAAAGGTTCATGCAGAAGAAAGCCAGTTGAAATGCAGCATTTGGCCTTCTGTTCTCCTCAGAGCGAATGATGTGGTCTGGGCTCACTGTGGGTTTTGAAACGGACACGTTTTTTCTTTCCTACCAGGTGCGTGTCCTGTTTTTCAAAGAGTACTGCGACAGCTGACTCAAAAATGAGGACTGCTCCTTATTATCTGGCCTCTCAGCCATCCTCTTTACCTTAAAAAAGGGCAGAGTCTTTATTTTACAGAGCATTTTTTCTAACGCCGAGGTTTGTGCTTATCTCTCACTGTTCCTCTCTCAATTTTCCCATGAGTTTGCAATTGTAGCCCAGTTCTCCGCCAACTTCCTTTTAATGTCAGTGCTCCCTCATCTTCTCTTCTCTTTATCCACCTTTTTTAATGAAATAGACCAAACTTCAGAGACTTTGAAAAGCCAATAGTCTGAATACCTGAATAATTAATCTTTATTGTCCTTTTGGGGGGGAATTTGAGAGGAAAAATGTACTTAAAGGGATAGTTCACCCGAAAATGAAAATTCTGTCATCATTTACTCACCCTCAGTTGTTCCAAACCAGTATGAATTTCTTTGTTCTACTGTACACAAGGGAAGATATTTGGAAGAATGTTTGTAACCAAGCAGATCTCGCCCCCCATTGATTATCATAGTATTTTTTTCCTACTATGGTAGTCAATGGGGGGGGCGAGACCTGCTTGAAATTTGTACAGGTTTGGAACAACTTGAGGGTCAGTAAATGATGACAGAATTTTCATTTATTTTCCTGAAAATACAATGCAAATAAAATTCTCATCCTTAAAGCAAAATACACTGTAAAAAATTATATGATCAATAAGTTATAACAACATATGTTTTTGCATTGCTTTAACTTATCAAAATAAGTTTAATGCAATTTAAGTTTAAATGACTTAAACATCCAAGTTGGTTGTACTTAATTTAAGGCATCAACTTTTTTTTTCTTTTGATTTTTGGGGTGAAAAAACACCTGGAAATATTCTGAACAGGTTTTGCGTGATTCATTTGAATGCCTATGCCTGATTTGCATGGAACAGGAGGTGTACCAGTGTCGTGCAATTTGTCTGTCAAAATTGGAGTCTCGTTCTGATACCCAGTATCCTAATAATCCATATTAGCTGCTAATGTACCTCTATATCACACTAATAGCTCTTTACAGCCCTCAGCTCAGGCTAGCGAAGGAAGGCAGATGGCTAACAATGTGGCAACTTAATTGCGAGCCTTGATTATAAAAATGAACCTCTAAACAAAGAATGTTCACAGCTGTCTTTTGGCAGGCATTCTGGAGAACCGTAAGAGGCAGCTGCGGGATTTTCTTGTGGCAAGTTTTCTGACTAATTGCCACAGAGCAATTGCTATCCCAGAGGTTGTTATGCTAGCTGCACCACCCCTTTGTAGTTACATTTGTGGAACATAGTCTTTTTTAGGCTTATTTGCATGACTCATTCAGCCAGATTTGTCGAGTTCCTCACAAGCAAAATATGCAAAACACTCTTGCGCCTCTCACAATAGCTGCCGACACTTTGTTTGCTATCTGCCGCTGCAGCCGAGTATGGTGTTTTTCCATTTACTCCATTTTTATACAATGTGCATGTTGTAATGAGAGTTTAACCTTGTCCTTTTCGTATTTACATGATTGTTGGAGGTGTGGAGGTAAGACAGGAGCACAATGTCCTCTGTTTAATCAGGACTGCAGGTAGCACGCCACATCCATCATCACTTTCTGGACTATCGCAGCAAGAGTAGCACGTCTGAATTTTTAGTGTGCGTTATCCTCATCTGCTGGAAATGTCTTTGATCGGATCGTGTCCGAAAGGGAATTACCATGACAAAGAAGCCAGTTCATGTGCCTGTGGCAGTGTGGATTGTTCTGGAAATCGCAGCTGCTTAGTATACTTAACCCAAACCTCCGTCGTTCCCTGTTCACCTAAACCGTGCTTACATATTCTGCCCTTTACCTCATATAAATCTCTATTGGCACATAATCCTATCTGTAAATTCCATCCCAGCCCATGTCTTGCACATGGCTCTTTGGATGTTAGCGCTGTCGGAGAGGACCTTATCCGGTTTCACAGACAAGTCTTAAGCAAGTCCCTGACTAAAATGCATGTTTGAGCTGTTTTAACTGAAAGCAACCTGATATATCTCAAAATATGTCAGTGCCATTGTTTTGTCTCAAGATGCACACCAGTAATGTTTTTCTATGGCACGTTTATAAAAGCTACTTAAATGCCCTAATTGAATTTAGGCCTAATCCTGGCTTAATCTAAGACCTGTCTGTGACACTGGGCCTATGATACAGATTAACATATTGTAAGTCCTTTTTTTAAGTTTCCATGTTCCAGTGATGTCCTACGTATATGAGTTACACCTCAGACATATTGAGGAGAGGTGCGCTATTACTTTTCTAATTGGTCCGACTTTCACAATAAAACTGTGAAAAAAAATGGTGTAAACTCACACTGAAGGAAAGACCCAAGCCATAACATCAGAGAGACTTAAAGGTGTGCGCTTTCAACTTGGACTAGTAAATAACCACCCAAAACACCCTAGCAACCATGATAGCAATGTGCTAAATACCACTCATCATTCTACTGAGTTTTGCCCAGGTAAATGCCAGATTTTATCTCCATGTATTTGGGTCTTTATCTTTACATTGATATCCAGATGGACTGCAAGGTTTTCTAACTTATTATGAGATCATCTAGTCGCATTTATACCTTTCGTGAAAATGTTTGCTTACTTTTCATCTAAAGAAACAAGCCTATAATATTTTTCATGTATATTTACAGTTAAAACTGTTATTTCTGCATATTTATTATTCGTTAATAATGACCCAGCATTCCCTGCTGTTAAAAGCAGACAATTCTTTTTTTTTTTTTCAGCAGTAGAAAAACAATCTTTTGGCACCACTCCTCAGCTCTGTGATGTACAGACTTTGTTTTCAATTCTTGATGTTTTCCTTCATTTTTTATGTATGTATGTATTTATTTATTTTTCACTTTTTTAAAATGAAAACTGGATGTGTTTGAGTCCCTGGACCTTAGTCACACAGGCTAATTCTCCATCCATTCTCCAATGCTAGGCAGAAAACACAACTGCTGCTGCATCAAACATTAACACCATCTTCTACATTGAGATACTGTTTTTTCTTAAAACATTTTCTTCAGTAGGATGAGCGAGTTAGGCTGTGTGAATGCTGTCCATGTGTGTTATTCAATATTTATTGATGTTCTTATGAATTCTAGTTCTGTCACTGTATCATATTCTTTACCAAACAAGTGTTCAATTAAAAACATTGGATGGGATCGGTAATATTATTTAATTGCTTTTATCTTTTGCAGTTGTTTTTTGTTGCAAATTACACGTTCATGGTTCACCCCAAAAATGTCATTCCAAACCTGTATGACTTTTTCCCCCCATAAAACGCAAAAGGAGAAATTTTGAAGAACGCTCACGCTGCTCTTTTCCATACAGTGTAAGCATATAGTGTCCAAGAAAGCCATACAGGTTTGAAACAACATGAGGTTGAGTAAATGATGCCAAGATTTCTTTTATAAATGAATTATCCCTTTAAGATGACTTTTTAACAAACGTATACACTTACACAACAGGTAATCATTAAAACTCAAGGACCTCTGAAAAAATGCAAAGTTCCAGATCATTTTATGCACATGTAACAGATGTAGGCCAGTAAGAGCTGTGCGTGTAAACCTCACTCTCCTGGCTTCAAATCCCGCTCAGAGCGGGTTGAGTAGGACCAATTACATTTGGTGCCGTGACCCAGATGGGAGTGAGGTTTAGGGAGGTGAGTGTAACAGACGTAGGCCAGTAAGAACTGTGTGTGTAAACCTTACTCTCCTGGCCTCAAGAGGCGCTCTAGCGACCACAGCCTCTAGCGTCCTTTTTAACGCGCCCGCCTTCCATGCCGGAGACCCTGGATCAAATCCTGCTCGGAGCGGGTCGAGTAGGACCGGTTACATTTGGTGCCATGACCCGGATGGGAGTGAGGTTTAGGGAGGTGAGTGTAACGGACGTAGGCCAGTAAGAGCTGTGCATGTAAGCCTCACTCCCTTGGCCTCAAGAGGCACGTAAGTGGCTGCTGTCTTTAGCGTCCATAGGTATGGCTTCCTGCTCAAAGCCATACCTATACACCCTACAAATGTTTTTTTTTTTTTATTTCTCTTTCTCTCTGTCACTGGACGCAGGTTCTTATCAAGCCATTGGCTCACAAGTAGTGTGTGGTGAATAATTTATACACGCCGTGTATCTCTGACTACCTCTGCTTTATCTCTTCATGTCAGATTCAAGGTCTTTGATGTTCCATCCTCGCACTGAGGTGCGAGACATTGTAAATATTCCCGTATCTGCTCCTGTACGGAGCTATGATTCTCACGTTTAGTAATCAGGCAAGATCAAGACTCAAAAGAGCACAGAAATGCAGCAAAACAAGTTGTTAGTCGTGTAATATCAAAGAGTTTTATTCATTCAGACATACATTTTAAAATTGAATTGTATTATGAAAAAGCACCCTGTTGAGATCAAGTTTCACCTCAAGTAGGTCAAATATTTCCATAAACACAGCTCTTAAAGGGACAATTTAACCAAAAATGTAAATTCTGTTAGTATTTACTCACTTTCTTATTATTTTTTTCCATTAAAGGACAGTTAATAGCTCAAAAAACACAAAAAAGTGACTTATGCACTATATTCTAAGTCTTTGGAAGTCATACGATAGTTTTGTGTGAGGAACAGGAAGAAATTATAAGGGTTAGTTCACAAAAATTTTTTAAATCACCCTCATGTTGTTCCAAACACAAATGCTGTTCTTTTTTCCTTAAAGGTACCGTTAATAACTCCAAAAACACAAAAATGTGGTCCATATGACTTATGCACCATATTGCAAGTCATCTTAAGTCATACCATCATTTTGTGATGAACAGCATGAAATTTAAAGGGATAGTTCACACAAAAATACAAATTCTGTCATCATTTCCTCACCCTCATGTCGTTCCAAACCCATAGGACTTGTTCATCTTCAAAACAGAAATGAAGATATTTTCAAATTAAAACCTAAAAGATTTCTGTCCATTCCACAAATACGCTGATGCTTCAAAAAGCTAATAAAGTCATTGTAAAAGAAATCCATAAGAATCAAGCAGTTTAATGCAAGTCTGCTGAAGAAACACAATCACTTTCTATGAAAAACAGATTTAATTTAGGCTTTTATTCACATATAAACAATGATCACATACATAGAGCACATCAAATACTGAAAACAGAAGCTCACATCTGGTTGCTTGATGCACAAGAACCAATGAGGTTTATTTTCGCGCCTCAAGCAAATGCCGTTGACTATCTTTAAGGTTTCATTAAAAATATCTTAATTTGTGTTTCAGAGATTAATGAATGTGCTTGGAATGACATGAGTAATGTATGATGACATAATTTAAATGTTTGGGTGAACAATCCCTTTAAAGTGATAGTTACTCAAAGGAAGATATTTGGAAGAATGTTTGTAACCAAGCAGATCTCAGTCCCCATTGACTACCATAGTAGGAAATAAAATACTATGGTGGGGGCCGAGATCTGCTTGGCTACAAACATTCTTCCAAATATCTTCCTTTGTGCAGAGCAGAACAAATACATTTATACAGGTTTGGAACAACTTGAGGGTGAGTGAATAATGACAGAATTTTCATTTTTGGGTGAACTATCCCTTTAAGTCATTATAAAATCTTGTCACCTTTTGTATGCCAAGAAAAAACAGACTGAATTCACAGAAAGTCATGTTGAAACAACAACAGCATGTGGGTTTTAAATGATATAAGGGGGAGTAGATAAAAAAGAATATAAATTTTTGGGTGAACTGTCCTATTAAAAAAAAAATTGAGATTTAACTGTTGAAACTCTATGAGCTACTCTGGTTTGAATAAATTCCAAGCTAGTTTAATTTCGCAGCTCTAGCGGGAGAACTTTCTGCCCGACTGATCTGCATGTGCTAGACTCTCCCAGCGTTCCAAGGGCAAGCTGTCCTCATTAGACGTCAAGCTGTGGAATCTAGTTAGAGTTGCTCTTAAGATGACCTAGGCATTTTACCAACTGCAAAAACACATTCCTGATTTACTGTGCTGCTATCTTTTGATCCAGTTACTATTCTGGGAGGGAAATGAATTTGAAGTGTAAACCCACTTTTTTTTTGCTCAATAAATATTAAGCATCTCATCCAAGAACTTTTTCGCTGACTGAAGCTAACTGTGCTAATAGCATCTGAATTGCCAGATTCTCCCGGATTTACTTGCTGAATGCGTTCCTCGTCGTAAACCAACAGCATTTTGAAAAACTATGACAGGCATCTTCGCACTCCTCCGGCGTGCTTCTCATTTGGGAAATGCGTTTATGCAGTTGCCATATTAGCATCGTGAGTCAGTGCTAAGGTTAATTCCTATTCATAAGTCCATTTATCATTCCAGTAGGTAAACTGATGAATACACAAGGTCTGCTAAGCCTTTGCAAGAGCCGCATTTAACAGGATAATGATGTTTGTGCAGATGGTTGCTGAGTCCTTAGCTGCTAATAGCTTTTTAAAGTACTGCAGGATGCAAAGCAGGTCAAAAAAATGAGTCGCAAACTAAACAAAAACATCCTTCTGCTCAAGTCCATATGGGCTGCTAAGGCTAGATGCACATGCATATGCCCGGTGTACATTTGTTGTGGGTCTACGGTTGACGATCCAGAAACCTTCCTTCATTAAGCAGCTTAGCGCATCTTTAGAATAACAGGATTTTCACACATTGGTGACTTCTGGGATAGCTAGTCTATCAGAGTCCTCTTACTCCTGGTCTCACTCCAATTGGGCAGCGCCAAGGAAGAGCTCGACCTTCATGGCTTGGAAGGGCCATGTCTCAGTGTTTCATAAAGCAGGTTGTGGGTTTCATTGCTCCAGCTCCTGACTCAACCCTGATACATTCCAGCTGTGTTCCAGTTTGCACTTTTATACTATTGATAAAAGTAAATACTTTGCTGGTGATGGGAACATATGCAAGACAAGATGGAGATTTATCAAAATAAAACGTCTTCTTCCCTTTAAAGGCAGCTATACTGGTTAAAAGTCTCTTCACATCCTGATAGCAATCACTAAGTTAAGGGTCTAAATGTATTTATATGTGTATTTATATCGTCTGTGGAAGCCGTAGGACCATAAAATGTTCGTCCAATCATTGCATTCGGTCCGAATGCAATGATTGGATGAACATTTTATGGTCCGAATGCAATGATACGATGTACTAACTGCCTGTCAGCTTATGTATTTTCATACCTCCGCGCACCACGCTCACACAGACATCACACGTCATCAGCGTGTTTCATGCTATGCAGAGTTTAGACAGACGTCAGCGTGAACATCGCAACCGAAACAGCAGTCACCTTTTACAGTTCCTCCTGAACCAAAACAACGAGCTTATGCGTTCACGCCATAACTACTGTAATTTGGAAGAGATGGAAACCTGTAACGTTATACTTAGAGCGATTTGTGACTTGAATTTATGCGTTTCAATGGCAACACTATCAACGCCGAAATTAATCTGCAGCAGTCACGTGGTACAGGTCAGAGCTCTTTATGTTCTTTATGTTCATTATTATTGTAATGTTATGCGCTTTGAGACTTTAACGCCGAGTTTAACGCCGTCTCTCGTGTCGTGACGCTCTGAAAACTCTGCTGTGTGCGTTCATGTGTTTTGAAGAAGGCGTCTCATGCTTTAAAACCAGATGCATTTTTAACAATGTTAAGGTTTGTTTTAGCTCTAAAACAAACAAACCTAAAATCTGTTTGGTTGATATAAAAGTTGTTTAAGGACTTTGTCCTAAGTGTCGTTCATAAGGTACCCATAATGGGAAACCTACTATAACCTAATAAAATTGCATTTTGATATCACATTTAGCTAAATTCATTACTTCCGAATTATTGTCATAACTTTTAAAGAATTAGTTCACTTCAAAATGAATATTTCCTGATAATTTACTCACCCCCATCTCATCCAAGATGTTCATGTCTTTCTTTCTTCGGTCGAAAAGAAATTAAGTTTTTTGAGGAAAACATTCCAGGATTTTTCTCCACATAGTCCAAATCAATGCAGTTTCGAAGGGCTTCGAAGGGCTTCAGAGGGCTCTGCACGATCCCAGACGAGGAATAGGGTCTTATCTAGCAAAACCATCTGTCATTTTCTAAAAAAATTAAACATTTATATACTTTTTAACCTCAAATGTGCGACTTCGGTGTTCTGCTTCTGCATGACGTCATCATGTCGGAAAGGTACGTGAAAGTACCGACCCAGTGTTAAAATGAACGTGCAAAGACTAAATCAAACGCACTTTACAAAAATAAAGGTAAAACAACAATGTCTGAGAATTTTAAAGTTGGAGGAGAACATGAGATGGAGTTTTTCAGCACTGGGTCGGTACTTTCACCTACAGCACGCGTGACCTTTCCACGTGATGACGTCATACGCCGTGAAGAAGAACAACACCGAAGTCACACATTTGAGGTTAAAAGGTATATAAATGTTTATTTTTTTTAGAAAATGACAGATGGTTTTGCTAGATAAGACCCTATTCCTCAGCTGGGATCGTGCAGAGCCCTCTGAAGCCCTTCGAAGCCCTTTGAAACTGCATTGATTTGGACCTTCAACCCGTTGGTTGCCATTGAAAACCATTATGTGGAGAAAAATCCTGGAATGTTTTCCTCAAAAAACTTAATTTCTTTTCGACTGAAGAAAGAAAGACATGAACATCTTGGATGAGATGGGGGTGAGTAAATTATCAGGAAATTTTCATTTTGAAGTAAACTAATCCTTTAAGTTCAAAACTGTTTCTGGTAGCTGCGATTTTTGCATTCCTTGACTTTTCTTTTAAAAATCATGAATGGAAATGGTCACATAATTCTCTTCTTCTGTTACGGGTTGTTTGCTATATTAGCTGGAACGAAATATTACATTTACACCATATTTTGTACATTCCCATTTTTAAAAAAATCATGTAAAGATCATATTCAAGAGCACACTGTGAATAAACAGTTGCATTAACCCTCTGCCCCTTCTTTTCCACTTCAGTCTGAGTTCTCTCAACACAAACCAGCGAGGGAAAGCAGCATGCTTGCTCTTGATCTGTACCAGTGGCCGCTTCCGATCGGAACAAATCAGCAGGATTCGTGTTCAAAGCTTAAAGGGTCTAAACAAACAGCAAATGCTCACTGTTCACTGCTGGAGGCTTATTCAACAAAGCAGAGCCTTTGTATGCACTGACTCATTACCAGGGCCGTGCACAGGGGGGTGGCCCGGTGGCTAGAGCCACTGCCCCTCTGCCCTCATCGGCTGAGGTGCTCCTCTTGCTCTCCTTCCCTCCCTCACCCCCAGATTCCCATAAAAGCGCTCTGTTCCGCTAAAAATCCACTAATTCCACTCAGGGTCGGCGCCACGAGGGGGCCCCAGGGGGCCTGGCCCGGCCACCTAGGTCGCTGTGCCCCCTCACTTCTGGTCAGCACACCACCCTGCCTCGGAACACGATTTCAGCCGCTGGGACTCAGCAACAGGCACGCTACCACTGTGCCCTCTTATAGAGCATGAGGAGTTACGTCACGATGTTTTCATTTCGGGAAGGCTCCGCCTTATTAGGAGGATACGCTATCTGTTGCCATGGTTACTTCGACAGTGAGACCGAGAGCAGCTTGAGATTTGTTTGAATTTTTGTGATTCGGCACAGTTTCTTGGGAAGAAATGGAGAAGGGAGAAACGAAAGGAAAGGTTCTCTACTGGGATTTACAGCGTTATTTAGAGAAAATGCTGGACATCAACAACATCAAATGTACGACCTGGCATCTACAGAATGGACGAAAAAAACCTAAAATCTGTTTGGTTGATATAAAAGTTGTTCAAGGACTTTGTCCTAAGTGTCGTTCATAAGGTAGCCATAATGGGAAACCTACTATAACCTAATAAAATTGCATTTTGATATCACATTTAGCTAAATTCATTACTTCCGAATTATTGTCGTAACTTTTAAAGAATTAGTTCACTTCAAAATGAACATTTCCTGATAATTTACTCACCCCCATCTCATCTAAGATGTTCATGTCTTTCTTTCTTCGGTCGAAAAGAAATTAAGTTTTTTGAGGAAAACATTCCAGGATTTTTCTCCACATAATGTATTTCAATGGCAACCAACAGGTTGAAGGTCCAAATCAATGCAGTTTCAAAGGGCTTCAGAGGGCTCTGCACGATCCCAGCCGAGGAATAGGGTCTTATCTAGCAAAACCATTGGTAATTTTCTAAAAAAAAAAAAAAACATTTATATACTTTTTAACCTCAAATGTGCGACTTCGGTGTTCTGCTTCTGCATGACGTCATCACGTCGGAAAGGTCACGCACGGGACGTACGTGGAAGTACCGACCCAGTGTTAAAATGAACGTGCAAAGACTAAATCAAACTCCCTTTACAAAAATAAAGGTAAAACAACAATATCGGACAATTTTAAAGTTGGAGAACATGAGATGGAGTTTTTCAGCACTGGGTTGGTACTTTCACCTACAGCACGCGTGACCGTTCCACGTGATGACGTCATACGCCGTGAAGAAGAACAACACCGAAGTCATGCATTTGAGGTTAAAAAGTATATAAATGTTTATTTTTTTTAGAAAATGACCGATGGGTTTGCTAGATAAGATCCTATTCCTTGGCTATTCCAAAAAACTTAATTTCTTTTCGACTGAAGAAAGAAAGACATGAACATCTTGGATGAGATGGGGGTGAGTAAATTATCAGGAAATTTTCATTTTGAAGTAAACTAATCCTTTAAGTTCAAAACTGTTTCTGGTAGCTGCGATTTTTGCATTCCTTGACTTTTCTTTTAAAAATCATGAATGGAAATGGTCACATAATTCTCTTCTTCTGTTACGGGTTGTTTGCTATATTAGCTGGAACGAAATATTACATTTACACACCATATTCTGTACATTCTTTCCCATTTTTAAAAAATCATATAAAGATCATATTCAAGAGCACACTGTGAATAAACAGTTGCATTAACCCTCTGCCCTTTCTTTTCCACTTCAGTCTGAGTTCTCTCAACACAAACCAGCGAGGGAAAGCAGCATGCTTGCTCTTGATCTGTACCAGTGGCCGCTTCCGATCGGAACAAATCAGCAGGATTCGTGTTCAAAGCTTAAAGGGTCTAAACAAACAGCAAATGCTCACTGTTCACTGCTGGAGGCTTATTCCACAAAGCAGAGCCTTTGTATGCACTGACTCATTACCAGGGCCGTGCACAGGGGGGTGGCCCGGTGGCTAGAGCCACTGCCCCTCTGCCCTCATCGGCTGAGGTGCCCCTCTTGCTCTCCTTCCCTCCCTCACCCCCAGATTCCCATAAAAGCACTCTGTTCTGCTAAAAATCCACTGGCCTGGCCCGGCCACCTAGGTCGCTGTGCCCCCTCACCTCTGGTCAGCACACCACCCTGCCTCGGAACACGATTTCAGTCGCTGGGACTCAGCAACAGGCACGCTACCACTGTGCCCTCTTATAGAGAATGAGGAGTTACGTCACAATGTTTTCATTTCGGGAAGGCTCCGCCATATTAGGAAGATACGCTATCTGTTGCCATGGTTACTTCGACAGTGAGACCGAGAGCAGCTTGAGATTTGTTTGAATTTTTGTGATACGGCGCAGTTTCTTGGGAAGAAATGGAGAAGGGGGAAACGAAAGGAAAGGTGCTCTACCGGGAGAGACTAAATAACAACGCCAAACAGCGTTATTTAGAGAAAATGCTTGACATCAACAACATCGACCCGTACGACCTGCCAGCTACAGAATGGACGAAAAACCCAGAAGCGCTACCACCTCTCACACAGCCCTGACATCGCCAATTACCTGGTTTATGGTATCAGTGCCTACACAATGCAAGAGTTCAGAAGCGTTAAGTCATTAGAAGTCATAACATGACCTGTTACACAACTAAAGTACATACATTTCATTCCATGCTACATTTCCAATTTCCCTTTGTCTACAGCAATTGCCTATCTGCTTACCATTTAGCCTAAATCACACCTGATCTGCATGTCTAAAGCTCCCATCACCAAACACTAACCAGTCTATGTAGACTCAGAAGGGGAAAATCATTTCATTTTTACAATGAACTTATTACAATTATATTATTATATTTAACTTTTTTTTTTTACAATAATAAGAATTAGAACTGTAAAAACATGAATAAAAGTGGAGTGCAACCTTACCTTGGCAAGTATGACTGAACTCTCGCAGTTTAACTTACAGGTTTGTGGGTTTGTAAGTCTTGCACCCAGTCACAGCAGAATTGTTCATAAGCTTCTAATGACTTAAAGTTTCTGAACTCTTGCATTGTGTAGGCACTGATACCATAAACCAGGTAATTGGCGATGTCAGGGTGTGTGAGAGGAGGTAGCGCTTCTGGGTTTTTCTAAAACTCTATAGGTCAAAAAAGAAGCCATATCTAAACATGATCCAGAAGCTCAAGCGTTTTCTCTGGGCCAAGGCTCATTTAAAATGGACTGTGGCAAAGTGGAAAACTGTTCTGTGGTCAGACGAATCAAAATTTGAAGTTGTTTTTGGAAAACTGGGACGCCATGTCATCTGGACTAAAGAGGACAAGGACAACCCAAGTTGTTATCAGCGCTCAGTTCAGAAGCCTGCATCTCTGATGGTATGGGGTTGCATGAGTGCGTGTGGCATGGGCAGCTTACACATCTGGAAAGGCACCATCAATGCTGAAAGGTATATCCAAGTTCTAGAACAACATATGCTCCCATCCAGATGTAATCTCTTTCAGGGAAGACCTTGCATTTTCCAACATGACAATGCCAGACCACATACTGCATCAATTACAACATCATGGCTGCGTAGAAGAAGGATCCGGGTACTGAAATGGCCAGTCTGCAGTCCAGATCTTTCACCCATAGAAAACATTTGGCGCATCATAAAGAGGAAGATGCGACAAAGAAGACCTAAGACAGTTGAGCAACTAGAAGCCTGTATTAGACAAGAATGGGACAACATTCCTATTCCTAAACTTGAGCAACTTGTCTCCTCAGTCCCCAGACGTTTGCAGACTGTTATAAAAAGAAGAGGGGATGCCACACAGTGGTAAACATGGCCTTGTCCCAACTTTTTTGAGATGTGTTGATGCCATGAAATTTAAAATCAACTTATTGTTCCCTTAAAATGATACATTTTCTCAGTTTAAACGTTTGATATGTCATCTATGTTGTATTCTGAATAAAATATTGAAATTTAAAACTTCCACATCATTGCATTCTTTTTTTATTTACAATTTGTACAGTGTCCCTACTTTTTTGGAATCGGGTTTGTATATATATTTTTTTAAAAACTTTAAAATTTAGTTTTACCATGATGAATACAGATTATGAATAAAGAGTAGAAGTTGACTGAAAAAAAAATACTTAACGTCATGACGTACAGTCATAATCAGCCAATTACATACAAGCTGCTACCAGTGACGTAATTTAGTTAATCGCAAATGCAAAGTTACAAAGCTGATTTTGTCTAAAACACTTTGTCTTTTCTAAAGGTAGGATGTGTTTTTGCTTTTTTGTCTTTGTTACTAATATTATTGATTATGTAGCCAGTGCTGGTCCTTATTTATGAGAATGCTGTAGCGTTGCTCTGTATCGTCGCGTCGGGTATATGATGGCATGATGATGTTGTTTTTTTATTAAAAATGGGTATTATTATTATTATTACTATTATTATTATTGAGGGTGGGAGAGGTAGGCCCCCCCAGTGACACATCGAGGCCCCCTCGTTCCTTTTGTCCTGGCGCCGACCCTGATTCCGCTAATCCGCTCCGTGCTTTCTCGCTCACTCCGCAGCATCGCTCACAGTCTGTGGCTGTGCCCGTTCTCTGTGCAGACGACAGTTCCAGAATGTCGTCCCATTAACAGGTAGATTACAAACTACAATCCACATTAAAGACAGTGGTTGATCCGCAGAATTAGTAGTTTGTTTTTGTATTTCTGTCGGTAATGTTTTTCTCCTGGTCTTCTATTAGTGCTAACAACTTTAGCGAAATATCCACGCTCTTGGAAGATAATTAATTGGCTAATCAAATTATTCTACCTGATTTGATCTAATATAAATAACACAAAATTTGCTGTTGTCGGCACACTTGTAGACGAAAAACAATGACAAAAAAGAATGAGAAGTGAGAAAGAGCAGAGCTCCAAAGATTCAAAGCTCCAGCAAGCCAGCGGGTGAATCGTCATATAGAATATTTAGCAGACAGTTTGTCACACTTTAACTCCTGTGAAGTATATTTCCCATTATAATCAATTGTCTGAGTAAATACTAGTATCTATAACATACATAATATTTATATTTTATTAAGACCATATTAATAGTAGTACACAATTAAAAAAAGGTAATATAGCCAACTATAAATGTTCTAAATGAGTTCATACGGTACAATGGGGCTAAAGGCACACCCTAAGAAAATGTGCTTTTTAATCATGTCTAAGTTAATACTTGTTCAAAAAAAGTCTCTTTACCAAAGTTTGTACAATTTTCTGTTTATTTTGATAAATAAAATAATTCATTATTGTTCAATAAATATTAAAATATGTTAATATAAAAATGTATTTTAAAAATACAGAAACAATTTTTTAGTAAAGATTCTGAAAGCATTGAATGAGATCCTATAATAATTTAATAAAGCTTTACAGTAGTAACAAATAAATGTATTTTTATTATATGATATGATTATTATCATATTTTTAAATCTGATGGTTTCATTATCAATATGATGATTATCTCTATGGTGGACAACCAACTTAATATATGATATTTACCATCTGAATCTAACCATGTCATGTCAACAAATGGAAAAGTCAAATGGCTGTTTATTATAATGTTAATTATTGTGCCTTTTACCCCAAATACCATACTTTTACATAATCTTCCGTTATTGAAAAACTGTTACTTTATTTACTTTGAACAAAACTGAAAATCATTAACAAGACCTTTGTCTCAAAATATATTCAATAATTTTAGCAATTCTAATTTGCTACATAAATCTACAACATTTTAAAAAACATTAAATATGAGATCAAATTAGCGCAGAATCAACTTTTTGGAAGCATAATTACAACAACATAAATTGAATGAATTAGCACTAAAGCCTAACAATTGTATTTACAATATGATTGTAAAAGGTTTGTTATTCAATCTCTATATTAAGATGATACTCAACCCCCTTATAGTGCCCCTTTTTTTGGTTTGGGCCACTGCCCCTCAAAATGTCTGGGCCCTGCTCATTACCCACTGAAATGAGCCAATCAGTGTTACAAACACTTCAGCCAGACATGATGTTCAATTTTCACTTAGTTTTTTTTCCTTTCAGCAGGTAAGAAATGAGACTCTGATTCAGTTCTGTTTGCCCAAGAGGACGTGCTCAGTTGTTAAGGGTCAATAAATGTTGACTTGTTCATGTTGAGGGAAGATTAAAAGGATTCAATGACAGTAATGCAACCATTTGAATAGACATACTTTAAATTGTCTTTTTATACATGTTCCTGTTAGAAGAGTAGCACAACATAAAATTGAAGAGTAGCACAACATAAAATTACAATTTTCCATCAGCTTTTTAGAAATAAATTTACTATAATTTTTTATGCAATATTTCTTGTGTTTTTAAGAAATAGTAAAGCTCTTTATATATTGGTGCACTGTAAAAAAAAAATTTAGATTTTTTTACAGTGTGAGAATAAGTGTTTCCGGATTGTTTAAACTCATGCATTCAAACACGCTACAGGATGCCAAATGCTGCAACCAGAAATGCTAAGCATATAATGAAACCTGTCAGAGTGCAAACAGCCTAATTTCAACAGTTAAGTGACTTTCTTTTTTCGAAATTCATGAGGCCTCATTATAGCTGTTACTATGGAAATGTAAGGGTCACTTGTGTTATTTTGGCAAAGCAACAAACATTTTCTCAAGTGTTTTTGCAGACTGTAAACACAAAGCGCGTCATCACCGGGTGCTTGTGCCCAAGACAAACCAAAATAGCAATGTGCAATTTGCTAGAGCCATATTCAGCCATCGTCATGGTTACCAGCGACATCACGTTTTTCTTCCCTTTTTGTGTCAGAGGTCAAGCTTTTGTGTTCACAAGCAATTCTGTGCCCAGTATCCACAGTATTTAGAGAATTGAGAGGCAACGCAAACAGGTAAATAACTTTAATCTAAAATGCATCATCATAGACAATATTGTGCAATACTGAACGAACAGTGCAAGTGTCAACCACTAAGAGGTAGTAAAGCAGCTTATGTAAGTCTGTTGTTCACAATATTTCAGTGTAATAAACGTCTAAAAATGTCATGCTTAATTCTGTTATTGCTTGCAAGGTCATTCAAAATTTCTCAAAAATGAGTGTTATGTGCATAGTAATTGGCAAAGCTAATCAGTTTTGCTACTTGCTAAGGTGGCAACAACTGTGAAAGTTCATTTTATTAAGCAAGCTAAGCCCAGCCCAGCTAGCCAGTTCATGCTAGCGTCTGATGCGAGTTTTGTCCATTACCACTTTCTCATCCTCAGGTCAGTAAGCGCTATTGTATGGAAGGTTGTTTCCACCACAGAATAAAACAATGTAAAAGATAATTACGACTTTTCATCTCACAATTCTGACCTTTTTTCTCTCAATTGCAATTGCGAGTTATAATATCAGAATTACAAGACATGAACTCGCAATTGCAAGTTATAAAGTAAGAATTGAGTGATATAAAGTCGTGATTGCAAGTTATAAAGTCAGAATTGTGGGGTATAAACGTGCAATTGCGAGAAATAAAGTCAGAATTGTGAGATATAAATGTGCAGTTGCAAGTTATAATGTCAGAACTGAGTGATATAAACTCACAATTGAGAGTTATGTCAGAATTGAGTGATATAAAGTTATAATGTTAGAATTGAGTGATATAAAGTTATAATGTCAGAATTGAGTGATATAAAGTTATAATGTCAGAATTGAGTGATATAAAGTTATAATGTCAGAATTGAGTGATATAAACTCACAATTGCGAGTTATAAAGTCAGAATTGAGTGATATAAAGTTATAATGTCAGAATTTAGTGATATAAACACAATTGTGAGTTATAAAGTTAGAATTGAGTGATATAAAGTTATGTCAGAATTGAATGATATAAAGTTGTCAGAATTGAGGGATATAAACTCACAATTGTGAGTTTTAATGTCAGAATTGTGAGATATAAACTTACAATTGTGAGAAAGTTTATCTCGCAATTCTTATTTTGTAACTTTATTTTTTATTTAGTGGCGGAAACCAGCTTCCATACTATTGCTAATGTGCTACACTCATTATAAGGCTAAATTAGCTCTCCCGCTTTCTTAGCACTAATTAAAGTTGCTTTTGTCTTCCCTGGGAAACAGCAAAAATAAAACTAATTGAAAACCTCAAGGCTAAGTTCTGTTTTCTCTGCATGCAGGGTATATTGTGAAACATTTAGGCTAATACATTGTGCCATATTCCTCTCTAGTGATGTCTCTGAGGAAAAAAGTTGCTAACTTTCACAATTTAGAGATGATTGACACCTCATTTCAAGTGAGTACAATTATACAAGCTCAGATATGCCCCGAGTTAAGCGCTAGCATAGTAGCCTAGCAGGTGTGCAAAAAAAGCCTTGTCAGTCAAACATGGAAGCCGCTAGTAACTAGTATTTTGCACTTTCAGATACTTCTGGTGCTGTTATCTGGTTTGGATGTGGTTTCTTTCGGAGCCTGTGTTGACTGGAAATCAGTGCTCTTGCGGAAGCAGTAGACTCCGTAGAGGCGGAACTTCTTATCAGGGAAACCTAGGTTTCGGACACCGGGTTCTGGGCCCCCACAGCGGGCCCGAGGATTGACGATGGGGTAACGGATGCTGCCATCTTCCACCCATCCTGCCTCACAACGGTCCATGAGCTGGATCTTCCAAGCGGCATACAGTTGTCCGACTTTGGCTATAACTGCGCCATCACGTTGACATGCCTTTACCGCCTCAAGGTAGTTTACCTTCTTAAAACGTTTGAGAAAGTACACACGTCCTACAACAGAAACACAATGAGAGAAGCTGTGAGAAGTTATTGAAGAGTTCACCATAAATTACTGAAATTACTTTGGTTGAATGCCGCAAAAATGCTCATGAAATCCTTACTAAAAGAAGACATCTCTCTTTATCATGATGATATAAAAATGCACTTTTTGGCTGGGTAAGAAAAGGAGGAAAGAGGACAAAGAAAGAAAGAAAGATTTCAGACTGACACCTGTTTTTCAGGAGTCATTCATTGATTTTCTGTTTGTTTATGTGACTGCTGACTGTTAGGGCAGCACATCGTCTCATATTTCCCACTGGACCATTCGGTAAATTTCCAGCAGCTGGTCAGTGTAGGGGTATTATTGAAAATTGCCCTAGCTATAAAGATTTCAGGACAAACTGTCCTCTCTAATAGCCCACTTGGGGATGAAAAGAAAAGCCTTTTGGATCTCGATGACTTGACTGCAAGTGGGTTTGAAGAACCAGGCAAGTCCTGTGTACCCACTGGATCATGCAGCACTTAGTAACAAATAGTCTAAACCTGGGCCAAAAATACAGTTTTCTTCCTGAAGACAATTCAGCTTTCAAGTGTGCAAACGCTATTATTCCCACATGGTCACAAAGTGACTCTATACCCCAGAAGTGGTACTAAATCATAGTTTCCCTGAAATTTGATTTGATTTGGCCGATTTTCCAGGAACTGATGCATTGCTCAGTTAAGACTCCTTCATTTGTGGCACTGGCAGCATTTGTTGGACATGTATCAAACAGAAGGCAGTGAAAAGAGAAGCAGGAGGACCTTCTCAACAGAAACCTGGTCCAGCAGCATTAGGCTGAGAAGCAATCCCTCCCTAGGCAAACACTCACCGTTGAGGTTCGAGGTAAAGCAAAAAGCATCATAGCGTTCGTCATCTTTGTGCCTGTAGCCATAGTTGCGGACACCGGGAGGGCTGTCCTTACGGCCACATTGGTCTCGAGGATGAGAGATGGGGTACTGGACCGAGCCGTCCTCTAACCAGCCGGCATTACACCAGTCCAAGCCCTCAAGCCAAGACTTGTGTAGTTGTGCATGGGAGGCCAGAATAGCATCTTGCTGTCGGCACACATCCTCGGCCTGGTGGTAGTTCAGCTTGTAGCGTCCGGATGGAGGATAGTATGGGAACACCACACCTTTGAAAAGAAGTTCATAGAAATATGACACTTTATTCAATCTTAGTTGCTACAATCAAAACACCTGGCCAACTCCCTGACCTTCAAGGTCTAGATTGACAAATCCTGTGTCGTCCTCCATGTCATTGGTGACCTCGCACTCATAGCGGCCATAGTCTTGCAAGGTGATGTTGTGAATTATAACTGAAGCGTCTCCTGGTCCTGCCCTCTCCAGAGACACTCGGCCACGGTAGGACCCAAATACCTTCTGTTGTCGCCCCAGTGCAACAAACACGTCTTCAAACTGGAAAGCGCCAGAAACCTTCGTCCATTTAATGCGAATGCGGTGAGGGTCGACGTTCTCTGGTTCATGGTGGTAACGGCAGGGAAGGGTGATAGTCCCACCACGATGGGTGATCACCTTACCTGGAGCAGTCTGGACTATCACTGCCCCAGTATCATCCTCTAAGGAAAAAGAGAGAGAAGAAAATGAATCGCACTGCAATGCAAGGCATCAGTGTGTTTCTGGGAATCAAACCCATGATTTTCGAGTTCCTAGTAACAACTTCAGAAACCAGGAGGGCCACATTCAAACTGAACTAGATTCAAGGTTATGCAATTATATCTGTATATATATTACAGGTGAATTCAGGTAAATTGGGCCACTTTTTGACAGTCATTCTCAATTTACAACTTTTACATTCACAAACCACTATATTACACACTGCATGAAAGGGAATATTTGAAAAACCATAATAGGGGCACTTTAACCTTTTCTTTTATTTCCCACAGAACCCCTTACTTTTCTCTAAAGGCTGTTCAAAGGCACTTGAAACATAGTTGGATTTGAAAGTGACGAGTGCTCCTCCAAGCCACCAAGTTTTAAAGATGTAAACCATAGCTATCAAACAACACCTTTTCTGATAGTTATCCAAAATATGTTCCGGACAGACTTCAAGGGCCGTAATCAGCCTTGACATCTGCTCATTTAAACTGTCAGCTGGATACCTGGCAATCTGAACTGTTTGTTACCAAAACACCTTTTCTTTTGAAAGCAGGGTTGCCAAACATGTCCAATCATTAATTCAGCCAGAGACAGCTAAAAGAACCAGTATTTCATCTGAAGAAAAGGGGTCTAAACTGAAAGCAATGTCACTGTAACCACAGACTTTTTGAAAGTAATTTGCAGCTGCCAAGTAAATGATGGGAACATGCTGTGAGAGGACAGCTAGTGCAACAGCTATTGGCAATTAAAGACAGTTTTTCCTTGCTTATATAAAAATGAATACCAAATGAGGAAAAGAGACCTAGTGGAGCTGAATCTGATTATGCAGTATGTTTACTTGCATTAGCATCATCCCTAAATATGCAAAGAGTATCAGATGTTGCATATTGCTTTACCCTACTTGAGCCTGGTAGCCACTACAACTGGGTTTGTAAGATATTTTCTTTTAATACATCTGGTGGTCAGCTATTGAACTTGAGAAGTGAGATTATACACAGAAGATGACTCCTGTGGGTGGAGTGGTCAAAATTGACCTGAAGTGCTCTGCTTACACAATAATGGTATATTTATTTGTTGGTTGCATGGTTAACAAAGTAGGCGGTTGTCAGTAGGTATCATAACCTTGTTCTGATTACATTGCATTCACAGATTTGCATTACATGCATTGTGATCTGGGACTCCAAAGTGGCACAGAAGGCAAAGTTCTTACCCATTACATGAACCACTCTCCTCCGTCCTTTCTCCATGTCGGCTGGGTAGGTGGTCACAATGGGTGAAAGGAACAACAGTGTGCAGGTAATGGTTTCCAGGCACAAGATCTTTTCCCAAAAAAACAGAGAGAGAGAAAGAGAGAGAAAAACTCATATTGTGCACAAATTATATTGGTTTTTAAATCTTTAAGATGACAAAACACAATCTGCATGTTCAAACAGTGTAGTCAATATCTGATCCACATGGATGTAGTTTGGATCTGGTTTGTCATTTAAGTAACATGATCCAAACCACATATACACACACACACACACACACTACTACTACTACTACTACTACTGCAGCACTGACACCAGCCCAAACACATCATATACGCCACAGCTGAATCATACATCATCATCTTCAACTCCCCTCACAGCATCTTTGAGCATCCCCAACCGCAATGCACTGCGCATTATCAAGGTTACAAAAGTAAAATCCACACATGCAATCTGAACTTACCATCATCATGACTGGACGCGTTTTATGTTGAGATGGGATAGAGTTGTTATTGCTCCAGTGGACTGACGCGCGTTCTAGTGCAACTGTCCCGATCCCGACTCGGTATCACTGCAGATGTCTGTCGCGTCTCATCACTGCAGTGGAAGACTCTCTCATTTACAGTACGGCTGAAAAAAAGCTCTAAGTGCTGATTTAGTGTGATGATAAAGAGAGTCAGCCGATTCGCTCGTCATTTTATCTTACGCTATACTATAAAGTTGTATTTGTATCCTTTGTTTTTGGTTGCGTACTTTGCAGACGTCGTGAATTTATTCGCAAACTCGGTGCTTATAGCTTTATTCGACAAGTTTATTAACTTATTTCGTCGTGAATATTTAACCTCAAATCTCACGACAACCTCAATTTGTTTTTAAACACTTTGGAGCCCTTTTCCATGCATTATGTGATCTCGCTTTGCAAGTATGTTTTGAGTCTGGATATCTGGTAAATAAAGTATGTTGTATTGTGAAAATATGTTAATATAACGTCGTATCTTGGCTATAGTGAATGAATAAATGTACAAATTTTCGTTTTAGACAAGCATATAGGAGTGTAGTACTTATGGTAAATACTGCCAGACATGATGAGTCAAGCAGGAAGGGGAATTAGCTCAAATGGTAGAGCGCTCGCTTAGCATGCGAGAGGTAGCGGGATCGATGCCCGCATTCTCCAATGTTTTTTTTTTTTTATGTTCGAAAAATTAAAATGATAATTTTAGCACTCATTATCCGTCTACAGTGTCCATGTTGCAGAACTAATCATAGCCTTTGGAAGTCTTTGGATAATGCACTATACTGAATTTTTTGAACAACTTGTAATTAATTACAGTATTACAAACATTTTATTGATGCCATTCATTCATAGTTCTACTTCTTTATTAAATCGGTATTATTATGGATGATTATATTTGAAGTAATGACAGGAATTTCGAAAAAAGGGTGAGTTGTCACATGTTTTAGGTGTTTTATTAATTACAATAGGCCTATTTGTTGGCCAAAACAACAGTTTGATATTTTTCTATGTTATACATTTGACATTTTTGCAGTTTATTGAATCATTTTTTATAAGTGTTTTACTGTGGCAGGTTCCAGTGTGACAATATCTGCTATTGTTGTATGTGTTCAATGAACATCATGTTTTCCAATAAGTAAAAGTGTCTTTAAAGCCAAGACTTTAAGGTATATGTCTATACAGAAATTGATTTTAAAAAAATAAACCAAACCTCAGAAATATTCACTGGAGTAAATGTGCCAGTTAGCCCAGTTTCCCCTATATATATTGGAATATAATAGGCTACATTATGACCTCCACTGTCAACACTGAAATGATCGGCTAGGTTAGTCTTTCTTGTGTAGCTTGACAGACTTCTGTTCTAATTCAATTGGAACTGATTGGATCCCACATGCAGTGCTGTTTGTGTGTGCAAGCAGAAATTTTGTGCATTGCCCCTTATCAGCATGAAAAAGCTGCTGAGCAAGGGTTGCTTTTAATGTTAGTAGTTGTAGAACTCAACCCTGCTGACTTAATCATGTGCATACAACTTATCCAGGCGAAGGATGATTTGTAGGATAATTATTTATTACCTATGAGACCACCCAATTATTCAAGAAAGAAGTTCTGACATTTTTTACATTTAAGATGTAGCTATGATATTTGTGGGGAACAAAAAGATAGAACTAGGAAAATGCACTGGAATAAGGAAACGCATCAGATTAGAGAACAAGGCAAATAAACTGCCATGTTAAAGGTCTTGTCTTAATTACCAAATTAACAGTCAAGCACTGAATTGTCAATGTTTTGACATGTATGTTTTCTAAAGGAATAGTTCACCTAGTGTGAGTAAATGATGACAGAACTTATTTGTGTGAACTATCTCTTTAAAATTGACGTTTTCTCAGTCGGTTTAACTTAATTTCTTCTCATTGTTGGTTTGGCCCACAGGTGCGATGGAAAGGAAGTAGTCCGGCTCTCGTTTGCACCGCAGAGCGAGCAGCACAGGGCTGACTGCATACAGCAGGTTGAGAAGGAGGGTGGGCACTAGGACCGTGGTGGGAATCCTGTACATTTCAGCAGTGCGTGGGTGCAGAGATGCACCGATATGAGACCACTGGCACTGAGGTGGACAGAAGCACAAGATTGTATTTTTTGTGGGTTAGGGATAAGACAATTCTCACCTGGTGGATGATAAAATAGGTGAAAAAATCCCTTAAATTGAAGGATGGACCCGAGCTTGTATATTATAGAAACTTAGCCTTTTTGACTTGGGCCAGTACGCAACCACCCAGTGGTGCATTTCCTGTGCAAAGATGTACTCATTGCTTAACCACTGTAGTATTATGCATCTTTGGAGAAATTAAAGGCACAGTATGTAATTTTTCGCCGTTAGAGGTCGCTTATACAAAACAAAGTCGTAGCTTGACACCTTGATTCAGCGGGATCATGGGAGTTGTTGTCTTCACCTCTACAGCCGGTGGAAAAGAATCCAACGGTACTCAGGCAGAAATCATATTCATGGATGAGCTTCTGTATGAAAGATTAAACGTTACTGTAGTATGAAGCAGAGTGGGGCTGAAAGCCGTTGGAGCGATTGCTATTGAGAGACAAGCGTGACATGCGGCTCGAGAGCAGTGGAGCTTTTATTATGCCGCAGACGAGCGCTTCCGCTTCTTCTAGTCATGCATATGTGGGGTAATGCAGCGCTGTTTTATCATATTAGATACATTTGAGTGTGTTGAAAATTATGTTATAACGTTACTCTGTGCGTTCACTTGGCGGCTACTATGAGACACTTGTTGCACACTGCAGTAAGCTAGATAGATATTAGGCATGGTAAAACATGTTATTTGCAGTAAATCAAGAAAACGACAGTGATGGACGAAGTACACAAATCAAGTACTTGAGTAAAAGTACAGATACGTATAATAAAATATTACTCCAGTAAAAGTATTGGGTACTCCTTTTCAATTTTACTTGAGTGAACAGATAACTAAACAAAATAACGTGTAATTATTTACTGGAGGACAAAATATTAATTGCTGCACTCTATTTAAAAAATATTTAATTTATTTATTTATTTAAAAAATGGTTTTGAATGAATGATTCAATGACTCACTCATAACTACTTCACTTTTTTCATTACTGGATGAATCAATGTTTTTGAACAAATCTTTTGAATGAATCATTATATGTCAAATAATCATTATATGTCAAATACATTTTTAACAGTGACAATGTAATCGATACAACCGTTATTTGAAGCGCCAAGTTAGTTTCAAAAGGTGATTTGCTCACTAACGTACATGTCCGTGTTTATATCCAAACTATAAACTTTTATCTCAATACTTATGTGATAATTTGGATATTTGTAACACGGAAATAATATTGTGGTTCACTTGCTTTCTCCTGCTCAGACAATCTACAGTGGGGAGAACAAGTATTTGATACACTGCCGATTTTGCAGGTTTGCCCACTTACAAAGCATGTAGAAGTCTGTAATTCTTATTATAGGTACTCTTCAACTGTGAGTGACGGAATCTAAAACAAAAATCCAGAAAATCACATTGTATGATTTTTAAGTAATTAATTTGCATTTTATTGCATGACATAAGTATTTGATACATCAGAAAAGCAGAACTTAATATTTGGTACAGAAACCTTTGTTTGCAATTACAGAGATCATACGTTTCCTGTAGTTCTTGACCAGGTTTGCACACACTGCAGCAGGGATTTTGGCCCACTCCTCCATACAGACCTTCTCCAGATCCTTCAGGTTTCGGGGCTGTCGCTGGGCATTACGGACTTTCAGCTCCCTCCAAAGATTTTCTATTGGGTTCAGGTCTGGAGACTGGCTAGGCCACTCCAGGACCTTGAGATGCTTCTTACGGAGCCACTCCTTAGTTGCCCTGGCTGTGTGTTTCGGGTCGTTGTCATGCTGGAAGACCCAGCCACGACCCATCTTCAATGCTCTTACTGAGGGAAGGAGGTTGTTGGCCAAGATCTCGTGATACATGGCCCCATCCATCCTCCCCTCAATACGGTGCAGTCGTCCTGTCCCCTTTGTAGAAAAGCATCCCCAAAGAATGATGTTTCCACCTCCATGCTTCACGGTTGGGATGGTGTTCTTGGGGTTGTACTCATCCTTCTTCTTCCTCCAAACACGGCAAGTGGAGTTTAGACCAAAAAGCTCTATTTTTGTCTCATCAGACCACATGACCTTCTCCCATTCCTCCTCTGGATCATCCAGATGGTCATTGGCAAACTTCAGACGGCCCTGGACATGCGCTGGCTTGAGCAGGGAGACCTTATGTGCGCTGCAGGATTTTAATCCATGACGGCGTAGTGTGTTACTAATGGTTTTCTTTGAGACTGTGGTCCCAGCTCTCTTCAGGTCATTGACCAGGTCCTGCCGTGTAGTTCTGGGCTGATCCCTCACCTTCCTCATGATCATTGATGCCCCACGAGGTGAGATCTTGCATGGTGCCCCAGACCGAGGGAGATTGACCGTCATCTTGAACTTCTTCCATTTTCTAATAATTGCGCAAACAGTTGTTGCCTTCTCACCAAGCTGCTTGCCTATTGTCCTGTAGCCCATCCCAGCCTTGTGCAGGTCTACAATTTTATCCCTGATGTCCTTACACAGCTCTCTGGTCTTGGCCATTGTGGAGAGGTTGGAGTCTGTTTGATTGAGTGTGTGGACAGGTGTCTTGTATACAGGTAACGACTTCAAACAGGTGCAGTTAATACAGGTAATGAGTGGAGAACAGGAGGGCTTCTTAAAGAAAAACTAACAGGTCTGTAAGAGCTGGAATTCTTACTGGTTGGTAGGTGATCAAATACCTATGTCATGCAATAAAATGCAAATTAATTATTTAAAAATCATACAATGTGATTTTCTGGATTTTTGTTTTAGATTCCGTCTCTCACAATTGATGTGTACCTATGATAAAAATTACAGACTTCTACGTGCTTTGCAAGTGGGCAAACCTGCAAAAACGGCAGTGTATCAAATACTTGTTCTCCCCACTGTATGTCATTTAGAAATAAGATTGCGTGTTGTTTGAATCGAGATCGCAGTCTTTTTACGATTAATCATGCAGCTCTAATTTGTTATATTGTTGGGTTTTTTTACCTAAACTGTGTAGACACATTGATGTGGACATGTGTCTACATTTCAGTGGGCTTAAACAGATCTCCATAAACGACTTAGCCTGGTCCTACCAGACTCTCGTACATTTCATTTGTACAGAGAGTCTGGCCACTCTCCACTGACAAGCGTTAACTTCCTTGAAGGTGGGTACTCTGTTGAAGTTTAAAACTATTGGATCTGCCCAGAGCCACTGTGGATCTGCCATAACCAATTGCTAACGTTTGGTCGTGACGTATGTCATGCGCCGGAACCGGCCGGAAACCACGCAGGCTGTAAACAACAACAAATAAATAAAGCTCAAGCGTCCATCCAAAATGTCCCAGTCATCGTGCACGCCGAGCTGCCCAGCACGAACTCCCAACTTTTCTGCCTCCTTCACTTGGTCCTCCATTAGTGCAACAAGAGGGGAGACGACAACAAATATCGGCTTAGCATCGCTAGCGTTCGCCTTAGCCAACTCCTTCACCACTAACGGAGCAAGCTGGAAAATCAAACTTTTCCCGAACCCCGTGGGGAGGAGGGCCACAACATCATGGCCACCAACAAAACTCAGCAAAGATTGTTCTTGCTCCGGCTTTAACTTCTGGATATTCGGCAGTGTTGCCACAACGGACCGAATGGCTTTGCTCGCATCTTTCTCCTCCGCCATTACTGAACTACAACTCAAACTAGCGCACGACATCAATGTCATCGTTCTCAGCCACTCCCTCTGTTTGCTGATTGGACCGGTTAAAATTTGGCCGGAGAAAACCAGCGAATATACCGCAAACCCAGGCGACGCACTAAAGGAAAATGAAAATTGAGCGGAAGTATGTAGGAGGGCAGAGCCAGGCTATAAACAACTGACAGTTGTGACCTAAACATCATTTTCAGTTACAATAATTAACCCTAAAATTTGACATTAGTAACTTACTTTTCGCCATCAGTCGCGCACTCAGAGGATCCCCCAGTTCTTGGCTAATTTTCAGACTTGTAATTTCAGTTTACTGGAGACTCGCTCTGAACGGATCATTGAAACAGTGAGTTGTTGACTCGAGAACAGCTGCAATCCAATCAATCCAGTTCACGAATGAATTGTTTGATGTAATTTGCGAACCGATTTAACAGGATGATTAAAAAGAATCAGTTTGTGCACGAATCGGACACCGCCTTTGCGTCTCTGAGCATGTGACGATTTCTTCATTTTAAAATAAAGTGTAACGATATGTTTTATGAAATGTAGTGGAGTAAAAAGTACGATCTTATGCTTTGGAATGTAGTGAAGTAAAAGTAAAAGTATCTCAAAATAAAAATACTCAAGTAAAGTACAGATACTTGAAAAATGTACTTTGTTACTGTCCACCAATGGAAAGTGAGATTTAAACAATAAGACTATGTTGAGCTATATAACAATGATTTGTTTTCTGTCGATGAATATCCAAACAGTTGCTCACCTGTCTAATAAAAAACATAGGGTGCGTCTCAATCAGCTCCCTAGTTCAGTAGTCAGGGCACTGATCAGGGAATCTGTCAATGGGCTGACTCCCTGATCAGTGCCCTGACTACTGAACTAGGGAGCTGAGAGACGCACCCATAATATATTAAAGCGTCTTTGGTGTTTCCATGGTTTCTACAAAATAAAACCAGAAATTGAGGGTAACGTGGGTATGATGTCATTGATAGACGACGCACGGACATGATCCGTGTCCTGGTTAAAATTGCTTATTTCTCTGGATTTTTGGAAACGTTTGGGATAATGTAAGTACACACAACAACAAAATATATAACATTGTTCTAGTGGTTTTTGGATATTTTAATCCAAAAATCTTACATATTGTGCCTTTAACTAACTACTCACAAATGTTTCCCACAACCATAGCAACATGTTCACGCTTCCACTTCACTATTTTTGTTTCCTTTGTTTTGCTTTATTTGATGTTCGATTCATTGCGGGTCTCATGTTACATCATACTCTATGGTTCCTTTACACGTTTATGCACATGTGCACTCTTCTAAAACATTAATTGTTGACACACTAAAATATGGTAACCCTACAAAAAACCAACAGAACAGAAAGTCTTCTAAACTAGCATAACAAAACATTAAGCACTACTAAATCTCCCACTTAACTTTAATTTAAAATAAAAAAAATAAAAAAAAACATAATTTAACACTTAATTTTGGCATTTACTGTCCCTTTTGAGTGTCATGGCAAAGTATGCTGGGAAATAGAAATCCCAGCCCAGTTTCAGTTAAATTTAAGTTTGTCTAAATTAAAAGAAAGAAGTTCATAAAACTCAAAACAATTAAACAATTCAGATTACTTCAAATGTGTCAGTTTTGAGAACTCAAAAGAAAAAGAAAGTTCTAAATACTCATAAAACGTCATTTGTTTGAACTAATTTGTTTAATTTGAGTTTAATTTCTCACATTTGTAATCGCTTTCGAATGCGTGCTCGCTTTTCGCTTTCGAATTCGCTCGCGTTCAGCAGGGAGGGGAGAGATGTAGGGGGGGCACAGTAACTCATTTGGGGGGGGGGCATGGCCCCCCTTGGCGCTGACCCTGCAATGATATCCTCTCAGCTTTGAGGAGGCGTTCATTAGTATGCAGAGCTGCAGATCTACAGTGAGTCTCCTAGAGAAACTACTGTGAAGTCCTGTTCTACTGGAGGTCTTTGATTAGGAATGCTGATTGCTCATGCCTCATACTGGGAGTTAACGGGGTGCTGGATGAGCTTGTTCAGACCAAGGCTTTGATCGTGGTGCTGTTTGATGGTCCCTTTCTATAACATCAGCATACAGTATATAAATCTCTAGATTCAGCCAGAAACTATGGAGGAAGTATACCTCAGATGTTAGAAAAACATACTTGATACATAATTTCCTTTACAATTTCTTGCAGATGTTTTCTTGCCCAATATTGGAGACGTTTTCCAAGTCTTACCTGTAAAATGGCACCTGCAAAGAATACCGTCCAATCGAGCATCCAAGTGCAGCCAGGTGTGCACAGCCCATATGCAAATAAACCTAGCATTGGGAGTGTGTGGAATAGGAGCAGCAACATCTGGAGAAGAAAAGACATCATGGAACAAGTATTATTTCAGTCTGAGTGTCAACACTACATGCCTTGCCTCTACACGCCAGTGCTTTGATGGCAAATTAATGCGGTCCAACTCAATCCCCAAGGGCACCAGAGCTGCCGCAGCAACGCACTCCAGCTGAATACAGATCAGCCCGACTGCACTGAGTTTACACCATCATTCATACTTATTGAGGCTTAAAAACACAAACATGGAAGTATTACCCACGATTAGACCCTAAACAGAGCCTGTTTGTGTTGCATAGAACGTGGTGACTTTCGATGGAGTTACAACAACCTGTGAAAGTCATGGAATCTAGATACACCTTTAGAGAATTTCTTTTTTTGCTTGATTTTTTGAAGGACTTAAACCAAAAACGTTTTCTCAAACATGCTTTAAAATAAACAAATATTTATATATATATATATATATATATAAATAAATAAGATAAGTGGTTTTTTAATATTTATATTAACTTATGAAAAAACATTTTAATGCATTTAAATTATATTTAAAAATTGATATAAACATAACAGAAGCACTTTAATTTCTGTATATAAATAAACGACAAAGTGCTTGTTTATATTGTTTCTATAATTACAGTTTAAATATTAATTTATAATAATACATTATATTAAAAATAAATATAAAATATGTACATTAGATATATTTTTATTTATAGTGCTTTTTTATATTTATGTGTGTAATTGTAATAAAATAAAAAATAAAATGTTAATAAAATAAATACATCTAATTAAAATAAAGTATTTATAGCTTAATATAAATATAAAGAAAGCAGTTATTTAGGCAACATGAATAATAATAAATTAAAAAAATACATTTAAACAATAAGAAAGTGAATATTTATATTAATAAAATATTAGGGGAAAATATATACATTATATATTATATATAATTTTATACATATTTATACATGTATAGTAGCCTATATAACATTATATAATTTATTGTAAATGTAGATTTTTTTTAAATATTAATAATATCACAAAAATAATAACAACTATTAAAAAAATTAATTTAGATAAATCTAAATATTGAGAAAATCGCCTTTAAAGTTGTCCAAATTAAGTGCTTAGCAATGCATATTACTACTAATAATAAATTTTTGATATATTTACGGTAGGAAATTTACAAAATATCTTCATGGAACATGATCTTTAATTAATATCCTAATGATTTTTGGCAAAAAAGAAAAATCAATCATTTTGACCCATACAATGTATTGTTGGCTATTGCCACAAATATACCCGTGCGACTTATGACTGGTTTTGTGGTCCAGGGTCACATATATATATATATACATATATATTAAACATATTATTTTATTTATAAAGTAAGCATTTTCAGTTGTCTTCCTTTATGAGTTGGAATTTAAATCAAATCAATTTGAGTGGAAATAAGGAATTTACCCTGCCCAATACATATAAATATTCTCACCAACACTCTTTCATCCCTGAACGCACAGGTATTATGTGATCGAAGCAGGTCTCTGTCCCCTGTACAAGTGTTGGTGTGCCTTCATTCCTTATCAAACACATTACCACGCATGTCACACTCTCTCTGACACGTCTCCTTGTTTGAGTTGATGGAGGGGCTCAGCCAGGACTCATGGGTGGGATTAGCTTATCAAGTTCTCACAGCACATCTCCTGCCTGATCGATGGGCCACCATTGTGCCTGGGCTCCAGCTAGAACAAGGACTTTTGATAACCTATTGACCGAGCTAAAACCCCAATCTAAACAAAAACATACCCTAGATACCTTTGTGGTTAGTTGAGACAGGAGGAATATTCTTGGACTACCGAAGGTGACAATAAGCCACCCACCTTATTGAGTGCTAATGATGAGTAATACCTGTCTAGAAGGTGCCGTACAGTAATTTAGAGAAGCTTAATGCTATAAAGCTTAGGGTATTAAGAAGCAAAGTATGCTTGAGGGTTGCCATAAGCACATCAGCCTGAATGTGATTTCTTGCAGAATATAATTATGTGCTCACCATAACTTTGGGGAAGCCCACAGGATCCTTCAGATAGGGTTCATATTCTGTCACATATCTGTTGAGGATTTCCAACGGGCAATCAAGAACTGCCTGTATGGATAAAGATAGGAGTTTCTTTGTCCCAACAGATTTTGACCAAGAGCTGACCAAGCATATGGTGTCCACCAACTTACCAGTCCTCTAAATACAGTGAATCCCATGGCAGCCACTAGATAAACCACAAAGAGCAGGTCCAGGGGGCGCCATATTAAGGCTTTTTTCTGCTCACGTTCAGCCTGACAGATACAAGCACCATTGTTCAAATGTTACTGATTCTGTGAGGAAAATATTAACTATTGAACAAGGTCAGCGGTGTCTGGTTCTTTACCTTGGATGCACCCACAAGAGGCAAATCTCTTGGCCTGGAGAACAGGGACACTGCTCCCCAAATGGGCACCAACAGAAAGGGCATGTTGAGCCAGAAGGCAGGACGAATCTCTGAGCCATATTTACCTGCATATAAAATGTATTTGAGAAGCATCTTACATTATGTTCAGTAGGAATATTTGATATTTTATTTACTTTGACCAACTACGATTCCAGGTACAAACACAATCATGTTGGCGCACAGTGATCCATCCCAAAACAGCCCCAATGTGCGATATTGTTGCCTGGGATGATAGGACACACTAATTTAGGTATATTAACCTCCTTTTAAACATCACTGCATATACTTTCATGTCATGTTTGTTCTTGTCACCACCTTATTTCTAATTGATCCAATCTCTAAAAAATGTAATAAATGTTTTAGTTGGTCTAACCTAAAGTAGTCATGTTGATTCAGTCATATTAAATAGTTTTTACTTGAATAAAACCTCTTAATTTAGATGTTACCACATAAAGCAACCTTTAAAATAGAAATAGGAGACTAAACATTTGTTTATTGTACTGTCCAATGGAATGGATATTATATCTAAAAGGAAATGTTTAATAATCATATTACAGTTTGTGTCCTGCAGAATAATTCAGGCCTGAATGGGCTGAACTTCTACATATAGTACTAAAATACAGAGTAGAACAACCTGTTCGAACCTGTTTGACATGCCGTGTACTAGCATCAGGTAGATGATGAAGTGCACTACACCATCCCAATAGCACATCATGATAGCATAGGGTGTGCCGAGATATGGCTCCCCCTGGAGAACCAGCAAAACCATCTTCAGACAGGTTGGTTTAGACCGAGTAATCGACAACATCAACTTGGCTTTCTCCTCACAATACTGACAGTTTAGAACTCCATGAATCCTGAGGCGAAGCCATCGTATTCTAGAGCGCTTGTGAGGTCAATGACACACGTGAAGGAAAACTCTGCAAAAACTGAACAAAAACGTCATTATGTATACACAAATACTTGCCTGTTCTTTTGTTAAGTATTGAAATGTATTGTTTTTTTGGTTTTTTTTGTTGCTTGCAACATTTTGGAGCTGCAACCATCGAGTAAGAAATTTTTAATTTTGGTCAATAGTCATCAATAGAGTGGTGCAGGTATGAAGTCACTTTGTAGGCAGTTAGTATCGCACTGGTTCCCTCGATAAAAACCCAGTAGGATTTTCCCATAGGCTTTTGGATTATCGCAAAAAACAAGCTCTGTGATCAACAATAGTTTATGATTTTGTCCATCAAGATAATTATCATAAATTAACACAACTTTTATTAATTTTGAAGTAGTAAAGGCAGAAGTAAAAAGCTAAAGGTAGGCTATAAATGCACTACACCACGGTTCCACGAATTCAACGTCACCATTAAGCTTACAACAACTCTTCCAGTTTTAATCTAAAAACATTTTCCCAGAACGTTTGAGTTAGACTAGTTTACAAGAACAATAAGCATAATGAGGCAGTAAAAGCGGACTGAGTTTACCTTTTCAGCGTGATGACGTTTAATCTCCCCGACAGCCTCTGTAGTCCCATAGCCACTTGTTAGCAACCGCCTTTTTCAAGACACATAACAGCTCCAAAAAAATCATGAGTGGGGTAATACTGATGTATTTTATGTCGTAGAATAAAACGTGAAATTGTTTTGAGCTTGTGTTCACCACATACCTTATTTCAGCCATTTAAACAAAATCCCATTAAAAAAACCCATTGACTTTGGGACAATGGAACCGGAAGTGCTAAAATGCTAACTCGCTTCCATGTGTTGGCCTACAAAATGATGTCATACCTGCACCACTCTATACTACGACTCTCTGGAATACTCGATTCTGATTGGTCAATTGCAGACAGCCCTCTGGAATACTCTATTCTGATTGGTCAATAGTGACATTGAGCTGAAATCAAACAATAGAATATTTTCTTCCTCAGAAAGTGACAAACTGCTCTTATAATGAAAGAATAATTTTCAATCACTTTTGTTATATTTTAATTGCAGGCTTTATAAGAAAATGCATCTCTCTCCAGTGGAATTATGAGCTCGGCTTCACTGGCACTTTCCAAACGCTGAATTGAAATGTTTTCATCTTTAACTCTAAGCCTTCTGTGATGTGCCATAGAGAAAAAAAGACTTCACTAATAAGATGGTGCAGCGCTCAACTGCCCTATCAAGAGTTAACTAGCCTACCTTTATTCTAGCTCTCTTTATTAAAAAGATTTCACTCTTACCGACTATTGATTTCTGGCAAGGTGGAAGAGGATAATGATATCTGCTAGTGGAGGTGTGAACAAGAAATTTATATTTGGAGCCAATTGTTGTTGTTGTTTTTTTTCAGGTTTAAAGTGCAGCTGTGCCAAAAGGGCACTTTGCGGAGACAGCGAATACCCCATGTGGCATTTCCTAAGCATCTGGGTGACAAATAATGAGTGGCAGAGGACATAAAGAAAATTCTTAAGCATGGAGGCAAAAATAATGACTGCAAATGTCGCCACTGAAAGCTCAGACGCTGGATTTAAAGGAATAGTTCACCTAGACATGAAAATTGTGTCATCATTAACGTCACCCTCATGACGTTCCAAATCCGTATCCCAGCTAACAAAAATATATTCTAAAGCAGACCCCACCACAATTATAACAATAACTGAGAAACGTCGTTGGAATTTCAGGTGATGAACAATAAAACCAATGACAGTCAATCAGAATCCATCCTGATTTAAAGAGCTTGAGTATTTAAAGAGCCGATGACAAAACTGCAGCGTTTGCTTAGAATAAACAGAATGATATCGTCCGCTGGTGTGGACGCTGATATAGTTATCTCTATAGTTATCTTTATAGTTATCGTTCTTGGTGTGAATGGGCCTTAAGAATGTTTTGTTAATGTTCCCATTAAGCTATGAAAACTTTATTTCTGAATGTTGTTCGAAACGTCCAGTTTTTTAAATGTTTTAAAAACGTCTTGGTTGTATGAATGTTAAGGGAACATTCCATTTTATAAATTTGCAAACATTATGGGAAAGTTACTTTTTAATTTTCTCTGAACGTTCTGGAGCAAGTAGTAGGCTAACTCTATGGGCTCTATTTTAACGATCTAAGTGCATGGTCTGAAGCGCATGGCGCAGGTGCACTTAGGGCGTGTCCGAATCCACTTTTGTTAGTTTAGTGACGGAGAAAACGGTCGGCGCACCAGGCGCATGGTCCAAAAGGGTTGTACGTAGTCTCTTAATGAGTCATGGGTGTATTTTGGGCGTAACGTGCAATAAACCAATCAGAGTCTCATCTCCCATTCCCTTTAAAAGCCAGTTGCGCTTGCACCATGGCGGATTTGCTATTTACATGGCGGAATATAGACACCCTCAACATGATGAGTCAGTTTAAATACATGTATGTATTGCCACGACTGGTTAAATAAGTAGCCAATTTCATTCGTCATTACTGCAAATAGGTAATTCTGATACATGCAATGACTATCCATTATTAGGGTGTAACGATACACCTATGCCACGGTTCCGTTCATATCACGGTTTTAGAGCCACGGTTCGGTTCGGTTCTGTTTGCTGTGGAAGCAGGGTTCATGGCAGGACACCAGCAATAATAACACTAGATTCACTTTTAACTTAATAATAACAACAACAAATTTAACTTATTAACTTTATCTTTATTACCATTATACATTGGCTTCACGTTTTTTCATGCATAAATTGCATGAATATGACTAATACTGATGAATAAATAGGCCTATAAGGTAAAGCTATTAAATAGCAATTCTTGTTAATACAATAAAGTAGCCGCCAAAACACTAATTTAAAAATAAACTAAATAACAAAGTGGCATTTTGGGGTTATGGAAACAACAGTTACTATGGTGAATACACAATACATCATGAACTGTTAATGAATCATATAAACTGCTCCTGATGAACAGAATGAACATCATACCTGCATGCCTTCCCAGCTTGATTTATTGGTACTTTACTTTTATTTCATGACTTATGAATTGACAACGTAACGTTGCATAATTGCACGTGTAATTGAAGAGTGTGCGCTACGAGCACAGTATAACGGCTGACATGACAGGAAAGCGGTTTTCTGAGGTGAGAGATTTTTTAATTTCGTAACAAGCTACGAAAATGACGATGTTACTGGGACTCCAAGGTAGCATTTAGCCTACCTGGCTAAATAGGGAAACTAACTATCTTTGCCCTTTCACCATGCAACTTGAGCGATCACCCAAGTCACGTGACATGCACTTGGCAGTCAAAAGTTAGTGTATATTTAGTAAATAATATTATTATTATAATATTTAGTAAAAATACAGCTCTTATTAGTTGTTAAAAGTGTACTAATTACTATTTAATCAAATGTCAAGGAATAAAAAAATAATTTTGTGGCATAAGGTGAAGTGAGAGCTGGGCCGGGGCAGCAGGGGACGGGTGCGTTCGGTTCGACATGAGAGTATCGCGGTTCGTACCGTGGATGGTGTATCACGTTTTGTTGCGCGTCCCTGTGTGTGTAATAAGCAGAGTGTACGTGCGTTGTGCACCCGCCTATATTACTAACGAACCCTTTAAATAACACAAAAAATACTGCGTTTTCAGTTGCCTCAAAATAGCAACGTGCCAACAATGTGCCTGAACACCTCGTTTTCAGACCAGCACACCCATGAGCGAACAGATGGGCGCGAATGCATTTGCTATTTAAACAACGTGGCGCTGGACGTGAAAATGATAACTGCGTCGGGCTGAAACTAGCAAAAAACACTTGCGTCGAGCCAGGCGTCGCATTGCGCCGGGTGTATGATAGTGCCCTATGTGCGTTCACGCCATGTCATAAGTACTGTAATGATTCTGAACATGCCTTAAACTTGCAATTACAACGTGTAAACTCGTAATTTTCTGAGAGCTACAACTTGTACCACGCAGCGCTGGGTAGTAACTGGTTACATGTAACCTGGATTACATAATCAGATTCCAAAAATTAAGTACTAAGTAAGTATGTTTTAAAATACTCAGTATTAATCAGACTACATGTCCATCAACTGCAGTTACTTTTTTCATTGATTACATGATTACATATTATTCATACAATGGCAGTAAATCATTCATAATTTATTGATTTTTTTTTTTTTATTATTTTAAGGTTGCATTTAATGTTGTTTATAACAAAAAAATTATATTTTTTCTTTTTGTATTTTTATATCAATATGGTACAAGATTATCCTATTCAAATAAATGTGAATAATGAGTTAGGTCAAAAGTAATCAAAAAGTAGCCAGATTATATTACTTTAAATGTGTAACGTAATGGATTACGTTACTAACTACAATTTTTGTCATGTAATTTGGAATCAGTAACCGACTACAATTTGTAAGTAATCTGACCACCGCAGATTTAAGGTGTTTGACTTGAAGCCGCGCTGTGCAGACCAATCGGTGTATGACAGCAAAGAACCACAAGAGCGATTTGAAAGCATACAGAGCTTTATTTATGGTAATCACGACATGGAGTGAGCACGTCAATTAAAAAAAAAAAGTTAGACTCATGTCCAACTAAAACATTTCAGAATTTTTTTTTTCATGAACGATGTATAAATAAAGTTTTTGTTTTGCGAACATTATAAGACCAGATCACTTTGAACAAACATTCTATTAATGTTACTGGAAGAACATGTTCATAACTTTGAGAGAACCTTGCCAGAAAGTTCAGAGAATGGATGACTTCTATTTTCCTCAATAGAAGCTTAGTGGAACGTTCATATTGCTCCTTTTCAGTGAAAGTGAAAGACAAAATGACAAAAAGCACAATACGTGGTTGAATAACATAACATTTTCATGTTTAGGTTAACTATTCCTTTAATAATCTTCTTTTCCGAGCAAAGCTTTCAGAAATATGGAATGTGTTGCTTATTGTGAAGGAAACCGAGGGTGTTAAAGACAGGTGTGTTATTGTAACACAAATACTTTTCTTGTATCCAATTTCATGGTTGGATTGCCAGACTAGATATTGTCCACTGCCATTCTTCTAGCGTTCACGAGTATCTGACTGACAGCTTCGTAGATACGACTGCTCAAAGAGAAGTGTTGCATTGCCGTCTGCCGAGCACAGATACACAGTCTGATATTGACAGTCTCCCTCTTCGTCTTTCTCGCTTTCCTTTTTTTCCCCAAGCCCTTTTAATCCATAGGGGTCTTGGTTTGGTTTACCTGCATTACAGGTGCGATAGTGGAATTATCTCCTCTTTCATCACGGCAGGGGTGGAATGTTAGCTGTACCAGGACACATTGTCACCTCTCAGTCACTCTAACCCATAATAACACTGCTATCTTTTGTGCATTACATTGCAAAATCTGACATTTTTCTGTTGTATCCAGGGAGACTGGCAACGCACAGAACAGTGTGTTTATTGATTTGGGGATTTTTACAAACAAAACTCTCTTAAAACACACTTTTCGCACTTGTTTATTTAACTTGTCCACAGCAAACAACAGTGGACATTTTTGGGGAAACATTCCAAGCATTTTATGTATTGTGCATATACACACAATTAAATAATATTTTCATTCTTAGTTTGACAAACAGTTTGAGTGGATGCGTAATATTTTTTTTTTTTACAATAAAATAGTTTAAATATGATATTTACCTCAGATGTCTCCTTTTGAAAAAACTTTATCCGTGTTAACTTGTGTTCGTAATGTTTTGTATTTGCAGGCCAGTGGTTATTCTGGAAATCGGGGTGGCTGTTCTTGTGGCAGTGTTCCTCATGGTCTACCTTCACTGTAAAAAATTGTGCCGTAAAATAACGGTAATCTACTGGCAGCTGTGGTTGCCAGCAATGTACTGTTAATTTACAGCCCTCTACTGTTTATTTACAGCTCTAATTTTTTACAGTATGTTACCGTAATAATACCATGAAAGGTAACTCTTTTCATTTGAAAAACTGATTGCTTCAAACAGTTCTCATTTTAAAACTAGTATTTATACAGTGTTTGTACTGTAAACTTATTTTATTTGAGTCCACTGAAAAAGAACATTTCTTAATATAAACTGCAAACACGTAATGTGTAGTAGTGAAATAATTAAAAACATGACTTTAACTTCAATCTTTGCAGTTCATCGTTAGCAATAGCACACATGTATGTGATAAATTACTCAACAAACAGCTCATAACTGCATTAGCAAACACAGTCACTGCCTTTAAATAAAGCAACAAGCAGCATATCATCAGTGTTTCTTTGCTCATCCTGGACTGAAGCACAGGCTCTACACTTCAGCACAATGGTGACCCACAAAACTAATTAATTAAACTAAAAGATCTCTTCTATATCATCTTATGCAACAACACATAAAAACAGTTCATTTTAATATTTACTCTCCTTATCAGTTACTGACTTCGCACAACTTTTTTCTATTAACTTTCACTAATATTTCAGTAAAAATATCTGGTAAATCTGACTGTTACGTTTTACAGTATATTACTGTTTTTTCCTTGATTTTACGGTAATCTACTGGCAGCTCTGGTTGCCAGTAAATTGCAGTTTTTTTACAGTACTTTTCCATAAATGAATTTACAGTTGCTTACCGCTAATTTACATTTCACTCTGGGGTTTTTTTTTTCATCTAATCCCTTTAACCCTTTTAACCCCACAGCAAAATCTTCAGTTTTAAATGAACACTTATATGTGTCCACACTACAGAGTGTTAGAATAATTGAAGCATTGTTGAAGTTAATGAGATAATTATGAGATTAATTAAGTGATAATTGAGAATTAGTGATGAGCACCTGCTGTTAACAAGCAGAATCACTGAATGAAAGAGAAACACAAGAACTACAACTGACTTCAGCCGCAGCCTTAGATGAAATCAACTGAAGATAAAAAAAGACATTACATCTCTGACGATCTTATCAGAGGAGGATTAAACAACTCCACAAACAGCATTACCAGCTTCACACATTACTAACCAGACTGACTTTATGTCTGTTATACATCTACAGAAGCTCTTATTGAGAATGACAGATCTTTAGGTGTTGATGTTTAATTGAAAATGTTTGGTCACCATATTGGTGATCAGTGTTTGCTTCAGTTGGGCTCTTGACCCTTGACTTTGTAACGATAGTTTTCTTTTGGCTGCTGTAACCGTGTTTCTTAGACACATTTGTTGTAGCAAAAAAAAAAAGCCAAAAAAAAAAATCTGATCAGGTATCATTGGTTATGTTTTGCTTATGACATAATCATAATGGAATCCTTGGTTTGTTAATCTCATCCAGTGTCTGTTCCCTAAACAAACCCATTCTTTTAAAAATACATTTAATTTTACCCTTATTTTACATTACCAAAGCCGTGATACTTCTGCAAAATATCAAGCAGTGATTAGGAATCAGTTATGAAGGATTTTTAAACTTATGATTTACAAAAATGGTTTGAACTACGGTGTCATTAAGACTCACATAGACATGAAGAATCAGCATATGAATCTCAACAATGGTGACAATAAACAAAAAAGATGAACAGATCAACTCTGAACATCACAAAACACTACTAAAAGTCAACACAAAAACAACACCAAAAATAAAGGTAAATAGTAAGAATTAAAGAAAATAACCAGGCTATTCAGCAGAATAATTTATTCATGCCGCAATGCATGCTGGTAGTCATGGACGATTTCTGTTTACGTTTTCTTCCAGCTTTGCTTGTTATAACAAATGTATTTAAAACACACAGTTACAGCAGCAAGAAAAAAACTAATGTTATGTCAAGGTTCAAGAGCCCAACTAAAGCAAACACTGATCACCATAATGGTAACGTCAAAAGAAACAATAAAACAACATCTGTCAATTCTCAATAAGAGCTTCTGTAGACGTCTGACAGAAATAAAGTCAATCTGGTTAGTAATGCGTGAAGCTGGTAATGCTGTTTGTGGAGTTGTTTAATCCTCCTCTGCTGAGATCTTCAGAGATTTAATGTCTTTGTGTCATCTTCAGTTGATGAAATCAACTTTTTTCTGTTCATGTTTCTCTTTCCTTCAGTGATAACAGCAGGTGTTCATCAGTGTCTGAATTCACTCACTCTGTCAAGTGGACTATATTAGTGAACTAGTGTAGGGAATAGTGAATGAGGGTATAGGGTGTGATTTGGAGCACAGCCTCTGAGTGTCGACTTCGAGCGCTGTTAATTCACAGTATATTCCTGTTGGCTATTTTCTCGAAAATGACAAATATTACCCAGAATGCATTGTTTTCTACGGTATATTACTGCTTTATAGCATGTTACTGTCAAAATTTGGCCGTTTTTTACAGCATTTTTTTACAGCGTAAGAGCATGGAAATAGCAGTGTTTCCATTACAGATTTGCGCAAAACTTTTGCCAAATTTTTTAAATGTCGATAAAAAACTATTGCGAAATGATGGCGTTTCCTTTAACTGATGTTATACTACTAAAACGTAATTTTTCGTCTTCTGTCCAAACATACCGCTCTATCTTTAAAGAATGATCATGTGACTTTTACGTACGCCAGGTGACCTGTAAATGCGAAAAAACTGTTTCCATTGCAGTTTTGTGAAATATATTCCTTTTTAGAATTGCCTGAAAAACCACCTCATGCAAGTGTAAAAATGTATTTTGCGATATATGGGAGTTTTTGCTAAATTGGCATGTTTCTATTAGCCGTATTTTCAATTCACAATTTCAATTTGCGCAATGGAAACACGGCTAATGAACTTGAAGTAGTTTTCATGAGTTCTCAGGGGGAGAAATATTAGCGATTTCCCATCTGACAAAATTGCGGTACACAGACAAGTATGTTAAAAGTATGTTTATTTTGTACTGTAACTAGTAGTAAAGAGGAAGAGATGATAGGTTCATGTGCCACATTAAGAGCGGCAAAACGGTATTTGTTATCGTTTGAATTTCGTAATAAAATGTACAAAATTTGAAGGCTGAGAGCCTGAGACTTATAGAGTTTCATAAAGAAAGTAACATGCTCTGTCTTGTCTGTCAGCGCATTGTCCGTGTCCTCTTTGTTCCGCGATGTTTTTCATTGCGTAAGAATATGGACGCGTGACGTGAAAGCCTGCAGCACTCCTCTGGGTAAAGCTTTTTGTCGCTGGAGGGAGCTGCAAACTTGAACATTTTTAAGTAGGCCTATTATTGTTAGTTTAGAGTGGGGGAAACGCCCCCCTTAAGGACTGTTAAAATGTTAAACGTTAATGAAAGTTAAATGTGTCTAGAATAGTTATCCTATTTTTTAGTGACAATGACATAAATTATAAACCAAGTATGAAAAATGTCCAGAGTTTTCATATTATTGGATTTTTAACAAAAATTCAATTTGTACCAAGGGGGCGTTTTGCCCCACAGGTGGAGTAAAATGCCCCCACTCGGACGAAGCAATTTGCTTTATACGTTTACACCAAAATCAGAGTACAAGCAGTTTTAGCTTAAAATTAGCTAAAGACTAGATTTGAAAAAAAATTGTCATTCTGAAAATATAATTATATTTTCCTTAAATAACATGTTATCCCTAACTACAGGCCTTACTGTTCTCATATCATATATAACTGATGTTCTGCAAAACAACAAGCTTTAAAACACCTTTTTTTTTTACTGTTAAAAATTATATCACTTAACATGAAATCTGTTTTCTCTCAGGTACATCGCCAGTGTAAGCTTCACAGTGAATACTTCTACATCACTCTTGTCAAGTCCATACCCAGCAAGATAGTGTCGGCCCAGATCCGGGCCACATCTGGTACATGTGGATTCAACGCGTACCAGATGTGGGCCTGATCTGGGCCGACACTATGTTGCTGTCTGGGTAGCAAAAACAAAAATGCATCTTGACTTTATCTAGAGGTTATTTGGGGTAAAACAGTACCCCAAGGGGGCGTTTTCCCCCACTCTACCCTACTATTATCATTAACAAGTATTAAAGATTTAATCAAGAATATACCCTTATATCTTGAAGGACACCACCTTTGCATTCTTTAAAAAATTAATTTCTGATTAATTTTGCACAACGTCTTGTCCCCAATTACCATCCACCACGTATTCGGCCATTCTCTTTCCTGTCTTCAGTAAGTGAGCAGAGATGAATGGTTTGGCAGCGAGAACTGTAATTATTCCAACACCCAGAGCACCAAATGAGATGGGAGAGCATGTGATAGTCGTCCTGTCCTGCCTTACTGTTATGAGGAGCTATTCAGACAAAGAACACGTCTTATTGTCAACATGAGAGTCATTATAGCCTCTAACAGAGACTGTGGTTGTTGTTTATCATTGTAAATGAATATATAGAAATGGCATACAGTGAAATACCACTGAATTTCCATGATCTTTACAGTTGTTTTTGATCATGATCATTGGATAATTTGACTGTGAATCAGTTCAGCTGACTCAAAAGAATGATTCAGCAAATCGGTATCACAAATTGGTTGACCTTCAGTATTAGAATAGCAGAAACTCTAAGTGAAAATGTTGTGAATTCCAATCTTAGGCAGTCATATTTTAGTTTAAAATTTAAATGGGCTTCTTTTTGTGATGTTAAGGCCAGCCTGGGGAGAGATGTGCACACAAATGTCTTAGTTTGCCAAGCATGGTGTATAATTTTCTTGGATTGTACTGCTTTTGAAACTCCTACATCATTTAAATGAGTGTAATGTTGTGAATTTAATATTCTATTTCTGTCAGGATATAATTAATCCAGCTATTGTTTTTATATCATTAAAGGCAGCTTGAGTTTAACAAATCAGTTACTATTACATATCCTTTCACTGCCCTCAAGTGGAAGAAATAAGACACATTTGAGTAATAATCTTCAATGATCAGCATGCTAAATAAATTCTGTCACCAGTCTACTAATTATTCTTATAGTACAATCTATGTTCTCCATAATACAAGATCTAAATATGATGTATAGGCTGCTATGAAATATGACATTTGGAGAAATGCATTTAATGTAAAGTTGTTATTCTTAAAATTATTAGCATTATGTGCTTTTCAGACACCGCCTTTGATTAGAATGTATTATATGATTCTGTTAGCCTTGCAAATTACAAGAATACTCACTCTTGAAATGTTGGAACATTGTTCATAGTGTAAAGGACATCAAGAGCCATCAGGGAAAACAGAAAAACGCATATCTCCTGTGCCATAACGTCTGCTTTGAAATCTGTTATTCAGTTATAATCAATTATTCACTCCAAGGGTCCGCAGCTGAGGATCTACAAGTTGTTAAAAAGTCAGACATGTTAAAAATATTAGCATTTAATTCTATATCAGAATTTTCACTTGAAAGTCTATGGGGACTCAATAAATATTGTGCAGGTCTCTTGTGTTATAGTCTAAAATAAACATCTACTTACCAAGGACACCCTCTCCAAAAATTGTGCATAACCCAATTTATAGTGGCCCTGTGTGGGAATTGTAGGAGAATAATCGAGCCAAACAAAGGCGCTTTTGGAAAAGTATGCATAATTTGATTCTGTCATACATTTACATAACCATGTTTACTTTTGGTCTAATTTGTCAAATGCTTGTGTGCCAAAAAAGGAAAGCTCTGCTAACGCCGTGGCAGCCAAAGAGGCTTTCATGTCATTCTGGAAGCTAAAGATGTACTTGTAAACTAGGAGATTTCTAAAATTATTTGATAGATAAAAACATTTTCTAGAGATACTAAATTATTTTGAGACCTATAATTATTCTTACAAGAAGAATTTGTGGAGTTGAATAGCATTTCTGTAGTACAATATACGGCCACTTTATTAGGTACACCTCTTCACGTGGCAGCAGCTCAATGCATTTAGTCATGACATGGTCAAGACGATCTGCGGAAGTTCAAACTGAGCATCAGAATGGGGTAGAAAGGTGATTTAAGTGACTTTGAACGTGGCATGGTTGTTGGTGCCAGGGCTGGTCTGAGTATTTCAGAAACTGCTGATCTAATGGGATTTTCATGCACAACCATCTCTAGGGTTTATAGAGAATGGTCCGAAAAATAGAAAATATTCAGTGAGCGGCCTTTCCTGGAGGCGAAAATGCCTTGATGTCAGAGGTCAGAGGAGAATGGTCAGACAGCATGAACTACAGCAGCAGAAGACACACCGGTGTCATTCCTGTCAGCTAAGAATAGGAAACAGGCTACAATTAATCAAAACTCGACAATAGAAGATTGGAAAAACATGCCTAGTCTGATGAGGCTTGATTTCTGCTGCGCCATTCAGATGGTCGGGTCAGAATTTGGTGTAAACATAATGAAAGCATGGATCCGTCCTACCTTGAATCAACAGTTCTGGCTGCTGCTGGTGCTGTAATGGTGTGTTGGATGTTTTTTTTTTGTACACTTTGGCCCCTTAGTACCAATTGAGCATCCAATTGAGCACAGCCTATCTGAGTATTGTTGCTGACCATGTCCATCCCTTTATGACCCCCATCTTGATGGCTACTTCCAGCAGGATAACACGCCATGTCACAAAGCTCAAATCATCTCAAACTGGTTTCTTGAACATGACAATGAGATCACTAAACTCAAATGGCCTCCACAGTCACCAGATCTCAATCCAGTAGAGCAGCTTTGGGATGCGCATCAGTAAAGCAGCTTTGGGATTCGCATCATGGATGTGCAGCCGACAAATCTGCAGCAACTGCGTGATGTTGTCATGTCAATATGGACCTAAATCTCTGAGGAATGTTTCCAGCACCTTGTTGAATCAATGCCACCAAGAATTAAAGCAGTTCTGAAGGCAAAAGGGGTCCAACCTGATACTAGCAAGGTGTACCTATTAGTAGCCGGTGAGTGTTCAGTACTATACTGCACTATACTATACTACAATCTACTGGAATGACATTTAGGCTATATTGCAAAACAAAACTGTGGACATAAGTCTGCAGATAACTGCTGATACACCATATATCCACCAGGGTGCACTGTAACCAAAGAGATGGCCAAACGCTTACAGTTTACAGTATATCTCTGCACTTACACGATAAAACACTTCATTTTGACCTTATTTAAGCAAAAGCTACCACAAGGATTTTTTTGCCGCAGTAATTATAGGTTTTAAGTGTAAAGTCCAACTGCTAGCTCAAAACCAAATTTGGCCCCCAAATTTGAAGTCCAGTTTTTAATTTGGATTTTAACTGAATCGTTGAACTGTCTCAGGATAAGGGTGTTTTTTTTTTGTTGTTGTTTTTTTATAAATGTTAGGCTGGAACAAGTTGTCACATGTTTGTTGTAATTTTATTTAACTCATTAATTAAAGTTCATAGGCTTATGTCAGTTTTTACATTGTTACTGTTTCATACATTGCTTTGTTCTTTATAATACATTTTTAAAAAACAATTAAATATCCTAAAATGTAATTTGTGTTTTAAGTTTTTATTGCTGAAGTAAGAACTTTCTTCTCCTGCTCCTATTCTTCTTCAATCCAGAATGGCAGCACAGCTGAAAGGTTTGAGCTGCGCCCTCTACTGTACAGGTGTGAATTTGCATTTTCTTCAGCCCGAGGCTTATTCATTTAACTTTTGGTGTGAAAGGGCCTTTACATTTGCTAAAAAATATAATTTCTTTATTAAAAAACAAGCAAGCCCAGCACAAGTGAGAAAAAGTAACTCAACACATTACTTTCCATAAAAAAGTAACTAAGTAATGTGATTAGTTACATTTTTGGGACGTAATACAATATTGTAATGCACTGGTGTTAAGATGTGTTGTTTTGCTTCGCAGGCAAGACTGTGAACCAAATCTGAGAAATATTCACTATAATTTTACATGAAGGAAGAACATGAGGTATTTTTACTACTTTTTTGTTCATTGTTCATTAATGTACTTTAAAGTATGTAGGATCTATATTCCTATCTAGACAGACATTTTTATTTATCTAGAGGGAAAATCATGTACAATATCAACTATATTGTATGCACCACTTCCTATATGTGTTTACGCAACAAACATTTTACAGATTGTATATTTTTATTAAATGCTGTTTAGAACATCACCCTGAATTTCAGTTCCTGACACAAATTAAAAACACACAAGAAAATGTCTCATATAATTTATGAAGCACAAATCCTTCCTAATTAAGTCTAATACAGAAATAACCAGAAATAATGACATTTTTAATTATCATGATCCCACAAGCAGTAAATGTTCACATGTAACCCCTCAAGGTTGATTGTCAGAATTCCTCCCTCACACCTCTTTCAGCAGAATTCCATAAGGCCGAATCGTGTTCTCCACAATCGCTTTTTCTTTTTCGCGATTAGTGCCGCGAGGAATCTCAATCAGCCAATAGTCTGAGTCCTCCATGCTGCACACTTTCCTCATTTTCGGATTGATTCTGTTCTGCAACAAGACTTTGTATCTCTTTCCGGTTTCTTCACATGTAAATATCTCGCTGTATTCAGCAGCTACGTTGATATCGTAGGTGGAATAAATCCCTCTTCCGAACCGTTCTCTAGGGCCTGCTTCGTAACTGGATTCAATGATGGATTTAGCACTAAACATGCTGGTTCCATGAAAGGACACAGGCCACTCACCATCCACAGAGTGACTCCTCCATCCATCCGTGCCCAACCAGGCATTTCCATCGGGATACTTATCCAGGACTTTCAAAGCAATGCGTTTCCACCCAAAAGGGCGGATGTATGGCTCGTTCCCGCGCATAAAAGTGGTGTGATCTTTTACATTTGTGCAATCATAATCGAATTTTGGGTCAAAGAATTTGTCCATATTCACAAATAGCTCCTTGCATGAACCTGTGTTGAGAATTTCCAGTGGCGCTGAGGCTTGGAGTAGGAACCTTGTGAGTTCATCACCCTTGGGCTTTTCCAAATCGGTGTAAGCCTTCACGGCAACACCTGTGAAGCTAGACAACGCCTGAAGAAGAACATTGCTGTGCACTAGAGCCATACTTAATAAACAGGAAAGTCGAAAAAGATGTGACGACTCATCGAACAAACTCTTATTTATACAGACTCAGTGGAATGGGAAAGTGATTTTTTTGTTTTTTAACTAAAACAAGGAAGAGGAGCTCAAAATTCAGCCACGCACACCACAATTTTCCCCCCAAAGTTTTTCAGGTTTTATCACATTCTTAAAGCTTAAATTCAACTTCCTTATAGACCAGTCATGAACGTTCACCGCCTTCCGTATTCAATTTACGAAGAAAGTGTAACCTCTCCCAGTTCAAAACGCTTACGCTTACGCTATGTCTGACGTCATCGTTGCGGCAGTTATGCTTTGAATACGTAGTTGAATACGGAAGGCAGTCTGGAGGAAGCTAGATATTTTACTTTATAACGTGTTAAATATGGATATTTTCTTACATAAACCCATCGATTCACTTCAGAAGGCCTTTATTAACCCCCCGGAGCCGTCTGGAGTACTTTTATAATGGATGGATGCACTTTTTTGGGCTTCAAATTTTAGGCTGCCATTCACTGACATTATAATGCTTGGATTAGCCAAGACATGTTTTAATATAACTCTAAATGAAATATTAGCTCATTTTGCTGAGCAAGAATGAAAAATCAAGTCGGTAAATGTACAAGTGACGTTACACTTTTAGTAGTGCAGAATGTTTCCGTTTGCTTTTAGACAGTCAGGAGAGATAATAAGTTTAGTTTAAATAGGCCTACTTTATAAAAACATCATTTGAAGCCAAAAATTTTCCCTTGCACTACCAGTACATTTTTATGAGTGCATTCCAAGCAATACTTCCTTTTCAGTTAACTTATTGTGTAAATGAGGCCCGGGGCAATCACAGCAAGGGGCAACTGGCAACACACAAAATATATTCAGTTACACTTATTTAGCATTATGCACAGAATGGTTCTTTCTTTGTCTATGAAAAAGAGGTGTGATTGTGTCATGTTATGAGACATGTAAAGTCAGATTAATTTAGGATAATTGGGACATACAGTACCGGTCATTTCAATGACTGCCCCAATTTATCTGAATTTGTAGATATTTTAAACTTTGGTGCTATGTCTCCGCATAGATAAAAAAAAAAACTTTCCCTTTAAATAAAATACTACAGTTTTTACTTTTCCACCACCAATGACGATACTGAAAGTAAATGTGACACAATCCCCCAGTTTCACAGCACACAAGCCAGTCCCAGACTAAAATGCATGTTATAGCTGTTTTAACTGAAAGCAACTTGCACTGATATATCTCAAAATATGTCAGTGTCATTGTTTTGTTTCAAGATGCACACCAGTAATGTTTTTTCTAAGGCACGTTTATAAAAGCTACTTAAATGTCCTAATTGAACTAAGGCCCAATCCTGGTTTAATCTAAGCCCTGTCTGTGAAACTAGGGGCCAGTTGCATAAACTTAGCCACTATGTTAAGACTGTGTCTTAAGAAATAGTTTGACCAACTTAGATAAGAGGTAATCAGTCTTACTTTTCCAGTTCAAATTAGACCAATCTACCTTTCTTTTTAATTGACTTTAAAAAGTTAGGACCAGTCTTGAAGAAAAAAAATTAGATGACTAACTTTTAAGACTAGTCTAAGCAGTTTAAAGAATTTTTTTTTTTAAAGAATAGAATAGAATCTTGACCATATAATCCAACTTGTGGAGATATTGTATCGTTGTGTCTTTGTAATATTCTTATTAGTATGTCTAGTTTTTTTGTTGTTATTGTTTTTTTATATGTTGTTTATTTTGTTGTTTAATATATATATATATAGACCCTGAGTCTGTAATAAAGTTGTTATGATATGATATTATATTATATTATATAATATGAGACCCAAAAAAGTCAATTTAGCTCTGTATCCACCAGAGCGCGCAACAAACGAAGAAATGATACCTAACACCGTAAAACACTCTCAAACATTTTTTTAACAACATAAAATTATATATAATGTTTCTTCAAGACTCTTTGACTACAAAAACACGACTATTTCGTTATTTTATACGTCATTTGTTAATAATACCTCTTCCAGAAAACGCGACGCAAACGCTACAGTAGAACGCTCCCTTCATAATCCACGAATCATTTCACGCGGCAACGAGCACGTCGTCTTTGATTGGCCATTGCATTGGGCGTTGACGTTATAGTCCTGACAGACGCGTCGCGTTCCATACACTAGTTGGGTTGACTTGCGTCCAGTCAGACGTGTCAGTCAGTAAGGGCAGCCGCGGAAGTATCGGCTTTCAGTTCAACATGGCTTCAAGTGTGACGAGCTGAGAAAAAAAAAAATCCCATCACAAAACCAGGGCTATTCTTTTTTCATCACTCCCAAGGCGTCAAACGAGGGAAAAGACCTGGGATATATATTCAAGAGCCGCTTTTATTCAAGTAAGCAAGTCTTAAATCCTATTCCTGTCAGTTACAGAGTTGTTTGTGTGCCGGTGTCCAAATTGTCCAGCGCATGCGTAGTGCGTGTGGGTAGCGCAGTCAGACTGTCAGTTACGAAAACTTCAAATTATTTAAAGTTTAATTACTTTTATTGTGCTGTATTGTGCTATGTTATGTCTTTGTGGTTTTATAAAGGTGTTAGTTCGAATAGTTGGTTAGTTTTAATGTCGGAAGTTAGTTACAATGAGTCATTGGGTCGAGAAAAGTTTTGTGAGACAAATATGAGTAGTGTGGCGTAGTGTAATACTGACAAAAAAAATGGTAAATAATGGTTTTAAACGAGTTAAATAACTATTTTTTTATGTTGACTTATTTCGATTCTTAACTGTCAAGTTTCTGTTAGAGGAGTTGGAACCTTCTGTTTTCACTTCAGTACTTCTCTGTCTTTGCATAAAGTTGACATTTCTTGTCAGTATGTTGAATGTATCCCCAATGCACTACATAATAAATGTGACATTTCTAATTTAGTGGATGAAATAGGTTTATTAATAAGGGATGAGTGATACTGAAACCAAGAGTGTAAACCCTTTGGGCTAGAGCTGGGCTTGCCTGAGCTCATATTATACTGTAAATATATCAACCTGTTGTTTAGTTTTGGTATCCAAGTGATTTTGTTCCAGACCACTAATAAATCATTGGTATATTGTAGTGTTTCATCATGATTGTCCCACAGATTTGACTGTAACTCTTTCACTTCTCTTGATTGGTCAGTCATTACTGGGAATTATAATATTTCTACAGAAGTGCTATGATGCAAACTAACCCTTCCATGGAAAAGCGATGAAGGGAGATCACGGTTTTCATCCGTTCTCAGTAAAACCTTTTATTTATTCTGGTGATATTAGCCTTGTTGGTCAGATATGACAGTGGTGTACACACAGCAGCGGATTGTGTAACTCCAGAAGTCATGTAAACCTCCCTCTTCTTTCTTAGCCAGCAGACTGTTGAGAAGCTCAATTAGAAGTCTCTTGTTCTCCAACAAATGACGCAAGCTGACATCACTTCGTCTAGACAGCTATAGGAAGGGAAACAAAAGCAATTATGGCCTTGTTTTGTTTTGGAAAGACAGAATATCATATGTGAAAGACAAGAAACATTTTGGGAAACTGAAGCCTTTTTAGGATCATTTAGGGGGGAAAAAACTTTATTTGTATTATGACATTATTTTAATGTCATTTAAGCACCCGGGTCAATGACAAAATAAGGAATTTAAGTATACAAAAAAGCATTATTTGACTAATGTTATAGATTTTTTTAAATGTAATTTTAAAGTTTAAAAAAATATTTTTTGCCAACTAAACTAACATTCAACTTATAATTTTACTTATGTGGAACTAATTGTTAAGATTTTTCACCTTAGTTACTTCTGTTTTTTTATTGCTTGGATATTTTTTTTTTACCTAAATTATTGCTGCAAGATTAGATGATTATCACATGATGAAAATGAAATTATCATTAAAAAAAAAGGAAAAGGCATGCTATCCAGCATGACTGATGACTTATTGCCCAATAAGTCTAATTTTTCATTTTATTAAAAAAAGTTTAAATGCAACTAAATGTAAAAATAAAAGTAAAAATGAAGACAAAAATAAATATTTTGTAATTACATATAATTTATTCAACCATAAATAGTACAAATTATCCATTAAAATGTGACAGTTTAATGCACTACATGATACCATACTGGTTATTTATTAGCTGTTCCTTTGTTAGTTTTGACTCAAAGCTGTCCATGTAATTCAAAGAGCCAGTTCGTAGTTTGGTGCACAAAGCGCTGTTGTGTAGTACAGGGAGGATACAAAGCTCTCTAGCAGTGATTTAACTCAAGATAGTAGTCTGGGACACGGGCTATGAACCCTTCCTGCTTCCGCTTCTCTATCTTGGACGAGTGTTTTCCCTTGTTCGGCCCCTATTGAATCTCGTTCATGCGTTTCAGTGAGAAATAATTGCAGCTGGAGTAATGTCATCATGGCGGTTCTTGGTATATTAATATTACCCTATCAATGCAAGTTTTCGGTTTCTAGAATTAGGTAATGGTTCATGTATTAAGTGTGAAATAGTGCCAGGAAGAAGTGCCATGGGTAACCACCATGAATGGTGCTGGTTCAAGTCCAACAGGTTACACAAACAGTGGGTGATGTTTATTTCACAAGCCTTTATTTGAGTATAATGTTGGTGGCAGTAGCTTGACTGTGCATGTTCTCCCCGTGTCAGTGTGGGTTTCCTCCGGCTGCTCCAGTTTCCCCCACACAGTCCAAAGACATGCAGGTTAGGTGGATTGGATATGCCAAATTGACTGTAGGAGTGTGTGTGAGTGTGTGTTGCGTCAGGAAGGCGTAAAACTTGTGCCAAATCCAATGTGTATGTGTGGATAATTCTGATGAAGCGGACCCTGCAAATGAGCGGGACTAATGCTAGGCCTGTAGGAAAATGGATGGGTTTATTTATATTTTATTTCAGATTTATTTCAATTAACAGAAATGTTTTTAATAGTTTTAGTCTTTGATAGGCTAACGATAATAACCCTGCACTGGGGCGTCACTACTAGGCCCATTTTAGGAGGGCTTTAGCCGATTAACTCAGTCCCCTTTAAAACTCATATGAAACCGTAACATGTTATGATGTGGGAGCAATTCAGGATGGTTTCCCATCCACTGTAATAGCTGGGTTTATTTATTTTTATGAAATTCCTTTTATCTAAATGGCTTGAGACATTGTGACTTTTCCTACTCTTGCTATACTTCATACTTCAGTGCAATAAAATTGCTAAAATTTGTTATAATCATTTTATAATAAATCCAAAAGCAAAACACATGAAAAGAACTATACAAAGGAGGCTATAAAAAGTGGAGAAGTGGAAATATAAAAGCGGAAATGGCAAATAATCTAATGAGTGATCCTCTGCAGCCGTCTACTGGTTATAGTGGTAATTTCATGTCAATTTTAAAAAGTGTTTTTTAAAAGTGTTTGTTTTCCACCAGGTGACCAGGGGTGCTTCTCATTTCTTATTTGTGCATCCTCATTTCCTTTCCTTGCGTCTTAGCGCCACCCCTTTAGGATGCGAGAGAAGGATACACCTGTGTATCCTCGCTCATGACTCCTCAGGAAGCTTCCTCACTCCTCTTTCCTTGCCTCTTTCCTCACGGTGCAATTAGAGAACTGATATATGTCCTTTAAGATGGCTGAGTATGATCGTTTTCTGGGTCACGGAGGAGGACAGAGGAGCAAGGAAAATGAGGAAGCATCAATTTGAGTATTGAGAAGCACCCCAGGTAAAGCTTGGTGCATACTCTGCAAGAACAAAGAAGTTTGTTCGTTTTCTCAAGGTGGCAAGAACAAGAACAAAGTTCATTCTGGCCAGGATATTCCATACTTCATGAGAAAAGCAGGTGTCGAACATTTCCATTTCTCTGCATTAATCCCACCCACTTTAAATTTCTGACCAATCACACAATAGTTCTTGGACACCCACAAGAAAAAAGTTCTGGTCAGATGATGTGTCGAGAACAAGCTGCGAGAACTCCCAAACCAGGGTTGTCATTTTGTTCTCGCAGCCCTGGGAGCGAGAACTTTTTTCTCTGTTCTTGCGGAGTATGTAATGGCCTTTAAACCTCCACTAAAACATGGCACATTTTCCATGTTATCTCCATGAATGAAAATCTTCTTTAAAGTTAATTTTACTGCACAAATGTAGAGTTTAATAGTGTTAAAAAAAATTACATGTTGAAAAAAAAGATGTTTTACCTAGGGCAGGGTATTGACACACATTTCACAATTCGATACGATTTCGATTCGACAAATCTCTTAACTAATGCTGTAAACTATGGGAGTCAGTTGTAGCTTACTAGGCTACATTAGCCTACTATAATATTGAAGGTAAAAATTAACTGATTTGTATACAAACACTTAAATTACACTCAATTATGTTTTTTTTATAATAATAAAGTTAAAATATTAACTTAATCATATTTCTACTCCAATTCATTTTTTGAAATATAAACATTTAAATGGTGGCTGTCATAAAAACTTGCCAGATTTATTCATACATGCATTAAATAGTGACGAACATTAAAAAGTATAATACAGAATATGTAATATGGTGCATATATTTAGCAAAATGCTACTCTCTAGAGTTAATTTTTCTAGCTGACTAACGAGTTTATGGACACTGGATATGGTTTTTCTGAGGTAAATGTGACGTTACATGACATTGTTTACAAGCTGTTTTATTGATGTCTTTCCGCGGTTGAAACACTGATTGAGCAATTACATGATACGGATTTCGGTAAGTTGTACTCTATCTTTAAACACACTTTCAGATGCTCATTCATGTTTATTTCGCGCTGTAACTGGTATTAAGGCGAAAGAGAAGATCAGTTCACGTGCGCTCCGTGCTGCCGCTTCTCTTGAGCTGAGCTGCGCCAGAATATTAATATTAGCTGGTTATTTAAAACGATTTTAAATTAATTAAGTATTCAGGGATTGTCTTGATAGTTAGTGTAGTAAGTACTGTATTGTTCATGCCTGCCCTAGTATACAAACAATATATTAAAAATTATTATTATTTTTTTTAATCATACCCTCATTGGGGGCTGAGCCCCCCTAATATTGAAATCCTAGAATCGCCCCTGACCCTGCGTCCTGGTTTGTTTCTAAACCCCCGCTGTAGAATGCAGTTGAAGCGCTGGTGACTGTTCCTCTACTAAGTACTGAATTCTCCTAGAATATCTCCTGAATATCTCCTAAATTTTTGCTCACTCATTGTATTTGTGTTTTTCCAATGGGGTAATTTTGTTGCTCAAGTGTTTACACAACACAAGGAATCTTGATTTCAATCTTTGAATTAAATTGAAAAAAGTTTCACAGATAAATACAATAGAATAAAGATACAAATAAAATAAAGAGAAAAGTTTTTTAGGTAGGTCTTAACACTAGTATTCAGAAATACTACAGAAACTGAATAAACTAATCAAATGTAAAATAATACGGGATAGTCTTTTAGTCCTGTATAAATTAAATACATAGGCTATTAATCCTGATTCCTTACAATTAAAGCTCTTTTGTTGTTTTATCAACATTATTGACAGACACATATTAGGCTGCTGCCACTTTAAGAGCTAGTGCACGGATCCGTTATACTGTTTTCATTATACTGTCACATGCGTTTCTCAAATGTTTGCTTATTTAAGACATAACCGACTGTGTTTACGAGGATACTCACCAAGACATAATTTTGACCGTTAAAGCGGTATAATCCACAAAAAAGAACTTTTGTTACTCGCGAGCTGTTTGTAATTCGGCTTTATGTATGTGCGCAGAGAAAACCATCTCTCAGAGAGCGCGTGGGTACTGAATAATTTAAAATCGCTCGAATGTTTAAATTGGTAAGACTTAAAAAGACGTGCAAATGATAATCTTTAGTGATGACGCAACAATGGCCCGATTGTGCAAGTGACAATTCTGTCATCTGTCCCGACTCCTGAAACGCGAGAGTCTGGTATCGCTGCCTTGACGCTTGCCTTGTCGTTTTGAGAGAGAGAGAGAAGAGAAGAGAGAAGAGAGAGAGATTGCTATTTGTGAAACTGCGTCTCGCAGAAAGTTTTAAAATGACTGATTTGATCTTAGAATCTGTATGGATTGTAAAGTGAATGAATGTTTGTGGGAATTTCCCGCATTATAAGTGCGAGACCTGTGGGAATGATTAAAATATGGGCAATACCCGCGCCGAAATTTGAGCCCTGACGAATGTTAAAAACATTACAAGAGAAAAGGACTCAAAATAGATAAATATAAAATCTGCTTTTTAAAACAAAGAAGCAATGGTAGGAGGATGGTTAGTATGCGCCCTGTATATTCATGCAGTGAGTGCATGTCAAAAGATCAAAGATCATTTATTTAGCATTCATATAAACATTATGTCCGGAATGATCTGAATCATTTCAAATTGATGCTTCCTCATTTTCATTTCATGTCCATGTAAACTTAGCTAATGTTGTTTAATGCTGATGATGCTGTTTGTAAGTGAAAGGGATCTTTACTGAGAGAGGTTGAGTTGTTCTGAGGTCAGGAAGACTGGCTTCCAAATCTTGTGGTGGTTTGTCCACCCCCAGTTTTCCCATAACTAGCCGCTCAATCAGTTTCTCTTTGAAGAAGCGCTTGTTTATCTGTATAAGATCACTTCACCAATGCAATTGTGTTTTCTTCTTGAACAAATAGTTTGAGGATGAAGTCAGTGGTATTTTTAGGTGTCCGTCCCTGAATTTCTGCCCTCTAAACATCTTTATTAGGTTTCCTTCTATCTCTTTTTACAGTTTATGTGATATTATGTAATGCTTTTTTCCTTTGGATGCAAATTAGGGCTGTTCTTGGTTTTGACGGCACCCCAGGAACGTGCATGTGGCTTGTTTTGCTGGATGCAGCCTTCGCTCTGTCATTTCATCGGATCAGCAGAAGTGCGGTTCAGTTTTGGTTTCGTGACCCCGGGCCCTCGGTTGACCGGAGTTGCTCGGGTTTGGAGGGAATTGAGAAGGCGTCACCTTCTGCAACTGGGTCAGAGTTGTGCTGGAAGAGGGCAGCAACTGACTGTAAGACAGTGGATAGACCAGTGAGCGAAAGAAAAGGCAGCATACAATTGTGTCCCCATAAGTTTATTTTAAGCATATTCAAATGCTTATTCAGATGAACATGCCATTAGTGAGAACCATGAGAGGTGCTAAGAGCCCAGTGTTGTTGATCATCTCCTGAATGTTTATTACCTTGTCTTGGTTTTCATGACTGGTCTTTTTTGTCACTAATAAATATAACTAATTTAATATTGCAAACAACACTTTTGACCATCGGTTTTGCTGTCTGGTTAGAAGCTCATTTAAATTGTGCCACATCATTACATTCATTCTTGGTTATGAAAATGTCCTCCAAACATTCCCCAAGGAGTGCATCCAGTTTTTTTAATGTTTTAAGAACGTTTTATCTTGGGTATGTCAACCTCCAAACGTTCTCCATGGATTTTTATTTTATTTAAGTACTTTTTATGCAGATATCCTCCAAACCTTCCCCAAGGAATCTTGATTATATTCATGTTTATATTCATTTGAATCATAAACAGTTTGTGGCTCGAGTTTCCATGGCCATTTTTATTGGCGCATGATTCCATATACATTTAACAGCCTGATAACTTCTAAATTAACATTAGAGGGACCGTTTTAGTTTTAGCTTCGCTAATATTGGAAGATTTACTACTAGACCGTGGCTCCAATTTGCTCTCATTTTCAATACCACATTTCTTATTATTTTCAATCATATATTATTTAGATTAATGTTGCAGACGTGATGAACAAGATGAACAAAATTAATCATTGAGTCTTGGGAAAAGATTTCATAAAGCCACCAGATATGCATATCCGTTTTAACATGGTTTAGCTTTGAATAGCCTCCATTGATCGTAGGTTCTGAATGACATCTGTAAACCTCTGAGATGGCTCTCTCCTTCAATGAAATGAAAGCCCGGTATGACTCACAATGACTTCATTAAATTCATCCTGCTGATGCTTGATAATAGTAAATGTTCCACCCAGATAGACAATATTGCATGTAATTGTGATTATACAAAGATATAGGCTGGGTAGAATTATAGAAATACACCCTAAGTAGTGTAGTTTTCTTTTGAATGAGTCATTTTGAGTATTATTTTCTGCCATGGTTACCATTTGCCTCCAGCTGTTTAGATGATTCACAGAACTCTAGAACAGTCTGTAACGTACTAGCCATTCCATTCAGTTTCACTTTGAATCTCTCTTTTGACTGCTTTAATTTTTACCACCAGAATGAAATGTCCAGTGTTAAAATACTTTCTCCTAAAGTTAAGCCATTCCAATGTTCAAAAGTTTGGGGTCGGTAAGAATTTTTAAAGTATTTGAAAAAAGTCTCTTATTCTCACAAAGGCTGCAATTATTTGATAAAATACAGTAAAAACTGTAATATTGTGAAATATTATTACAATTTAAAATAAACATTTTCTATTTGAATATATTTTAAAATGTAATTTATTGAAAAGCTGAATTACTCCAGTCTTTGGTGTCACATGATCCTTCACAAATCATTCTAATATGCTGATTTGCTGATCAAGAAATATTTCTTGTTATTATCAATGTTGAAAACAGTTGTGCTGCTTCATATTTTTGTGGAAACTGTAATAGATTTTTTTCAGAATATTTTTTTTTAAGTTCAAAAACAGCATTTATTTGAAATATAAATCTTTTGTAACAATATACAATAACACAATAACAAAACCTAACCCTTTACTGTGACTTTTGATTAAATTAATGCATCCTTCCTGAGTAAAAATATGAATTACCCCAAGTTTTTGAAAGGTACATCAGTGCCGTATTATTTTTTATATGTATTGCTCTTTTCCCCTTTTTATACATTTAGATTACTTATTCACTCAAGCTAAATTTTTTTATTTTTAAAAACTAATAATTTAATAACAGTTAAATGTAATTTAATAAGATCACTTCTGAAAAATGAATATCCATTTTTTATATTGTACATTATAATGTTGTGATGCCTAAATTAACGTGTAGAAATTAAAACATTAAAAAAATTGCTAAATAAATTTATTTAAACAAAAAAGTATAACATTTATTTAGGTTAAATTTTATTTTGATAGTCCACGTTAGACATTGTACTAACTATAAGTATCTTTGCAATTGCATTGCCCTAACCGTAACCTAGCAGTCTACTAACTCTCTAATGAAAGATAGATGGCATGTAGTTGCAAAGTTCCTTATAGCTGGTAGAATGTCTAAAGTGAACTATCAAAATAAAGTCTTAACTTTATTTAAAACTGATTATAAATCGTTTGGATGTAACAAATAAATGATTATCAGCTTATCAGTATTGGCTAGAATTTTGAACATAATGCATCCCTATATGGGGAAGCTTAATGAAACAAAACCATTTTTTTTAGCCCAAATACCACATTAACCTTGTGGCATTTTGAATGTGACGACACTAGCAGAGTAACTTTTTCCCCCTCTTGAATATTTAATCTCTTAATCAATGTGTCTGGCTTTGCCATTGCGAACACGTTTGGCCACACTTAACATGCTTAGTTTGTTTCTCTAATTGCATTAGCTTCGACTGTTTCTAAACAAGTGTCAGCATGATTTCCCTCTATCTCCTGGGATCGTCTGCCCTCGCAAGCTCGGCTTTCCCAGCCAGTCATGTGAGACCCATTGAAGTGGCCAGATAGCTCACACTCGTTTGGCTCTTCCTAGAGTAGTCGCCTCACAAGAGATTAAGGACTGAGATAGACAGAGAGCAAACAAGGACACAACGATACAGCTCAGTTTTGGAACTAGACCACACAAAGCAAACAGAAGATGAAAACTGTGCCATGTTTGCTGACCTCCTCTAAACCAGTGTTAAATCACAGTCTCTCCTTACTTGATTATATGCATAAACTGTTACAGAACAAGTTCCTCCCTTTTAGATAATTTCACTCATCAGAACGTAAGAGGGTCAGTGATCCAAGAACATCAGGGAACCCTGAACTGACAAAAAAATACAGCTTTTCCCTTGTGAAAGCTCACGAGGATGAGCGACAGAGCGGATTACCGGAGTCACACGTTCCTGGGTGACTTCCACGCGCTCCCGCTCACCATGACACATCAGAATGTGAGCGGTGGCCTTAACTAACTCTTGAGGAAAACATGGGAAACCCCTGATGATCCATGCCACGCCGCAAACCCAAGGACTTTTTTTCCCTTACATTATGCTTGTTTCCTTTTCTTCCCATTCCCTGACGAGAGATCCCATTGTGAGAGATCAGAGAAGATTAGAGGAACCGCGTGAGGCATCCATCAGGACTCGCGCCGCAGGCACACGGTCTCATGCGCTGAGGTCATGAAATAATCTCCTTAGCTTTCGCAATTCACACCATCTGCAAGCCTCCGATGTGATTATCAGATGGGCACTTTTTGTCCAGACCTGAAACTTTAGTCCTTTTAGCTCAGTTGGTTTTGAAAGCCAAACCAAAAGATTTTCTTTCTTGTTTGAAGAAATCCCCCCTCCTTGTCTCCGCCAGTGCTTATTTTCATCCTATTTTTAGTGTTTCCTCCTAACTAATGAATCCTTTTATTGGGTAACACTTTAGTTTAGGGTCTAATTCTCACTATTAACTAGTTGCTTATTAGCATGATTATTACTAGGATATTGGCTGTTTATTAGTACATATAAAGCACATATTAATGCCTTATTCTGCATGACCATATTCTACATCCCTTAATCCTACCCAATACCTAAATTTAACAACTACCTTACTTACTATTAATAAGCAGTAATTAGGAGTTTAAGGCAAAAGTCTTAGTTAATAGTGAGAATTGGACCTTAAAATAAAGTGTGTCCTTTTATTGAAATACAGTGTGTTTAGATGCATGCAACACGTCAGGTTTGTGACATGATCATTCGTAATGCAGCAATTCTCCTGTAATAATGTCGACTTTTTCTTCAAACCCATTTAAAAAAAGTTCTTCAAGATTACTTGAAAAAAACGCGATACGATGGTCAAATAAAAGGTAAAACAGGGAATGAGTCCAAATTTCATCAGTTCATTGATGATTTTTTTAAGAAAATGACTTACAGTGGTAGGGAAAACAAAAGAAGAAAAAAAAAGGAGGAAGAAAAACGTCTCGGTTACGTATGTAACCCTCATTCCCTGAAGGAGGGAACGGAGACGTACGTCGGACGTCACCGACAAATTGGGATCACTTCTGGGAGCCCCAGCTTCGAGTGTATACAGAACGGGCCAATGGCCATTGGCGTGCGGGATTTGCATCTCGCGCTCCGCCCCGCACCGCGGGTATAAAGCGGAAGGAGATGCAGCGCACCTTTGTTTTTCACTGAGGAGCCGAACTAGTGACTCGGCCATGCAGTGATGGTACAGCAACTGTGGCGACGGGACGTACGTCTCCGTTCCCTCCTTCAGGGAACGAGGGTTACATACGTAACCGAGACGTTGCCTTTCAGTCGGTCACGTTCGACGTACGTCGGACGTCACCGACGAATTGGGATCCCTATGGAAAACGCCACAGTTACTACCACTTCCAGCGCCCAGCGAAAGCCCCTCAGACCCCCGTCTGTTCGGGGCGGGGAACTCACGCAGGGAGAGTCACTGCTGCTGTTCCGCAAGACCCACTCAGCAGAGTATTGGACAACGCTGGGAAAGCGTGCCCCCGGGGGGCCGCTGCGGAAGCCACATCCCACCCGTAGGGAGGTATCATGTGGAATATACACGTATGGACTGGCCGTGGGCAGTACAACATACGGAAGTCCCAGGGGTGGCCCCGGCCAATGCAGGCAGGAGACTACACCGCACAGAGACGGCAGAGCGAGCTCTGCCAAGGGAAAGACACGGGCTCGCCGTAGGGAGCCGTACCGTGGAAGAATACACATATGGGACCGCTGTAGGGGTCACAACATATGGATACCCAGCCTAACACAAGTTCCACCAATGCATACGAGTGTTAGACCTGGCGTCGGACGCTCCGCCACGTCTGACTGCCGCAGGTTGCGGAGGACTCAACAGGGTTCGCCGTTCTGGGGAACTCGACTGGAGCATATCAGCGCACGTATCCGGTCCATGAGGAGGGGAATGGCGCAGCAAGCCGACACTAGAACGGGCACTTCGGTGTTACTGGCTATTTGAAGCGAGCACACGGGAAGAAACCGGCTCTCCACGGAGGCTATAAAATCTAGCGAACGTGTTAGGTGTCGCCCAGCCCGCAGCTCTACAATATCTGTCAGCGAGGCGCCATGCGCCAGTGACCAGGAAGAGGCCACACTCCTAGTGGAGTGGGCCCTCAACCCGAGCGGGCAAGGCACGCCTTGGGTTTCATACGCCAAGGCGATGGCATCCACTATCCAGTGAGCCATCGTCTGCTTGGAGACAGCCTTTCCCTTCTGCTGGCCTCCATAACAGATGAAGAGCTGTTCTGAGGTCCTGAAGCTTTGCGTTCTGTCCACGTAAGTCTGCAGAGCGCGAACGGGACAGAGAAAAGCCAGGGCTGGGTCTGCCTCCCCCGAAGGCAGCGCTAGCAGGTTCACCACCTGGTCCCGAAAGGGAGTGGTGGGAACCTTGGGCACATATCCGGGCCAGGATCTCAGGATTACATGAGAGTTAGCCGGCCCGAATTCCAGGCACGATTCGTCGACCGAAAATGCCTGCAGGTCCCCTACCCTCTCGATGGAACCAATGCAGTCAGGAGTACTGTCTTCCAAGACAGAATTTTTAACTCAGCTGACTGCAAAGGTTCAAAGGGTGCTCTCTGCAGTGCGGTTAGCACCAGAGATAAGTCCCAAGAGGGTATAGAGTGAGAGCGAGGCAGATTTAATCTCCTCGCCCCCCTCAGGAACCTGAGGACCAGATCGTGCTCTCCTACGGACTTACCTTCAACTACATCGTGATGTGCAGCAATGGCGGCGACATACACTTTGAGGGTGGAGGGAGACAGCCTTCGCTCCAACCCTTCTTGCAGGAAGGAAAGCACAGAGCTGATCGAACATCTTCGGGGGTCTTCTCGTCGAGAAGAACACCACTCGACGAACAGGTTCCACTTCAACGCGTAGAGGCGCCTCGTAGAGGGGGCTCTGGCGGAAGTGATGGTGTCTACCACAGTCTGTGGTAGGCCACCTAGAACCTCCGCGTCCCGTCCAGTGACCAGACATGGAGTTTCCAGAGGTCCGGACGCGGGTGCCACAGGGTGCCCCGTCTCTGAGTCAGGAGGTCCTTCCTCAGAGGAATGGGCCAAGGAGGTGCTGTCGCGAGGAGCACTAGTTCCGGGAACCAGGTCCGGTTGGGCCAGTATGGCGCAACTAACAAGACCTGCTCCTCGTCCTCCCTGACCTTGCACAGTGTCTGTGCAAGAAGGCTCACTGGGGGAAACGCATATTTGCGTAGGCCATGGGGCCAGCTGTGTGCCAGCGCATCCGAGCCGAGGGTCCCCCCGGTCAGGGAATAGAACAACTGGCAGTGAGACGTGTCCGGGCAGCAAACAGGTCTACCTGTGCGGTCCCGAAGCGACTCCAGATCAGCTGGACCACCTGGGGATGGAGTCTCCACTCTCCTGGGAGCACTTGCTGTCGTGAGAGCTCGTCGGCTGCACGATTGAGCAGGCCCGGAATATGAGTGGCACGAAGCGACCTCAGATGCTTCTGACTCCAGAGGAGGAGATGGCGGGTGAGTTGTGACATGCGGCGGGAGCGTAGACCACCCTGTTTGTTGATGTACGCAACGGCCGCAGTGTTGTCCTTACGGACCAGAACGTGCTTGCCTCGTAGCGGCCCTTTGAGGCGGCCCAGCGCAAGATGAACTGCTAACAACTCGAGGCAATTGATATGCCATTGCAGTTGAGGCCCCGTCCACAGACCCGAAACTGCAAGCCCGTTGTACGTGGCCCCCCACCCGGTGGATGAGGCATCCGTGGAGACAACAGCATGCCTGGACACTTGTTCTAGGGGAACTGCTGCCCGTAGAAACGAAGGGTCCGACCACGGACTGAAGGTTTGGCGACACTTCGGTGTTACTGAGATACGGAACGAGCCGCTCTGCCACGCCCATCTCGGGACTCGGTCGTGTAGCCAGTGTTGAAGCGGCCTCATATGAGCAATCCGAGCGGCGTCACTGCGGCTGCGGATGCCATATGCCCCAGGAGCCTCTGAAAATGTTTCAGTGGTACCGCTGTCCTGCATTTGAACGAATTCAAGCAGTTCAACACCAACTGGACGCGCTCCTCTGTGAGTCGCGCTGTCAGATAGACCGAGTCCAACCCCATACAGAGAAAAGAGATCCTCTGCACGGGGCAGAGTTTGCTCTTTTCCCAGTTGACCCGAAGTCCCAACAGGCTAAGGTGACTGAGCACCATGTCCCTGTGTTCGCACAACTGCGCCCGCGACTGAGCCAGAATCAGCCAGTCGTCGAGGTAGTTGAGGATGCGAACACCACGCTCTCTCATGGGAGCAATGGCCGCCTCCGCGACTTTCGTGAAGACACGGGGTGACAGGGACAGCCCGAAGGGTAGGACTCTGTACTGATATGCCCGTCCCTCGAACGCAAAGCGTAGGAACGGTCTGTGTCGAGGGAGAATCGAGACATGAAAGTACGCGTCCTTCAGGTCGATCGCTGCAAACCAATCTTGGGGACGGATGCACCTGAAGATGCGTTTCTGCGTTAGCATTCTGAACGGCAGCCTGTGAAGGGACCGAATCAAGAACCGCAGGTCCAAGATTGGCCGTAACCCGCCGCCTCTTTTGGGTACAATGAAGTACGGGCTGTAGAAGCTTGTCTTCATATCGGCTGGAGGGACCGGCTCTATCGCGTCCTTCGCCAGTAGGACTGCGATCTCCGCCTGTAGCACGGGGGCATCCTCCTTCAACACGGAGGTGAAGTGAATGCCCCTGAACTTGGGGGGCCGCCGGGCGAACTGAGTCTGATAGTACGGATGAGCCAGCGGGACGGGCTGGGAAGCGCTAGCCAGGCTCCCAGCGACCAAACCAGCGGGACCAACGGCACCACAGACGTACCCGCAGCGGGGCAGCGCAGCGGAGTGCAGGGACCCGACTCGGACGGCATAGCGGCCCGAAGTGGGGTCTGAGTGTGCAATGCAACACTTACCTGCTTCCGCTGAGGGGGCGCACGGGTATGAGGAGGCCTCTTGTGTGCGTCCTGGACACAGCCAGCACCCCCTGCTGGCGATAAGAGAGGCACCGGAGGGTGACAAGGCATGGGAGCGTCGTACACCGCCAAGCGCGCTCTCTTGGCACCCAGAGATTTGGAAACAGCTCTAGTGAAGTTTTGGGTACCACTGGCATGAAGGCCAGTGGCAGAACAGAAATCAAAATTTGAACAAAGGATTCTCTCCCGGCCCTCCTCCGGGAGAAGGAGCGGTGCTGTCACCACCTCCTGAAGAGCTGTCCCCTCCATCTCTGGGTGCCAAGGGTGTTTCTGGACCAGGGTGGACATCGTCTGGCCGAGGGCCAGCGCTGTGACTTTAAATATGATCAGTCACTGTGCGCAGCTCAACCCTGGCTCAGAACTACCCTCGTCTCTTTTTTAAGAGTGCAGGGCAGAGGTGGCCTGCCAGTGGCACTGCCACCCCACCGATGAGGGTAGTGAGAGAGAGGAAAACTTTATACAGAATTATGGCCCCTTTGGTGTTCCATATTTTGGCACCAAATAGTTCCACACTGCCAAAGCTTTCCAATGCACATCCGGGGAAAAGGCAAGGGGGCGGGCAAGGCGATTTACGCCTTGCACTACACCTCAGCCACCCGGGAAAGCATGGCTGTCAAGTCTGAATCTGATTCAGCATGAGCACACACTATTATAGTGGGAATCTCAGCCTCATCTCATTTCCAGCACATAACAGCCCTCTCTCCGATGTAGCGATTGACATCTGTCCTCTGCTAGAGCCCCAAATGAAACGCTAAGTCCCTTTTTTAAAGACTAGCAATTCCATCTGAAAGCTACCAGCAGGCATGTGAGACAGTGAGCGTGGCCGTTAGACGGCACACAGCGCGCTAGACACTCAAGCCCCTGTGAAAAAGGCAAGGCGAACAACGCGCTGACGTGGCCATGCTCTCATGAGAGAACATGACCACCCACGAACACAGTCTCAACATGCTCGCGATGCGATAGAGGAGTGGGGGCCCACGGAGATGTACTCGGCAGGGAAGCCCCACTGTAATCCTCAGGTCACCCAGGCTTATTAGCCGAAGTATCTCTTTTCTGGTGCACCAGAAGAGAAACTAGATTGGGGAATAGGCGAAGGGACTCAGCCCCGTTTGAGGTTGCGAGTCTCGACCACGCATCTAAAGCGCCGAGTGACGCGCTGGGTTGCCGTGACAACCCACGCTGTCAACTGGCAGCTAGACGGCACACGGCGCGCTGAACGCTCAAACCTTACGAGGAAGGAGAGACGAACAGCACGCCGACGTGATCACATTCTCCTTTTCTGAGAGAACATGGATCACCCACGAACACAATCTCAACATGCTTATGTGAGAGAGGTCGTGGCCGTCAATAAGGACAGGAAACAACCGCATCCAGAAACGCACGGGTGGAATGACATCTTGAAAAAGACGCAGTGTCACACCCGTGTACTCTTTTAGGGAAAAAGCTCTTTTAACGTGTTGAAGCACCCAGGGAGATAGCCGCAAAAACACAGGGAATAGTGCAGCCTGTGTTTTGCACTCAGAGTAATGTGAACGCCCACCAAACTGAAAGTTGCTGTAATAACAGCAGTTTTTGCTCTCAGTGAGCTCGCGGTCCTCGCTGCTGTGCCTTCACACCAACACTCAGAGCGTCTCCTCTCTCGTTCTGATTATCTCTGTAAAATACAGGAACACTCTTCAGCAGCACACAATCGGCTCCGAAGTGAATGACAAAGGTGCGCTGCATCTCCTTCCGCTTTATACCCGCGGTGCGGGGCGGAGCGCGAGATGCAAATCCCGCACGCCAATGGCCATTGGCCCGTTCTGTATACACTCGAAGCTGATAGGGGCTCCCAGAAGTGATCCCAATTTGTCGGTGACGTCCGACGTACGTCGAACGTGACCGACTGAAAGGGAACAATAGAACGGGGTATACATTCTGTTTTGGGGTTCACATAAAGTCATTGATTGTTTACAGTATTTCATAAATAGGTCTTTTTTAAGTCAAAATAAAAGTCAGTTCCTCCATATTGTATATTTCTTGAACCATTTCTCTCCACTCCAAGTAAGGGGATGTCCTGCTTACTAATGTCATTTTTTTCAGTGCATCAAGATACATAATAACAAATGTCAAGTTTCAATTGCAGTTTTGACTTACTTCTCTTTCAATACAACTTCCCAGTTTGTTTCCTTAATTCCTTTAAAAGACCTTTTATGTGTTTTTTATTAGTTTTCTGGAATTTTATATTAAATAAAACCAGTGTTCCTTTGAAAATATCTATCCTGGGTGCTTTCTCATCTTTTTTTCCCTCGTCTTCCAGTAAAGATAATGGTGTTTTACTGGAAGAGGACATTTGGGAGCTCAATAGTAATCAGTATTGATTGTCCTTTGTGGCAGGGGGTTAGATAGATGGACACCTCCTCTTACTGGGATGCATTGACTGCCCAGGCATTCGACGGCGTAAGAAATATGGATGTAACCTCTGAGGTTGTGGAGTGTTTTTAAAGACAACATGAAATCAAAATAATCTTGTTTACTTTCTTAATAGATGTCCCTGGTCTTATTATGCATGATTTATCAGTGCACGTTACTGTAGAGAAAAACATATTGTATCCATAATCTTAGACTTTTTGCAACTTTTCTTTTCAGCTGCCGTAATCTTTAAAAACAGTAATAATTTTCAAACACTAGATGTAATGAAAATGATAGTAACGATACTCAAAAATGAACATCCTTTTTCTAGACTGTATATAATAATGTTGTGATGCCTCAATTCATTTGTAGTTTTTTAGTGTTTGTTATTTAGGCAAAATATTATAGAATTTTAATATTATCCATTTATCGGTTATCAGCCATAACATGAAAATAAGCCTTTTAACTGTTCACTGGCATATTATCAACTTCCTAATGAGAAACACAAGTTCCCTTTCATTCGGTCACGTTCGACGTACGTCGGAACTGACCGACGAATTGGGATCTATTTTCAGAGACCAATCTACTTTGAGTGTTTAGAAACGAGCCAATGAAGATTGGCATGCGGTTGACGCATTCCACGATCCGCCCCGCATTGCGGGTATAAATACGGAAGTGGAAGTACCGCATATCGCTTTCAACTTCGGAGCCGAACAGTACCTTTCTGTGTGTTCCTACGAAGAGTGTTTCAAGTGAGTCTCGTGAAGAGGATTGCTCCAGTGTTCCGGTGTCGGTGTGACGGTGCCTTACAGCGGTGGTCGCGAGGATGAAGCAAACAGCTGTTTTCACAGCTCGCTAGGCGTTTTCTCCTTTGAGTGCTCTCAGCGGGCTTGCACCTTTGAACCGCTGCGAGCCGCGGCCATTTCCCCTGTGTGCCTCGGCACTGATTGGAGCGGTTTTTTCCTTTTCTAAAAGAGCAACACGGTTTGACCCTGCATCTTTTTTAAGATGTCATTCAAGCCGTGTGTTTCTGGATGCCGTCGTTATCTGTCCCCAGTTGACGGACACGATCGCTGTCTCACGTGTTTGAGCGTTCAGCATGCTGAGGCAGCTTTCGTGGATGACTCATTTTCCCACTGCGGGAACATGACCATCGCAGTATTACGGTCTAGGCTCGAATACCTCAGACGGGGTGGAGTCCCATTGCGCATCCCCCGATCTAGTGGTCCTCCCGCTGCAAAGCAGAGGGCTGCTACTTTGGCTGATGCCTTTGGTGGAGACCTGAGGGTTACTGTGAGGGTACTCCCGTCGGGTCAGTAGGCTCCTCGGGCCCCTCCGCTGCGCTGGTAGAGCTTCCGGAAGAGCAGGCTGGTCCTTCCCGTGGGGGACCAGCTGTTACTTTCGGGGCTCCGGCTGAGGACGTGATCTCGATAGCTGCATCGGGGGACGAGCTAATGGACTCCGGAGATGAGGATTTGGCTGCACTGCCCCCTTCTGGTGTGGTAGTATTGCCTGTGTCTGATCCGGTGCTTTCCCGGGCCGCCGCGAATGTCGGGCTCGAGTGGAACCCTCCACCGTGTCCCGAACCCTCGCGGCTGGACGATTAGTATCTCGGGACGGCCCGTGCTGGTTCTCAGCGCCCCGCCCCAGTGCCTTTCTTTCCGGAAGTGCATCAGGAGCTCACGAAGTTGTGGATAGCGCCTCACAATGCTAGAAACCGATCGACTGACTCCTCCGTCCTCACTACCCTCGATGGTGGCACGGCTAAGGGTTACGTGGAGATCCCCCCAGTAGAGCGGTCAGTAGTGATGCAGCTGTGTCCGAAGATTGCTACTGACTGGCGGGGAAATCCTCGTCTCCCCTCCCAGGCGTGTAAGTTCTCGTCTGGACTAACCGGCAAGGCTTACACAGCCTGTGGAGAAGCTGCGTCATCTTTGCATGCCATGGCGCTCCTGCAGGTCTACCAGGCCAAAGCGCTCAAGGAACTGCACGAGGGTAGTTCCGACCCAGGGGTTATGCAGGAACTGTGTACCGCGATGGACCTCGCCCTCCGGGCGACGAAAGTCACCGCAAGCTCCCTGGGTCGGGCGATGTCCACACTTGTGGTCCAGGAGCGCCACCTGTGGCTGAACCTGGCGGATATGCGTGAGACCGACAAGGTGTGGTTCCTCAACGCCCCTGTCTGTCAGGCCGGCCTCTTCGGCGACGCCATCGAGAACTTTGCCCAGCAGTTCTCGGTGGCCCAGAAGCAAACGGAGGCGATCAAAAACATCCTGCCCCGGCGACCCGCTACTGCCTCCACCCAGTCGCCGGCTGCAGCGCCCCCGTCTGCTCGTCGCCGAGGGCGTCCTCCTGTGTCCGCCTCCGCCCCTGCTAAGCCCAAGCAGCAGCCTCCACCTGGGAAGCAGGGCACCGGGCGTAGGGGTGCCGCCCAACCCGTCTAGGGTCCTGCGAAGTCCGCCGGCAAGTGCAAGGGCAAGCGGCCCTGAGACGGGCAGCCCAGGGAGAAGAGGAGCTGCTCCAGGGGAGGTGGTGTCCGCACCCCTCCTCCCCCTGGAGGAGGACCGGGGGGAGAATGTCATCGAGAAGGCTGGTTCACACCTGCTGCTGGCTCTCCGGAGTCCAGCGGTACCCACATTCTCAATAAAAGAGCAGTTTCCTCCCTCCCTGGGCCCCAAGAGGGCCAGGTTGGCAGTGTGCAACGCCCCCCGGGCCTTGCCACTCCTTTCCTCCCCTCTCCCCTTCACCAGGGGGCAGCAGTGTGGGCACCGAGGATGCCCCCGGGCCTCCTCACCCACACTCTGCCCCACCTTGGAGTACTCAGACAACACTCCGGGCCGCCTCCGGGCCTCCCGAGACTGGTCTGCGTACTCCACCTCGCTGCCCCACCCCGGGTACGTCTGTGGTGCCGTTGGTCCCGCTTGCTCGGTCTCTGGGGGACTGGCTAGGTCTCCCCAGGCCGTCTCGCTGTTCGCGCGCCGGCCGCCCAAGTACAGGGGCATCCTCTTCACCACCGTGCGGAGCAGCGATGCCCATAGCTTTGCTCTGTCCCGTCCGCGCTCTCCGCGCCTACGTGGACCGAACTCAAAGCTTTAGAATCTCAGAGCAGCTCTTCGTCTGTTACGGAGGCCAGCAGAAGGGAAAGGCTGTCTCCAAGCAGAGGCTAGCCCACTGGATAGTGGATGCTATCGTCTTGGCTTACCAGTCCCAAGACGTGCCTTGCCCGTTCGGGTTGCGAGCGCACTCCACAAGGAGGGTAGCTTCCTCCTGGGCGCTGGCTCAAGGCGCCTCGCTGACAGATATATGTAGAGCTGCGGGCTGGGCGACACCTAACATGTTCGCTAGAGTCTATAGCCTCTGTGTAGAGCCGGTATCTTCCCGCATCCTCGCCCCCAGTGGCCAGTAGCGCTAAGTGCCCGTTCTAGTGTCGGCTTGCAACGCCACTCCCGCCCCCTGGGCCGGATACGTGCGTCTATTGTCTCCAGTTGTGTTCCCCGGAAACGGCTAACCCTGTCGAGCTCCTCCGTCACCCCTTCGGTGTCAGACGTTGCGGCCGTCTGACGCCAGGCCTGCACCCGTATGCTTGTGGAACGTGTGTGTAGGCTGGGGTCCATATGTAGCGGTTCCCTAACGGCAACCCCATATGTGTATTCTCCACGGTACCAGCTACCCTACTCGGCTAGCCCCGTGTCTTTCCCTTGACAGAGCCCACTCTGTCGTCTCTGGTGGTGTTCTTTCCCCCCTGGGATCAGGTTGGATCCACCCCAGAGACTGCCATATGTAGCACTACCCTGATAGGTTAGTCCTTGTATTTCGTGTATTATGTGTATTTCGCCACCTCTCCTTCCATTGAAGGATGTGGCTCCGCAGCGTACCATCTCCATGAGACGGGCACGCTTTCCCAGCGTTATCCAATAGTCATACTGAGTGGGTCTTGCAGGAACAGCAGTGACTGACCTTCCCTGCCGGGAGCCCTGACTCCCACTCCAACATAGGTGTGGTCCAGCGAGCTCAGGCAGGGCGCTGGAAGGGCCAGCATCCCTGGCGTGTTGGTAGGGTTCCCAATTCGTCGGTCAGTTCCGACGTACGTCGAACGTGACCGACTGAAAGGGAACGTCTCGGTTACGTATGTAACCCTCGTTCCCTGAAGGAGGGAACGGAGACGTACGTCCCGTCGCCAGGTGCTGTGCTTCAGCTGAAGGCCCAAGTCACTCGTCTCGGCTCCTCAGTTGAAAAGCGATATGCGGTACTTCCACTTCCGTATTTATACCCGCAATGCGGGGCGGATCGTGGAATGCGTCAACCGCATGCCAATCTTCATTGGCTCGTTTCTAAACACTCAAAGTTGATTGGTCTCTGAAAATAGATCCCAATTCGTCGGTCAGTTCCGACGTACGTCTCCATTCCCTCCTTCAGGGAACGAGGGTTACATACGTAACCGAGACATTGTTTTGTGCTTTAGGCTTCTGAGAATTTCCCTTGCATTTCATTTGTTGTCCTTTCATGTGATTCCAAGATGTTTGTTCTCTTAATTTGAACTGCTCCATGTCTCAATTTTGCATCTTCACAAGGAATTCTAGGGCCCTATGATTTCCGCTATGTGGAAAACACGGACGGAATTCAGTCATAAAAACGGAATTTACTGTATAATGCGGAATTTCATAGAATTTGTCAAATCTTGGATGAATAAATCAAAAGTAGCTCAATACACACTCAGTACCAAATCACGATATAGACTAGTGCCTGTCAATATTAAACTGCAAAAAGACTATTTAAATATGAATCCTGCATGTTCTGTGTGTCTCTGTGTGAAAGAATGGTTTAATTTCCCACACACACACACACACACACTGTAGCACGCGTGACGCTCACAGTGTTTTCAGCCTCTGCCGTCTATATGAGGACATAAACACATTAACTTCATCTCCAGAGCTGCTCTGAGAGTCACTTCATCAGCATTTTACTGTTTCATTTGAGAAAAATATCGTCATATCATAAACGCACAGAAACTCAAAGCTCTTCACGGCAACCCGTCATAATAAAAGTTCGGTTTAACTTGAAGAAATTGTGACAAATATATTACTGTTGTACGGTAGAATTTAGCTACGTATCGATGTAATAATAATACTAACAATAATACTACAGATTATTATTAAAACTTTATTTTTTAAGGAATAATCACAATTGTTCTTGCATGTTTTAATTTGAACAGTAAAGCTGTGTTGTGTAGCACTTCGGAAAAACATTACATAGAATTGATTCTTAAATCATTGATGGTTTAATAAAATGTTTAATAATCAATGATTTAACAATTAAAATGGAACCCAGAAAACCTAAAACAGAAAACACAGAATTTGGTCAAAAATAAAATGGAATCTGAGGGGGGAAAAAACTTAATTCATAGGGCCCTAAACATGTCATTTTTTAAAAACTTTTAATAAATTGTTGTTAAATTGTTAAGTTTCATGATTTAAATTAATTAGACATGTTTTTTTAATAAATAAAATGGGAGTGCATTTAAACTGAAAAAAACTGAATCCAGAACAATTAAAACTGAAAAATTTGGAAAAAAATAAAACGGATTTCAAAGGGCCCTAGAATTCTATTTAAATATTATCCTTTTGTACGCAAGAGCCGCCACGCAAGTCTCAGGTCGCATAGTCAATGAAAGCCTTCATAAAGGTTTTGGTGTGAACCTGTACGCTCCTTTAGTTGATGATAATAGATCTATTCAGAGGGTTTGGAGAGCATGAATGGATTATTTTAAGGTATATTTCCCCTAATAATAATAATAATGTCATCTTTTATTCACCCTCGTGTTATTCCAGATGACTATTTGTGTCATTTATGCTCACCCACTTGTTTTTCCACCGTTATGGACATTCTGTGTCTCCTGTGTTTGTGTACTCAGGTCATGGTGGGAAGACATTGACCGGATCGCTCAGGTTTATACAGTGTGGCCTTCGGCCGTCATGTACAAGACTGCAGTCTGATGCCATCACTCTCCATTCCGCCTGCTATGGACGGGCACAGCTTCTCACATTCGGACGGACCTCAACTGGATGCCAGGGGGTTCGTCCTGGCGCCCCCTATGGTAACCCAGATTAGCTCTCTTTCATTTAGCATTATGTCTTAAGGTCCGTTCACACCAAGAATGATAACTATGAAGTTTCTCTGTGCCGTTATCGTTATAGCTGTGGTGTGAACTCTGCTATTCTTTAATATTGAGAACCATTTTTAGAACTATATCTTTATCGTTATCTTTATAGTTATCGTCCTTGGTGTGAACGGGCCTTTAGTGTGCGAAAGTGGCCGCCACAAATGAAAAACGTGACCTAGGTTCGAACTTACAACCTTTCGGTTACCAGCCTAGATCGTTAACCACAACACTACACCACCCTCTTCGTAGAGGATCAGCACATTTGTTGTGGCAAGACACAACGTTAAGCTACTGTACCAAGGAAATACTCATCATCATAATGTTCGTCACTAGTTTCCTCAAAAACTCACTAGTTTTTTCAAAAACTCAGGTCATTCATTCTGATATCTGGCAAAACCTCAAGACTTTGGTATGTGGGGGTGACAGAATGACGTCTTTGTGGTCACAGAGTCATTTTAACAATTGCTAGTAAACTAGTAAATTCCTGATAAAGCTTTTTCTTGCTGTTCCATTCGAGTATCATTATCATGAATCTTGTATTGTGACATTGTTCATTAAAATACAAAGAAAAGATGGTTTTAAAGTGGAAAAAGGAACGTAAGGTAAATATTTGGGCAGTGTTGGAGTACAGTGATGTCATCACGAGTAGAAATATTATTTGTGTAAATGAAGGGGGTTTCCTGTAGACACATTTTGGATGTAGACAGAATGACTCGCTATTTGTATGCAGGCTACAATTGGCTCTGCTTTTGCATTTTTTTTTTATTTTAATTTTAGTTTCTGTTTTATTTTTAGTGTGTTCCTTCTTAGTTTAGTTTTCACTTGGTGATTGTTAGATTTAGTTTTTATGTGTAGTTTTTCTAATAAATGTCCTTTAAAAATAGCTTTAGTATTTACATGTAAAAAAGGCATGTGCCATAAAGCCATCATTTTCTTAGTTTTTTATTAGAATTTAACATTTTCATATCAGCAATTTGCTAAAACTAACTTTTTTGCCACACCTGGTAATGGCCTGTGACTTCAGAAAATGTACCAGCCATAAATATTTTTTACCGGCCATTAAACGATTCCGGCCAATTCCCAATTCTCTATTCCAATTTCGATACCACAGCTAAAACTACTAGCCTAACTAATATAAATTTAAAACATTATTAAAGACATAACAGTCAGTAATAAAATAAGAACAAATAATCAAATTAGAAACAAAAGCACGCTTTTTGCGCCGCCATGTTTCTACAGTAGCCCTAAACGGACAAACTGCTCTACAGAGCGCTAGCTACTCTCTGCTGTCTCAGACGAGGACATCTTTGTCCTGTGTCGGCCACCGTAGCTTCTCTATGTGCTTCAAAAGGGAGGGGTGAGCGGTGGACGGTTGCAATTTGCAACCTCACTGCTAGATGCCGCTAAAATTTAAATTTAAGACATAACCGACTATGTTTACTTGGATATTTACTATTTTTTGACATTTTTGAGTGAATTTGTACAAGTGCAAGAAGACGTGAAAGAGAGCTTAGTTTAGTATCGCTTTAGTAGTCGCTTTCTGGGAACACAATTCAGATGTTAGGAATAAGCTCCTTTTTGCGTGTTCTTGCACTTAAATTGTCAAGGTTTAAACTTTTGTAGGGCCCTATGATTTCCGCAATGCAGAAAACGCGGACAGAATCGCGGAATCCAGTCATAAAAACGGAATTTACTGTATAACGCGGAATTTCACAGAATTTGTCAAATTTTTGATGAATAACTAAAAAGCAGGTCAGTACACTTAAATCAAATTGTGATATGGACTAGTGTGTGTGGATATTAAACCTCAAAAAGACTATTTAAATACGAATCCTGCATGCTCTGCGTGTCTTTGTGTTAATGGCTGGCACAGACACGTGGTTTAATTTCCACACACACACTGAAGCGCGCGTGACGGTTGCGTGTTTCTATCTCTGCCGTCTGAAATGAGGACATGAATGGATGATCTTCATCTCCAGAGCCGCTCTCAGAGTCACTTCATGAGCATTTTACTGTTTCATTTGAGAAAAACTACCGTCATGTCATAAACACACAGAAACTCAAAGGTATTCACGGCAACCCGTCAAAATAAAAGTTCGGTTTAACTTGACAGAAATATATTACTGTTTTACAGTAGAATTTCGATACGTCTCAATGTAATAATAATACTAACTGTAATAATAATAAATTATTATCAAAACTTTATTTTTTAAGGAATAATCACAATTATTCTTCCATGTTTTAATTTGAACAGTAAAGCTCATTGTGCAGCATGTTGTTTGACAATAAAAGTTTTATTTCATATGATTAAAAGATAAATTAATGTTTTATGTCTTCATTTGATTACCAGAAAATACACAACAGAATTTATGGGGGGAAAAATGAAATTTAAAAAAATATATATTAAATTTTTTGTTTTTATGAATTTTATTAATTAGACATGATTTTTGATTATTAAAATTTAATTAAATGATTAAAATGGAATCCAGAAAGCTTAAAACAGAAAACACAGAATTTGGTAAAAATAAAAAAAATAAAACGGAATTGGATGGGACAAAACATATTTCATTGGGCCCTAAACATGTAATTTTTGTTAAACTTTAAATAAATTGTTGTTAAATTGTATGTTTCATTATTTTAATTAATTAGACATGCTTTTTGATTACTAAAAATTTAATTTAAACATTAAAATGGAGTCCCAAAAAATTTGAACGGAAAAAAACAGTTCAAATATTAAAACGGAAGAAAAAAATAAAACGGAATTTGGGAAAAAAAAACAGATTTCATAGGGCCCTACTTTTGTGACGATGCAGCGCTGGCCCGTCAACTGTCCCGAGCGTTGTTCACATTCATGCTTTGTTAGAATTCATAAAAATGTTACCGGCGAGCTGGCGAGTAAAACCGTTTCATACACTCTCCAATGCTCAAATTTGGCACTTGGCAAGTGTTAATTTTAGGGCCTGGTTATCAACCATAACATCATAATTGTATCTAAACCTTTCACTTCCTCTATTTCAGAGCCACGTGTTTGCCAACAACCCTTGGAGCTTCCCCCATCAGACCTACAGCTTGCCCTGTCCTGTGCAATCTGAAAACCAGTAAGTACCCAGACTTCTGTCTAATCATGATACCTGATAAGGATGATTGACTTGGAGTGTTTTCCAAACCTAACAGTGAACATGAAACCAAAACTTGACTTTCTTAACACGTGTTCCTGTGCATGTTATTCCAAAGAAAGAAACATTTTTGTCTTCGTAGTCTTCCATCAAAAAAATTACTTTCTTTTTTGGCTGCCCATATTTTGGTATGTAATGCCAATTTTTTTACTATCCAATCAATCCTTGACATTATCCCAACCTACATTTGTATTTTGTTTTACTCTGACATGCATCAGATTAAGGAAGTAAAGTGGGTTGCAAATGACATTTGAGGTTGACTTTAAGAAAAGCGTTTTGCCATTGTATTGTGTCTGCCATTTCCACAGGGGAAGACCTTTTGCAAGTTGAGGCAGTGGTTTTCAGACTTATTTGACGATAAATTACTGTATTGTATTTGTAAGCTTGATACAGGATGTCACAATGAGTCCCTTCACATCTACATTACCCGATAAGACGCAAGCCAAAACATCCCTGAACTTGACATGATATATGATAGGAACTTTATCACCTGTAACTTTAGTCGACGTGGTGAAGCCCTTGGCACTCCATAATGACTTTTCCTAGAAATCTGCTTTGTTGCGACCCAGTTGCAAAAATCTCAGTGGCTTTTGTTTAAGAAAAGATTGCATAGTTAAATGCCAACTTTAAAGGGATAGTTCACCCCAAAATTAAAATCCGATTGTCATTTAGTTTCCAGAACTGTGTGACTTTCTTTCATTCTTCCTGGGGAACACAAAAGAAGATATTTTAAAAATGTATTTTTTTCCCCCTTTTTTACAATGAAAGTCAATGGGGTCCAAACAGTGTTGTTTTTGGACCATTGTATGTACAAAAAAATGTTTAAACATTCTTAAATGTATCTTCTTTTGCTACTTTCGCTATCGAAATCTCTCACAAACAGCTCAAAGAATGTATGCAATTCGCCACCTACTTGTCTAATGACGTGTCATCATTCTGATGTTATGTTTTCATGTGATCAGTGCCATCAGAGGTCACGTGAACGAATGGGGTGTTTTGTTAACAGAGACTTTGGGAAGTCCTCTCTGTGTGTTTATGGCACACAGTAGCGATTTGCTGAAGAAATATGGCACAGGGAAAAGAGGCGGACGAGATATATGCGTGCAAAGGTCAATGCACTTGAAAACATCGAAATAAGGGTCTCGGTTTTAGAAAGAATAACAGTTTGTGGTTGATGCTAGCGTCAGTGCTACATCCTGTCCACCCACTCCTTGGTGGAAAAACAACTTGATGCATTCACAGAATTTCATCGCTAGCAATGTGAGAACCTTTAATGGTGCTTTGGCATCATTTTTTTTTTAAACATCAGACAGAATAGGAAAATACCAAACTTTATGGTTATTAGTTCATGCTTCATATTACATTCCAGAGCAAAACACCAGATGCCAGATACCATAGCTAAACAGATGATTCAAACCTTTTGGTGTTTTTAGTTCAGACACCATTGTTATTATATTATATTATATTTTTAAATTGAAGCAAATATATTATTATTGTTGTTGCAGTTATTGTTAAGGTTAGTTAATAATTATAATAATGATAATAATAATAATTTGATGCATTATAATATTTTAATATATAATATTTATAATTTTATATATATATATATATATATATATATATATAAATTATAATAATAGTACAAAAATACTGTTTTCATCTTATTATTGTTATTGTTGTTATTATTAATAAATAAAAATAATGAATAATAATAATAATATTTTTCCATTGGTGGTATTATTATTATTATTATTATCTATAATAATTATAACTGATAATAATGGCAAAGAAGAAATAATGATTATTATCAATATAAAAACTATTTATAAAAAATAAATAATTAGGAATGATACTGATGATGATGATAATAATAACAATGATGATGATGCTAACTAATAATACAATTATTATTGACGTTATTATTAATTATTTTTAATGATAAGAATAATTACTATTAATTAATAATAAAACTAACAAATAATAATAATAATAATAATAATAATGGTAATAATAAATAATAATTAAAATTGAATCAGTGATAGTCACCCAGACAAGTAGGAATCTCACTGTTACAATCTCAAATAATACTTCTGCTGCCATGTTTAATTTAACACAATGAAAACAAGCAATGTTTTACAGTTGTACAGTTGTGAACAAGTTGTACAGTCTGTTCAACATATCGTAATGTGTACCTGGTTGTTGAATGGGCAGTCTATTAAGGTGTCTAGATTTGGATAGTGAATGTTGTTTACCTGACTGCCACACTCTGTCTGAAAACATTAAAATGATCAGACAAAAAACAGAGGTTGTTTCAAGAGACTATATACTTTATTAGCATTTATTTACTAGCCTGAAAATGATTTTATAGTCCATTTTCCTCCACCGTTTGCTGCAAATACAAGTGTTTTTTCTCAGAGAGATATGATTACACGAGACAGAGACGGGGCATTATGGGTTCAGTGTTCCAGAGGTTAGTGCCGAGTGAATTGTATTGTGTTGATGGTATGTGCTTGAATCAATGTGCCAAGCCTGCGGTGCAATATCAGAAGAAGGGGATTTCCATATAACCTCGGTCTGAGGAGATTTAAATATGGACTATTTTAAATGAGGAACACAAATGCGCTGAACTGCAAATTCGCTGAATTTGTAAAAAAAAATACATAACAAAACTATACTAATAGTATCAGCAGTTGTTGTCCATTTTGGTTGAATAATTTTTGTCAGATTGTCTTTGTTCAGTATACACTACCGTTCAAACGATTTTTTAAAATGTTTTTAAAAGAAGTCTCTTATGCTCACCAAGGCTGCATTTATTTGATCATGCAGAAAATGCAGAAAAAAACAGTAATATTGTGAAATATTATTACAAATTAAAAGAACTGTTTTCTATTTGAATGTATTGTTAAACATAGTTTATTCCTGTGATGAAAAGCTGAATTTCCAGCATCATTAATCCAGTCTTCAGTGTCACATCCTTCACAAATCATTCTAATATGCTGATTTATTAATATCAATAACATTAATAGTTGTGCTGCTTAATATTTTTGTGGAAACGTGATGCATTTTTTTATGATTCTTTGATTTATAGACAGTTCAAAAGTACAGCATTCATTTGATATAGATATTTTTTAACATTATAAAAGTCTTTACTGACAAAAGACAAAAAAAACTGACTCTAAACTTTTGAACGGTGGTGTATATGATTATTATTCATACAGTAGGGTCTTCTATTTTATATTTTTATAATTTAATATAATAAAAAATAATAATTTACATAATCAGCACAATGATTTCAATGACAGATTGAAAATAATATAATTTTTTCCTGTTAAATAATTATTTGTTTTGCATTGTTCAAAATCCCATAACATTCTGTATTTTTGGAAATGTTGAATCCCAGATGATGGAAGTTGTCTCAGACTTCTAAACTTCATTGCGTATGTATTAATGTATGTGTGTGTGTGTTTTGTCATAATTCATCCTACATCAACAATTGAGAGCCACGGTTTCTGTTCTCTGATCATCAAAAGTCACATATGCTCAATGGCAGCTTGCTGTCAAAACAGTTCCAATGTATCATCTTAACTAGCAAGCAACACAACAAAAATATCCAGCTCGGAGTGAAGCTTCCTGAAATGTATTGTGGTGATTTCCGACAAAGTGAGAGACAGAGAACTGAAAGTGAATGTCACATGACGCGCATGACTCGTAAGGTAGTTAATGAATGAATGTCACATGATGGGAGGCCGTCAGAGGACACACTTTAACCGTCTTAAACACGCTCATATCTACAGTCTACAGATATACACATTTGTGAACTACAGTTACATTTAAACAGATTTTTAGGCATCAAAATTTTGTCATCATTACTTTTTTTTTTTTGTACGGTCTCTTTAAATATGTGTTGCTTACATCGACTTGTTTATAATGTGCACTTATAAAAGTCATTATGTGTATGTAAGAAAAATGATGATGGATGTGTAACATCTTGATGAAGAAGTTTATTGCAGCATAGCAGTGACAAAGTACATGTAGCACTTTGGGTTCTCCGGTGTCAGAATGAACCCAGAACATCAAAATCTCAAACCTTTTATCCTGTTACAGTTTACCACTCTTAATGTAAATAAAAATTGCTCCTGTTGTGACAGCTGTGGTCTTAATGTTAATGAAGTTGTGACACTTCAATGTCTGAGATGGTTCTCTGTGTCCCACACCCATTCTCATTCTATTAATTGATGACCATCTGCTCAGGATGTGATCAACCCAAATGGTACATAAACAATATAACTTGACTTTCTTCTTCTGTATGATACTTAAGCCATTTTGGGGATGAGCTCATTCTAAAATATACTTTGGAGTGGAATCTCGAGGCAGACTACAGTTTCTTACATATACAAATGTTTTTTTATGTCCCATCCTCACTTTTTCTGTAACATTGCCGTCACTAGGATGTGACTATTTGTTTTCATGACACAAAAAACTGTGAATTTCCTTCTTCCTTGTTTGTTTACTCCGCTCGTGATCCATCACGAAACTAACTCCTAATGCTGCTCTTACATTTATTTTGTCTCTCTCAGGCAGCACCTTTTCAACGGCCCATCAGACATGCACACGGATTTGTTTCCCAATGGCTTCAGTGACTTCGACTTCGACTTCTCCAGCCTGGATCTCCCTCGGAATGAAGACTCTCAGGTAAGGCCCCGCCATTCGGGATGTTGGCGTATCTCGAAGGCTTTGATCCTCCTCTTGTTGTGTTCACGGTCTAGACGGGATGAAGACTGTGTTTGTCATCTCACAAAGACTCATTATTGATGAGCGGATATAGTTACATGGCTGTTTGAGAATTAAATATCTGTAGTATCCTTTCTTTTTTTTTTGTCTTTTTAAGTCTGTAAATGGTGTTTGAGTGGATTAGACCGGCAAAAAAATGTTTTGCTACTAAATAACGTTTTTAGCTTCTGTAAAACAATCATGATTATGATTATTATTATTATTATTATATTATATCATACTCAAACATAATCTATTTTGGTCAATATTCAAATTATAAAATGCAACTAACCATAATATCATGCGAGTTGACAAAAAAAGCGTGTAAGTGCGTCTAGTTGCACTCTATAGTACTTTGTCACAAATTTATCCATCACTTGTACAGTTTGCATGACATCCCTGTGTTTTGAGTGCATAAAAACATTAAAATGCCATTTTTTATGATAAACATTTTGGTACTGCTTTTGGTACTGGATCTCCATGAAAGAATCATGTTTTGAAAGTGCAGGAGTGTAGAACAAGAAACCTTAACCCCAAAGAAACACTTCAGCAAAAATGAGCTCTTCATGTAAATATCATTCTAAATATGAAACAGGTTTTTGAACAGGTTTTCCCCGTCTGCCATTGTTCCACTCTCTTCTTCTACTTTCATTTCTATGAAACATATAATTTTTAAAAGAAAAACTGCCTCCCAAACAGGACAGACCATAAGTCTGTAAAAAAAACACAAGCTGACTGACTTGATTCATTTCACTGTTGTCACACCTTATTCCCATCACATTTGGACCTGCGTCCACCCCTCGTTCACTGGCGACAATTTTTCTGGCCCCGGGCAGCGCTGTAGCGCTTTAATTGCCACGCGCTCTGACATTGTAACAGAATTGCTCAAGCAGTGGTTTCAGGTTCCCGCCTCGCCGTAGCTAAGTTTACTTGAGTGTTTGTAACAGGAACATTACCTCAGCGGCTAAATAGATATAGAACCTATTTCAGTCTCAATGGGTTCAACAGAGGAAAAAAGACTAAAATAAAGCTATATTAAGGCATATCGTCATCCGTTTAAGAGTGTGGGGAGTTTGGAAACTCGCCAAAGAGAAAAACACTCAAGTGAAGAATTCAGACTGGATGATAAAGCTAAAAAAAAGTATTTATTGAATTATATTTATTGAATATTAGATAAAACTTTAAACAAATATTGTTTAAATATTTGATAAATGAAAAAATATATGATACATTTTTATTAGTTATATTATTTTGACTATATTTTAATCATATATGTGTATATATATATATGTGTGTGTATATATATATATATATATATACATATATGTGTGTGTGTATATATATATATATATAATTTTATATTATACAGTATATTAATATGAATTATTAATATTAAATAATATTTTCAGCTTTTTTCCGATATTCAAAATATTTCTTCAATATTTTAGATAAAAGCTGAGTTATTATTTAAATAAAAATATTATTGTAATTGTATAATTATTACTTAATTTTGAGTTTTTTATTGTTAAAAATAAATCATACTTTTATCATGTTAAATCACCTTAATAATTAGATAAAATCTGACAAATAATTATATTTATTTAAATATTGTATAAATCAAATATTACATTTTATTTACAAACCCGATTCCAAAAAAGTTGGGACACTGTACAAATTGTGAATAAAAACAGAATGCAATGATGTGGAAGTTTCAAATTTCAATATTTTATTCAGAATACAACATAGATGACATATCAAATGTTTAAACTGAGAAAATGTATCATTTTAAGGGAAAAATAAGTTGATTTTAAATTTCATGGCATCAACACATCTCAAAAAAGTTGGGACAAGGCCATGTTTACCACTGTGTGGCATCCCCTCTTCTTTTTATAACAGTCTGCAAACGTCTGGGGACTGAGGAGACAAGTTGCTCAAGTTTAGGAATAGGAATGTTGTCCCATTCTTGTCTAATACAGGCTTCTAGTTGCTCAACTGTCTTAGGTCTTCTTTGTCGCATCTTCCTCTTTATGATGCGCCAAATGTTTTCTATGGGTGAAAGATCTGGACTGCAGGCTGGCCATTTCAGTACCCGGATCCTTCTTCTACGCAGCCATGATGTTGTAATTGATGCAGTATGTGGTCTGGCATTGTCATGTTGGAAAATGCAAGGTCTTCCCTGAAAGAGACGACGTCTGGATGGGAGCATATGTTGTTCTAGAACTTGGATATACCTTTCAGCATTGATGGTGCCTTTCCAGATGTGTAAGCTGCCCATGCCACACGCACTCATGCAACCCCATACCATCAGAGATGCAGGCTTCTGAACTGAGCGCTGATAACAACTTGGGTTGTCCTTGTCCTCTTTAGTCCGGATGACATGGCATCCCAGTTTTCCAAAAAGAACTTCAAATTTTGATTCGTCTGACCACAGAACAGTTTTCCACTTTGCTACAGTCCATTTTAAATGAGCCTTGGCCCAGAGAAAACGCCTGCGCTTCTGGATCATGTTTAGATATGGCTTCTTTTTTGACCTATAGAGTTTTAGCCGGCAATGGCGAATGGCACGGTGGATTGTGTTCACCGACAATGTTTTCTGGAAGTATTCCTGAGCCCATGTTGTGATTTCCATTACAGTAGCATTCCTGTATGTGATGCAGTGCCGTCTAAGGGCCCGAAGATCACGGGCATCCAGTATGGTTTTCCGGCCTTGACCCTTACGCACAGAGATTGTTCCAGATTCTCTGAATCTTTGGATGATATTATGCACTGTAGATGATGATAACTTCAAACTCTTTGCAATTTTTCTCTGAGAAACTCCTTTCTGATATTGCTCCACTATTTTTCGCCGCAGCATTGGGGGAATTGGTGATCCTCTGCCCATCTTGACTTCTGAGAGACACTGCCACTCTGAGAGGCTCTTTTTATACCCAATCATGTTGCCAATTGACCTAATAAGTTGCAAATTGGTCCTCCAGCTGTTCCTTATATGTACATTTAACTTTTCCGGCCACTTATTGCTACCTGTCCCAACTTTTTTGGAATGTGTAGCTCTCATAATATCAAAATGAGCCAATATTTGGCATGACATTTCAAAATGTCTCACTTTCAACATTTGATATGTTATCTATATTCTATTGTGAATAAAATATAAGTTTATGAGATTTGTAAATTATTGCATTCCTTTTTTATTCACAATTTGTACAGTGTACAAATTCCCAACTTTTTTGGAATCGGGTTTGTATTATATTATTATTATTTCTCTCTCTCTCTCTCTCTCTCTCTCTCTCTCTCTCTATATATATATATATATATATATATAGCAGAAATATTGCTTTAAAATTAAAACAAATTGTTGCTGTAAATAAACATTTACAGCAACAACTTTTTTTAAATTTTAAAGCAATATCTTTCTGCTCTTATACTGTCCCTCCTCCAAGCTTCTCATTGTCTTAATGATTCATTGGAACAGTTTAAAAAAACTGAATCTTGGAAATAAATCCAAATACTCAAATTTAATGATTTAGTGAGTTTAATCAGCGATGCTAAGGTCTAATAAAAAACACATTTTTATTAGTGTCAAATGAAATCTACCGTCTGCTCTGGTTTACGTCAGGGTTTTGGTCTTTGGTTTAAAAATAATTTGAACATGTCTGGGTGACTCAAGAAAGGTGGATGGTGAGTAAGACCTCCTCTGTTGTGGTTAGTGCCATACTATTCTTCAAGAGATCACAGTCATGGTGCCCAGCTGCGGCTAGGGAAGACTCTCCATCACACTGACACTCAGAAAACAGAACTCTTGAGGTCATGATAATAGAGCGGTGAGCACAGCGAGGCCTCCTGATGAGTTCAGCCTAATATCCCCATATCGTTTGTTCATGTCTACAGACTCGAACTGTAAATAAACTTTCAAAGCTGTGAGCTTGTTCAGGATGTAGTTCCTCATCATGTGAAGCTCTCTCAGGATTTCCTCTTTTTGTTTAGACACGAGTTGTTGTTTACAGGATGTACGACCGTACAATCAAAATAAAGACAGACCACAAATCTTCTAGTCTCCCACAGCTTGTTGCTCTATTTAGGATACACAGGTTTGGTTAGTAATGTGTCACTAGTTTTACAACAACTGAGTAATGAGGTTGACTAGTTTACATATATGAATATATCATACAGTATAATATAATAAAAATGTGTATTAATAAATATTATTGGCAGAAAGAAATAAATTTGTGTCTATGTATGTATGTGTTTATGTATACGTGTGTGTGTGTGTGTGTGTGTGTGTGTGTGTGTGTGTGTGTGTATATATTAGGGATGGGACGGTATGAAAACTTCATATCACGATTATAGTGACCAAAATGATCACGATTATCAATATTATCACGGTTTTGTTAAAATTAGATGAAAGTGTTCAAAAAGAACTGATAAACACACACTGAAAACATTTCAACAAATCAACAAACAACAAATAAAACAAGGAGCTCTATGCACTTTTTTTAAGCAAGATTCTATTCTGTGGCATTTCCTTCCTTATAATGACCGTTGTCAATAGCAACACATTATAACACAGCGCACATCCATGTATCACAACTCTTGTTTCATTCAAATGCATTTTTTGCGTTTTTGATTGTATTGAAAATGAAATCAGAGGACTTTTCTATTAATACTACTATAATCACAGTCTGTGTTTCATGGAGATCATGAAGCCCATGGCTTATGTGTGCTCCACTTATATAGATCAGTGGTGTGTGTGCTTTTGGTGTGAGCTAGAAACCTGCGGGAATTAGTAAAATTATTTGCAATACAAGCACTATTTAACCGGAGCGAATGAGACGAGTGAGTGAGAGTATGCGGGTGTGTGTATCACTTCGCCAACGGAGAGACCTGAGCGAGAATGCGCAGCTGATGCTGGCAACAAAAACCGGCTCGGAATTGGTAAGACATGAGACTGACCGGCCGGTCACCAATCCGGGCTGATCATGCGGAAAATCGGCCGATTCCGATCCCTGGCCGATCGATCGGTGCATCTCTATAAATTATACGTAGAATTTAAATTATTTATTATATAAATGATTAGGGCTGGGTAAAAAATATTGATTTCTCGTTTTTAATCGATTCTCATTTTCACCAACCGATATCGATTCTTAAATCCCAAGAAACGATTAGTCATCCTGTTTTCAGTTGATGAATGAACGAAACATTGTAGCGCGCCTCCCATCCAATAAATCACGTGAGATCGCTCTGGTGCAGCTCAGCTCAAGAGAAGCGGCAGCACGCACATGAACCTGATCTTCTCTTCCGCCTTAATACCAGTTACAGCGCGAAATAAACATGAATGAGCATCTGAAAGTGTGTTAAAAGGTATAGTACATCTTACCGAAATCTGTACATGTAATCGCTCAATCAGTGTTTCAACCGCGGAAAGACATCAATAAAACAGCTTGTAAACAATGTCATGTAACGTCACATTTACCTCAGAAAAACCATATCCAGTGTCCATAAACTCGTTAGTCAGCTAGAAAAATTAACTCCAGAGAGGAGCGTTTTGATAAATATATGCACCATATTACATACAGTGGGGAGAACAAGTAATTTGATACACTGCTGATTTTGCAGGTTTGCCCACTTACAAAGCATGTAGAAGTCTGTAATTTTTATCATAGGTACTCTTCAACTGTGAGTGACGGAATCTAAAACAAAAATCCAGAAAATCACATTGTATGATTAAGTAATTAATTTGCATTTTATTGCATGACATAAGTATTTGATACATCAGAAAAGCAGAACTTAATATTTGGTACAGAAACCTTTGTTTGCAATTACAGAGATCATACGTTTCTTGTAGTTCTTGACCAGGTTTGCACACACTGCAGCAGGGATTTTGGCCCACTCCTCCATACAGACCTTCTCCAGATCCTTCAGGTTTCGGGGCTGTCGCTGGGCAATACGGACTTTCAGCTCCCTCCAAAGATTTTCTATTGGGTTCAGGTCTGGAGACTGGCTAGGCCACTCCAGGACCTTGAGATGCTTCTTACGGAGCCACTCCTTAGTTGCCCTGGCTGTGTGTTTTGGGTCGTTGTCATGCTGGAAGACCCAACCACGACCCATCTTCAATGCTCTTACTGAGGGAAGGAGGTTGTTGGCCAAGATCTCGCGATACATGGCCCCATCCATCCTCCCCTCAATGTGGTGCAGTCGTCCTGTCCCCTTTGCAGAAAAGCATCCCCAAAGAATGATGTTTCCACCTCCATGCTTCACGGTTGGGATGGTGTTCTTGGGGTTGTACTCATCCTTCTTCTTCCTCCAAACACAGCGAGTGGAGTTTAGACCAAAAAGCTCTATTTTTGTCTCATCAGACCACATGACCTTCTCCCATTCCTCCTCTGGATCATCCAGATGGTCATTGGCAAACTTCAGATGGGCCTGGACATGCGCTGGCTTGAGCAGGGGGACCTTGCGTGCGCTGCAGGATTTTAATCCATGACGGCGTAGTGTGTTACTAATGGTTTTCTTTGAGACTGTGGTCCCAGCTCTCTTCAAGTCATTGACCAGGTCCTGCCGTGTAGTTCTGGGCTGATCCCTCACCTTCCTCATGATCATTGATGCCCCACGAGGTGAGATCTTGCATGGTGCCCCAGACCGAGGGAGATTGACCGTCATCTTGAACTTCTTCCATTTTCTAATAATTGCGCCAACAGTTGTTGCCTTCTCACCAAGCTGCTTGCCTGTTGTCCTGTAGCCCATCCCAGCCCTGTGCAGGTCTACAATTTTATCCCTGATGTCCTTACACAGCTCTCTGGTCTTGGCCATTGTGGCGAGGTTGGAGTCTGTTTGATTGAGTGTGTGGACAGGTGTCTTTTATACAGGTAACGAGTTCAAACAGGTGCAGTTAATACAGGTAATGAGTGGAGAACAGGAGGGCTTCTTAAAGGAAAAACTAACAGGTCTGTGAGAGCCGGAATTCTTACTGGTTGGTAGGTGATCAAATACTTATGTCATGCAATAAAATGCAAATTAATTATTTAAAAATCATACAATATGATTTTCTGGATTTTTGTTTTAGATTGCGTCTTGAAGTGTACCTATGATAAATTACAGACCTCTACATGCTTTGTAAGTAGGAAAACCTGCAAAATCGGCAGTGTATCAAATACTTGTTTTCCCCACTGTATTCATTATAATTTTTAATGTTCTTCAATATTTAATGCATGTTTGAATTAATCTGGCAAGTTTTTATGACAGCCACCATTTAAATGTTTATATTTCAAAAAACAAATTGGAGTAGAAATATGATTATGTAATTGTAAAGTCAATATAATAACTTTATTATTATAAAAAAAAACATAATTGAGTGTAATGTGTTTGTATACATTACATTTAGTGTTTGTATACAAATACGTAAATTTTTACCTTCAATATTATAGTAGGCTAATGTAGTACCGACTGACTCCCATAGTTAACAGCGTTAGTTAATTGATTTGTTTTCCTTGAGAAAATTTGCTATATATTGTACCTGATATATATCCAAAATAATATTGAATCTAATCGAATCGGAATTTAAATCACATCGAATTGCAAGCTTGTGAATCTAAATCGAATCGAATCGTGAAATTTGTGTCAATACCCAGCCCTATAAATGATGATAAATACATTAAAAATAAAATGATAATAATAGTATGGTTTGTTGTTATTGTTAATTTGTCTATCTCATTTGTCTATATATTTTATAAATTGGATATATGCTGCATCATGTTTTGTACTGTTTTTTTCAGCATTGTGGTGGATATTTATAATCTAAAAAGGCTACATGTTAGCATGGACAATGGCTGTTTCAATGTATTTGAAGTTCAATTTTCTCATTATCGAAGCATATTTAAACCACATTGGCATTAGGTCACATCAACTCTTTTTTGCTTGTTTCTATTGATCGTCACCAGTCACGTGTATTGTAGTCGTGCACCTGCCCTGAGCTTGTTGATAAGCGTGCAGCTGGGCAAAAGCACAGAGCTCTACTGAACCCAGCCTGGTGCATGAAGAGACTGTGCATGGCTAAACTACAAAATGCACTGATTCTGTACACATTCATGCATGCACCTGCATTTATAAATAGTAAATTTAGTAATAAATGCAGGTACATTACGAATGCATATGGTGATTATTATCGCTGTTAGTTGTTGTTTCTTTTTAAGGATAAAGGAGGCATTTTCATGAGCTAAAGTGTTCATTTGCTTCTCTGTTTCTCTTGTGAAAGAATTCCTCTTGTTTTTTAGCTTTGATGAGCACTTAAGAAGTCATAGTGTTTCGCGAACTGAAGGAAAAGAGATCTTACCTGAACTCTACAACACGAGAATGTGAAACCGCAGGCCGACCACAAAGCTCACAGACCTACATGCATTTGCGTACTCCTGTCACAGGCACGTTTTGTAGTGCATGCATCATCATCATCTTCGTCTCTGGGAGGGACTTTGGAAAGCCTTTTTTTTCTCATGAACTACTTAAAGCATTTGAACACTCTGCAGAGATTCATTTAAATGTTCAGACGGCTTTAGGTGGGAGGTTGCCAAAACTGTATTGGTGTAAGTGGATTTTAGAGGAAACGTACAGTCGTTAATTTAGCCTGCACCATTTAGACTTAACCGGAAGCCTTTTTTTACTATACACCTTCCAAAGAAAAGAATATTTATCTGTTTAACTTCCTCATTGCATCTCTTTCATTAAGTGTCTTAGATATCAAATTCAAAAAAGTGTCTTGGTTTAAACACCCAATTGCCCAGCCTTGCATCGGTTACTGTGTAAAAAAACATATATACAGTTTGTGTGTGTGTGTGTGTGTGTGTGTGTGTGTGTGTACTTTAATATAATAAATTACAAACCCGATTCCAAAAAAGTTGGGACACTGTACAAATTGTAAATAAAAACAGAATGCAATGATGTGGAAGTTTCAAATTTCAATATTTTATTCAGAATACAACATAGATGACATATCAAATGTTTAAACTGAGAAAATGTATCATTTTAAGGGAAAAATAAGTTGTTTTTAAATTTCATGGCATCAACACATCTCAAAAAAGTTGGGACAAGGCCATGTTTACCACTGTGTGGCATCCCCTCTTCTTTTTATAACAGTCTGCAAACGTCTGGGGACTGAGGAGACAAGTTGCTCAAGTTTAGGAATAGGAATGTTGTCCCATTCTTGTCTAATACAGGCTTCTAGTTGCTCAACTGTCTTAGGTCTTCTTTGTCGCATCTTCCTCTTTATGATGCGCCAAATGTTTTCTATGGGTGAAAGATCTGGACTGCAGGCTGGCCATTTCAGTACCGGATCCTTCTTCTACGCAGCCATGATGTTGTAATTGATGCAGTATGTGGTCTGGCATTGTCATGTTGGAAAATGCAAGGTCTTCCCTGAAAGAGACGACGTCTGGATGGGAGCATATGTTGTTCTAGAACTTGGATATACCTTTCAGCATTGATGGTGCCTTTCCAGATGTGTAAGCTGCCCATGCCACACGCACTCATGCAACCCCATACCATCAGAGATGCAGGCTTCTGAACTGAGCGCTGATAACAACTTGGGTTGTCCTTGTCCTCTTTAGTCCGGATGACATGGCATCCCAGTTTTCCAAAAAGAACTTCAAATTTTGATTCGTCTGACCACAGAACAGTTTTCCACTTTGCTACAGTCCATTTTAAATGAGCCTTGGCCCAGAGAAAACGCCTGCGCTTCTGGATCATGTTTAGATATGGCTTCTTTTTTGACCTATAGAGTTTTAGCCGGCAATGGCGAATGGCACGGTGGATTGTGTTCACCGACAATGTTTTCTGGAAGTATTCCTGAGCCCATGTTGTGATTTCCATTACAGTAGCATTCCTGTATGTGATGCAGTGCCGTCTAAGGGCCCGAAGATCACGGGCATCCAGTATGGTTTTCCGGCCTTGACCCTTACGCACAGAGATTGTTCCAGATTCTCTGAATCTTTGGATGATATTATGCACTGTAGATGATGATAACTTCAAACTCTTTGCAATTTTTCTCTGAGAAACTCCTTTCTGATATTGCTCCACTATTTTTCGCCGCAGCATTGGGGGAATTGGTGATCCTCTGCCCATCTTGACTTCTGAGAGACACTGCCACTCTGAGAGGCTCTTTTTATACCCAATCATGTTGCCAATTGACCTAATAAGTTGCAAATTGGTCCTCCAGCTGTTCCTTATATGTACATTTAACTTTTCCAGCCTCTTATTGCTACCTGTCCCAACTTTTTTGGAATGTGTAGCTCTTATGAAATCAAAATGAGCCAATATTTGGCATGACATTTCAAAATGTCTCACTTTCAACATTTGATATGTTATATATATTCTATTGTGAATAAAATATAAGTTTATGTGCATTCCTTTTTTATTCATAATTTGTACAGTGTCCCAACTTTTTTGGAATCGGGTTTGTATTATGTACAGAGAAAATATATAAGATATAACTATTTATAAATAATACAAAATAAAAATTATTATATACAATATTTTTCTTAACTATGTATTTTTTACTATTTTATATATATATATATATATATAGTATAACATATATGTTACATATATTTTTTAATTTTATCATTTAATTAAATAAAATAATTTATTTATATACTTTAATATATATATAATTATATTTTATATATAAATATATTTTTCTCAAATTTTTCATATTTTGATGTATTTTATATGTTTTTGGTGCTGGTGCTGTACGGTCATTTTTGACGGAAAAACTGAAATAATTTTTGTCTTTTATTTTTACTTCATTGGAATGGTATGAAACTTGGTAAAGATTTTGGCAAAAAACAACAAAAACGTGCATTATTCGAAAAGGTTAAATGGCCCCACTTGTACTCCTCGCGGTGAAAAATGACCCCATTGGAAATAAAAGGGAAATTAATTTCATGTAGTGGAAATGTTTTGTACACAAACTAAATCTTACTGAAAGCTAATTTTTTGAGATATCAACCTCAAATTTGGAACACAACTTTATTTTTGGCTTTGATTTTCCCACAGTTTTGGAGTAAAAATGGAAATGGAAAATATATATTTCATATAAAATTTAAAAATAGTATTTTTATGCATTTTTCATAATAAACTTAAAAAGAGACTTCTTTAAAAAGAGACCAAACTTAAGTCTCCAAAGCATTCAAGATTTATGACAGTTTAAGCTGGAAATGTCATTTTCAGGTCTATGCTCAAAAAGTGATTAACAGGTAATAAATGGATCATAACCATTCCATAAATATAATTGAGTACCATAAAATCCCCTAAAAATTTAAAATATTAAATAAAAAACATTATCCAACTAAAATATATTACATTACCACAAAAAAAGTACAAAACAAATCTGTCATTTTTGACCGCCACATGAACAGCACCAGAGGGTTATTTTAATTTAGTTTTTTATTAATTGTGTTTTGTAAATGTGACAGTTTCTAGATGTGTTTCTAGAGTTTTGTATTCAATTTTGCTTTTGGAACATCATTCTAACTACAATGAATTTGTAGTTCATGATATCTAATGCTCCTAACATTATAATAAACACAATTTTTGCAAAGTTTGACTACGCAAGTTCATAGTGTCAAATAATGGCACATCTTTCTCATACCTCCCCCTCAATGGAAGGATATTAACTGTACTGGAAGTTAATAACCAGTGAGTCATGTTTACTGATATCTCCGTAATACTGATTCCCAGCCCGTCCGTGTCTATTCACAATAATGACACCACAGCAAGGCGCCGTTCTGTCGTCGGGCTACCAGTCACTGGCTACTTACGGCCATGATGTGCCTCCACAAGACATCGATTTCTATTACAAGCCATCGTAGGACTCCAAACTGATTAGGCCCACTCAGATGGCCTGATGTTTTTTTTCCGTAAGAAACCCAGGCAGGTGTTTATTCCAGTCTGATGCATTTTGGGAAAGCAGCCAATTGGATATTTCGCATCTATGGTGCATTTAAAACCTGCACTAGAGTCCTAAAAATATGAGTTTGTTAACTGGTCCGCTTTGATGTAAAACTAATCGGCTTGATTGTTTTCCATTCATAAGTGATGAACACAAAGGGCACAGCCCGGACTGAAATAAATGCGCTCAGCTGGGAGCCACTAAACATAATAATCATTAAATAATGATCTGCCAGCGTTAAACAGATCCAGTGCAGCCGCCACAGCGCTCTGGAGAACCGTAGCGCTGCACTGTTTACACTACGAATGCGGTTGAGTTACACCATGTACTGTAAAGAGGGCCTGACTGCCAGTAACTCTAGTCACTTACCAACAAAAGCATCATTTCCTGAAAGCTCCTCCCCTCCCCTCCCCCTCGCTCAGCTCCCCTCCCCTCTCAACCACCTTTAGCATTGAGGAACTAAACCACAATCAATATGAGTAAACCTCCATGCACATACCTGTCACTCCTCTTTTACTAGGAAGGGCACAGGGGTCTCTCAAGAGCCTAGAAACGTACCTGTTGTGCCGGCTGGAGAGTTGTTATTCTTTCTGCCCATCTGACTTTGGGAATGTTGCAGCTGTGAGTGTGCCGGTTGTTTCTCCAGCACATGGAAAGGATCTGTTGTTTCCAGGAGGTGAATGATAGTGACTGGACCCATGTCACTCATGCAGTTTTGGACTAAGTTTTATGCACAGCTGGGACGTCCTCCGCCCAAGGTAGAGCACGCAAATATGATCCTTGTTAGCATTTTGATCACTTTTATCAGAAATATATGATTTTGTGTTGTCTGAGGAAAGACGTTGGCTTCTTGGCTAGTGCTGTACTTACTTTCCTCAAATTATTTCCTTGAACAGATGAGAAAATTATTTCCTCATCTATTTTTGTTGAAACATCTGAAGATTTATGATCATATATAAACTGCCATCATTTGTGTTTATTGCCTGCATTTGTTTGCAGTCATCTTGTCAGTTTACTGTTAGTAATCAGCATGACAAACAGTCACAATTTTTACGTGTTTTCCAGCCTTGCATTGGTAAATTTTAAATATATACTTTATATAATTATATATAAATAATACATATAGTTAATATATATATATATATAATATATTTTTCTCAATAACATGCCTTTTATTATGTACTTTTATTATTATATTTTTATATATTTTTTCATTTAAATTGTATAATTTATTTTTATCACTGAATCTATATATATATATATATATATATAATACATATAAAATATATTTTAAATATAAATATTTTAGTATGTTCTTTTTATCATTATAATACTATGTATTTTTATATAAATTATGTATAATTTATATATTTTTTTAATAATTTTATTTTCCCCCAAAAACGCAAAAAAAAAAAAAAAAAAATTAAATATGTGAGAGTTTCTAGATTGATCTTTTGCATTCAGTTTTGCATATAGAGCATCATTCTGATTACAATGATAGATGGTAACTATGATAGGCATGACAAACTGCTGGTTTCCAGTAAGAGGTGGACGCAGGTGATTTCTTGGATTTGGCTCAATTTTGTATTATCGTGTATATATATAGTCTTTGCACTAGTTTTGAAATCTCATTGCTGTTAAAAAGCATTAATGATTGCATCAATCTCAGGAAATGGACGAACCACAGCAAAAGATTTTGAAATTTGACATGATTTTACACTTTTTTTTGTGGTGCACACAGATGTCTTAGTTGTCAAATGAATCTTAGATGAGAATGTCCTGTGTTGCATGAATTTGTACTGGAGGGCACTTCCCTTTATTCCGGTCATCATGAACTGTCCGTTATCAAAGGGGTTTGGGGCTCTATTTTGGGCCTGTGGCAGGGCGACACTCGTGTTTTACGGGAACAGTGTGATGTAAAATGCTGTTAAGGCACAATGAGCCTTCGCTTCCCAAACCAACGACCTGAACCACATCTTCCTTTTGCACAGTCTTCTTTCTTGCACCTTTCCTCATTTTTGTTTTTGTTTGTTTCATTCAGTTGTTTGTCTGTTCTTTTGCTTGTCCATTCTCTCATTTGTCTGTTTCTTTTGACCGGTCTCGCTTTCTTTAGGTTTGCATATGTTAATTTGTTCTTTTGTTTGTCTGTTCTTTTGTTTGTTCATTGTTTTTTTAGGTCATCTGTTTGTTTGTTCTTTCTTTTCTGGTTCGTTCTTTCGTTTGTTCGTCCCATCTTTTGGCGTTTGTCTGCTCTTTCATTTATTGGTTTGCCTTTTCTTCTTTCTTTCTTTCTTTCTTTCTTTCTTTCTTTCTTTCTTTCTTTCTTTCTTGTAGTTCATTCATTCTTTCATTCGTCATTTTGTTTGTTCGTTTTTTTCTTCTTTTCTGTTTGATATTTTTCTTTTAAGGCCATTTGCCCTCTTTTTTATTTCCATTTGCCTGCTATTTTTTTCCATTTGCATGCTTTCTTTCTTACAGTCATTTGTCTTCTTTCTTTCTTTAATTTTCTCCTGTCCTTTGCCATCCTTTTTTCTTATCTATTTCCTTGATCTTTATCTCCCTCCTAACTAAATGAAATAAATAGGACATAAAACACATCAGGAAGCTTGATGTGATAATCTGGCAGTGACGCTTTAGGCTCGTCTGCAGTTTTCCCGTCAGTGCTTGTTGGGAAGGTTCAATAAGTGTCATGCTGTGGTGTAACCTGACACATTGTCGTAATAATGAGGCTTTATTACAGTACGGGAGTGTCAGGAGATGTTTTTGTGTATTTTTCCCCCTTGTACACACCAGCTTTACTCATCTTACACAAGAGTGCGCCACCAGCTTGTCTTGCAGGTGCATCTTTTTTCCTTATATTTAATACAGGAAACATTTACGCAGGCTTACAGTAAATGATGCATTTCTGGTGGTCCCCACAGACAGGCGCTGCCACCTCATCTCTACCGGGTTTGTCTATTTCCCCCCCGGCAATGATTTTCAAAGCTCTTCTACTGTAAATCACTGGCTGAGAGGTTATTTTTTTGTCGTTTTCTTGTCATTTCCAGCTTCTGGTTGTTAAATGTTTATGCTGACAATGCATGGTGGTGCCTGTCGAATGGAAAAAGGCTTTAGGAAACTTTCTACCATCTTTTCCCAGCTCGCTCCAACCCAAATAGACAATTCAGCATGCTTCAAAGAAGCCATGGTTTTACTGAGCACCGCATCCAAAAACCAAACAGAACTGAAATTGTCCATTCACAAGGCTGGAAAGTGTCGAAGCATTGCAGGATTTATCTTGGTGACAGCAGGTTATGGAGTTCAGGTTAGCCTGAACGAAAATGAATGGATAGAAAACGAATGCAAGGATTTTCCTCAGTATAAGTGACTCCTTTGCGACCACATGTATTCCTGTAAATGCAGAAGTGAGCATGTTAAGACACATTGGTCATGAAGTAACAGCAGAATATGACAACATTTAGTTTCAAGTAATAACTAAATTTAATGTTTAACAACAGAATACGGTTGTCAGTCCTGTATTTGAGTCCTTAATACGGTTTTGTTCACACACTTTTCGGTTATTTACAGGAGTAACACCACATTCTGTAACCAAACTCACACCTGTATATTTTCGCGCTGTGTGAACGGAACCAGACTGGACAACTAGTTACATCATACCAGTGTGAAAAGGAGCCGCTCTGCGCTGCACAAATGCGTTTCTATCGGTGCGGGTTTCCATGTGTAGTTTCGGTAACTGACAATGACAGAGATATAAGCTGTGTGTCATTTGAAGGTTTTAAATCCAGGTTTTAAAACTTGCGGCTCGATTGGACTATTGTCATGTCAAAAGTGATTACATCTTTGATATTACTTTGGTCACTGTCATTATAGCCCCTTCCACACAGAGCGTTAATCCTATAAAATTGCTAGAGTGCCTTCTGTTGATCCCGGGATGGGGACCTAGTTACATTGCCGGGATCAGTCCCAGAACGCGCCCTGTGTGAACAAAAGTCAGGACCAATGCCGTAAAGGGTGTGTCGTAGTGATGACGCTGAAGCTGAGATCGTTCGCCAGCTTAGTGGAGCGGTACGCGATAAGCTAGTTTATGATCAAATCAGAAAAAAAAATGCACGAGAGTGGTTTCTCGAGAGAGAAATCGCAGATCATAAGCAAACTTAAAGGGATAGTTCATCAAATTACCCCATGATTTACTCACCCTCAAGTCATCCTTGGTGTATACGACATTCTTCTTTCAGACGAATACAATCGGAGTTATATAAAAAAAGGAAAAAGAAAAATATCCATATTTAACACGTTATAAAGTAAAATATCTAGCTTCCAGCAGACCACCTTCCGTATTTAACTTATGAAAAAAGCGTAACTGGCGTGACGATGACGTTGGACGTAGCGTAAGCGTTTTGAACTGCGAAAGGCGTTACACTTTCTTCATAAGTTGAATACAGAAGGCGGTCCGCCGGAAGCTAGATATTTTACTATATTAAAATACTACTATATTATTATAAAGTTTTAAATATGGATATTTTTCTTACAAAAACCCATCGATTCACTTCAGAAGGCCTTTATTAACCCCCCGAAGCCGTGGTATTACTTTTATAATTCAAATTTTGGGCTACCATTCACTGCCATTATAAAGTTTGGAAGAGCCAGGACATTTTTTGCCCATTTCATGAATGTCATATACACCTAGGATGGCTTGAGGGTGAGTAAATTATGGGATAATCTTCATTTTTGAGTGAACTATCCCTTTAAGATGCTGTAGAGACATTATACCACATCAGTGTCACGTGTCTTTACAGGATATGAGTGAACGCACACACAGATTCCAGAAAATCACTGACAGTGTGAATGAATCAACAAATCCCGGGACACATTATCAGTGTATTTTCCGGAATCTCTGTGTGAAAGGGGCTTATGGTTACTGGTAAGAGAATACAGGCTTGACTCCCGTCCATACTGAAGACGCCACTGCAAGTTGCCGTGTGAACGGGACATTCTGAGACTCACAACTGTAAGTAAGTGCGGTTGTCAATCCCAAAAAATGAATGTAGCCTGTAATTGATTGACTATGAAGTATTTAACAACAAAAGCTTCATTTAATTGGTCAATGGCTGTTAGACCGCACTGTTTTGCATAATGCAAATGGCGTTATAAGGATATAACAGTAAATGTGTTTTCCTTCATGGAAATTTTTTTACTGCATGGCATCACTGATCAAGGTTTAATGTGCAAAGACTTGACTTAAGCATGCCGAAATTTGTTGTTGATTAATTTAACTATCGATTAGTTGCTCAACATAAGTATAATGAAAGATCAAAGAAACCACAGAACAATGATGATTTTCACTGGGACAATCGGAAAGTGACCCTCAAACCTTGAGGGTTGAACCGTTACTGTTTATTTACAGGCATTTTCACCCCGTGGTCATGTGAAAGGGCTCGATTTAGTCTGGCAAACATACATCTTCTCGCTCGGAAACAAAAGATGGACTCATTCAGCTGAGGTCACTGAGTTCATGTAAGAAGTGGTAGTGGGTGGAATTAATTACTTTTTGTACATATTCTGTGTGTACATTACTTTTTTTTATCAGGGAAAACTTGGTAACACTTTAGTTTAGGGTCTAATTCTCGCTATTAACTAGTTCCTTATTAGCATGCATATTACTAGGATATTGGCTGTTTATTAGTACATATAAAGCACATATTAATGCCTTATTCTGCATGACCATATTCTACATCCCTTAATCCTACCCAATACCTAAACTTAACAACTACCTTACTAAAAATTAATAAGCAATTGAGGTAAAAGTCGAAGTTAATAGTGAAGTGGACCTTAAACTAAAGTGTGACCAAAAACCTTTTCTCTGTTGTTGTTGTTGATCAGTTTAAACATTTCTCGTTTGTGACCCTGGACCACAAAACCAGTCATAAGTCGCACGGGTGTATTTGTGGCAATAGCCAACAATACATTGTATGGGTCAAAATTATTAATTTTTCTTTTATGCCAAAAATCATTAGGATATTAAGTAAAGATGTTGTTCCATGAAGATATTTTGTAAATTTCCTACCGTAAATATATCAAAAATTTATTATTATTAATAATATGCATTGCTAAGGACTTCATTTAGACAACATTAAAGGCAATTTTCTCAATATTTAGATTTTTTTGCACCCTCAGATTCCAGATTTTCAAATAGTTGTATCTCGCCCAAATATTGTCCTATCCTAACAAACCATACATCAATGGAAAGCTTATTTATCAGCTTTCAGATGATGTATAAATCTCAGTTTCAAAAAATTGACCCTTATGACTGGTTTTGTGGTCCATGGTCACATTTATTGGTGTACTTCTCATTTATTATTTTCAGCATTTAAGTTTTGCTGTTTAATTTAAGCAAATACATTTCAGGAGAATTGAATTATTAACAGCATTCATCAGTCCAATGCCACTCCGTCATCCTGAAGCGGGGGAATCCCTGTTTGCTGGCTCAGCAGTGGAGAAAAGGAGTGGAGAGAGAGAGGAGGTGGCCTGGCCTTCCAGGAAGTCTCGCCTTGTTCCTTGTGGTTGCCCGAGAATGTACAAAGTCAAATTATGCTGTTGCCAGTTGCTAAACAATATCCAAAGTCATTTTGCTTAGAGCAGAACAGTTTTTTTGTTCTTTTTGTTTTCTCATTCAGGAAACTTCTGAGATTTCTTTGTTCCGTTTGGCAATGCTCTGCAAACGTGTCATCAAAAGATCAAAGCAAGCATAAAATATATGTTACAACATGATTCTCATAGCAAATGACGACCACAGCCGTTTGATCAAAGTAAATGGGCAGGTTGTGACCTCAGGTTTCAGAATCCCCCACTGATGTTTCTGGCAGCGTTTTCTGAAGCGCCGTCACTACTGAATTGAGTATTTCCTGGGTTTTCAGTGGGAGTAGATCGGAGATGCTCTATATCAGGCCCCTAAAGGAATGTTGCCATTCTAAATATGGGCATAAATGTGTTTTTGTCCGTTGTCAAGTCATTCTGTCGTCCACAAGCACTTTATCGTTCCCAGCACAATGAAATCAATGAGCAACATAATTTGAATGCGGAAAGACAACTTAACCACTGCCTGGAGACTGGAACAGGCTGTTGCTTAAACAGTAAGCTTATTATGATGTGAATTAGACATACACTTTTACTACACGTACTGTTATGGTAAATGCCAAAATTTGTTATTTAAAAAAAAAAAGTTATATGATCATAGATAAAAACGAAACCATGTCGAGTTTTCCACTCTCAGTTTCATGTCACTGCTTTTAATCTTTCTTTGTTATCTCCATAATCAAGTATAGAGGAAGTACATTGACTTTGAATTCGTCGCTTCTGACAGCACTTGCATCCATTCGTTTTTTTATTACTTTTTCATTATGAAAGAGCATGCAATCAAGCTCAGATGTTGGAATTAAAATGGAATTTACTGTATAATGCAGAATGTCACGGAATTTGTTACATTTTGAATGAATAAATCAAAAGTAGGTCAGTACACTTAAAGGGTTGGTTCACCAAAAAATTTAAATTTTGTCTTCATTTACTCACCCTAATGTCGTTCCAAACCCATAAGACTTTCGTTCATCATATAAAGCGATCGAGTCTCTTCAGAAAATTTAGAAGTTATTAACTTTTAAAGCGTCAAAGTGGTAGTTGCTTAGACTGTCAATGTAGGGACAGAAATCTTTCCCATTTCATTAAAAATATCTTCATTTGTGTTCCATTAAAGCAGAGTCCAGAAAAATTAAAACAGAATAAACAATAAAACAAAAAAATAAAACTGTATGAAATGAAATTGCATGCACTGCAAAATATTATGTTCTTCCTAAGGATTTTAGTTTTCCGGTACAAATTCAAAACATCCTTAGATCAAGATACATTTAATGACATGCAAAATGAAGAAATTAAGTCTTGTTTTCTGAGAAATTGAACACAATTAAGTGAGTTTGTGCTTAAACAAGAACAAATATCTGTCATTGGGTATGAAAATTACTTGGCAGATATTTGTTCATGTTTTAATCATAAAATTACTTTCACAAGATTTCCCAAGATTTATTTCAAACTTTAAGCTGTTTTTTGAAAAATTAATTAAAAAGTTATGGAGATCTGTTGGAAATTGTATTTTCAAACTTTGAAGTGTCACTAATATAACTCATTGTGTGCTTAGACATTTACATTTAGAGAACATATTGACGTGTTATGTTCCCTTCAATTTATTCCTTAAATTTTCTGTAATTGATCTTAAAAAGGTCTTAAATTTACCTTCATAAAACCTGCAGAAACCCTGCTAAAGTATCAATACAATACTGTGAAGAAAAAGCATTGTGATATATTGTAAGACTGCATCAGCACAACCCTGAATTTGAACGTATTTTAGATTGTAAACAGCTTATTTTGGTGTATACTTCAGTCTAACTCGCTTTTCTTCCTAACATTGAGAAACTGTTCCCATTAATGAAATGGATGGAATACCACGGCCCCTGGCCACCCTCCAGTTCCTAGTTGTTTACCATTCGCTGGTTTTCTGCGAACAGTGAAGAGTTCTTGGAAAATCTTGGCTGTACGGAGAGCGTCTCAGTCCCCTTCAGATCCCTCACACATTCCACTAGTGTGCAACCACGATTTTTCTACAAAAGCCTCTGATTAGCTGAGTGCATTGTCCTTTAAAACCATATCCAGATCATAATGCTGTAGTGTTGCTTGCGACATATCATCTCTGCACTTCATCTGCTTTATACACTTTGTGTTAATTAGATTGCGGGTTCAGTGGTTTAAGGTATATTTACTGTGCATATATTTCCCAGCCATCTTTAACCCTGGTCTGAAGCATATGGTTCTTTATGGCGAAACCGGATAAATGATGCATTTTAAGGCCCTGATATACTCACAGCGAAGTTATTTTTCGTTCTTCGTTTAGAGGTAAAACAAAGTTCGTAATACGTGAGCAGCGATATACTGTTAGCAAACATCCCACACTGCTGAGAGTGACGTTTAGATGAATATGTAAATATGTGCTGCACGCATTCCTCTCAATAACAAAATAAACACAACAAAATTGAGAAAACAGCAAGCATTTTTTTAATAAATCATCTGATTATAGCAACATGGATGGTTTGCACTCTAGTCACGTCACGTTTATTTATATACTGTAGCATTTTATAAAATAGATAGCTTAAAATCAAGCAGCTTTACCGTATTAAATATGAAAAACATGGTCAGTGTCTCGTTTCATCAGAAGTTCAACCTCATTTTCTACTATAAAGCAGCTCTCCCGTGTGTTCATGTTTTCACTCGCGGACGTCTGACCTCGAACAGGAGAAATGAACAAAAAAAGATTTCCACGTGAAAGAAGGCGGAGCCTCAGAGCCACACCTACCTATTATGTAATCGCCACGGACCAACGGTAGTACAAAGGTGTTTACCAGTCGAAGCAAACTTTTCCGGTAAAGTTCGCTTTGGCAAGCTGTTTCGAACTCCCAAAACGAACTCCAAACGAAGTTCATTTTGGCCTGATTTTGTTCGAAATGACGTCACATCAGTTCGTTCTTCGATTTCTCTTGAAGTATATCAGGGCCTTTTAAACTGCATAATTTGTTTTGAATGTGTCCACCACATTCATACCTAGTATTAATGTTTGTTTTAAAGACAGATATTTTAATACGTTTCTTAAGGTCATTCTTAAGGTGTGTTCACGTTTACCGTGGCTCTGCGAAGTTTTGTAGGCAAAATCCAGTCATTCCAATAGGAATCCATGTGATTGGGAGTTTTGCATCAGGACAAAAACAATTAACCACAGATTGCGCTCATGTTCGAGTTGGTCATGCAAAATCGCTGCACTGACCAACAGAAAGCTGCTTGGTTTGAAAATGACTTCTGTGTGACTGGTGCTTCATACATCGCTATGCATTTTTGACAATGGAAATTACAGCGCCTTTAGTTTCCATGAAATCTTTCGTTACTTTGGACCAGGTGGGCAATTAAACAGTGATTGGTAAATTGTTCTTGTTTTCTTTTCTCTCAGGACCTCCCTTGTCTAGATGATCTGCCAATCTTCTCCCCTACGACCGACTCCTTATCCGGATACACCATTAATAACATCATCAATACTGACATGACACCCAATGTACCCACAATATGGGACATCAAAACACCAGCATCAGTTCAAGAGGTAAGGCTAATTCCTGACCGCAAATCCTGACGTTAAACTTAACTGATGGTTTATCAGTGGTTTTTGGCATTTGTGTTGATTGAATTATTATTAGCATAGTACCAAAAACCACACCTGTGAGCGACACACCCACAAACTGAACCTTTGTTCCATAGTAAAGCACCATAGTAAAGCATGTGATCTTTCTGTTGGCTTTAACTGTTTTCCTTTTTAACTTTTTGTTTCTCTTGTTCCTCATCAGGTGAATTCTAACAGGTTTCAAGGTTTAAACTCTTTGGATGACATCACTGCTATCATTAATACACCGCCCATAGGAGGTTATCAGGTAATTCTCAATTAATTGTTCTTAAAGGGATAGTTCACCCAAAAAATGAAAATTCTGTCATCATTTACTCACCCTCAAGTTGTTCCAAACCTGTATTTCTTTGTTCTGTTGAACACAAAAGATATTTTGAAGAATGTCAGTAACCAAACAGTTGATGGATCCCATTGACTTCCATAGTATTTTTTTCCCTACTATGGAAGTCAGTGGGGTCCATCAACTGTCTAGTTCCCATATTCTTCAACACATCTTCCTTTGTGTTCAACAGAATAAAGAAATACAGGTTTGGAACAACTTGAGGGTGAGTAAATGATGACAGAATTTTCATTTTTGGGTGAACTATCCCTTTAAATAAAAAATAGTAGAATTGTAATTAAATTATAAAAATGAAAATATATTGTTAGTATATATTGTTATTATTAATGTTTTATGATAATTAAATACATTTAAATTATACTTTTAAATATTTAAAATAAAATAAAAAGTAATTAAATAATACAAATAAAATTATATTTTTATAAGAACATAAAAGTGAGATTTTACCTCTGTAAGTTGTCAGTCAAACACCGAATTATGTCTTTGTTTCTCTTTCTGTTTTTCCTTCTCTATTTTAAACTTATTACGTGTTTACACAGAGACCCCAAACACAGCCAGAAGAGGAAGAGGAGGTCGAGGTGGAGGAGACCGAAGAGCTGGGTCATGTTGACACCTATGCAGACTACAGGCCCTCTAAATGTGAGCGATGGCTTTTTTTTTTGCACACTTTTTTTTGCCTATTAATGTCATACTGGAAGATTCATAATGTTTTTGCTCTCTGTTTCCCTGCCTCAGCCAAGATAGGAATATCCCACCCAGACCGAGTGGTCGAAACCAACACTTTATCTAGCGTACCTCCTCCAGATATCACCTACACCCTGTCCATCCCAGAGACCACAATAAATGGCGGCCTGCTCTCTGCTTTGCAGCTGGAGGCCATTATCTATGCCTGCCAGGTACACCCAAACAAACTTTGCCTTTCTTTTCCCACAACATGCACAACATTGCCTCTTTCAAACAACATGCACAACAACATATTGAAAGGAAATAACAGACATAGAGTCCAAATATCTAAAATCCAATGAAATTTCATTTATTGTTTTATTTGGAGGCTATTTACAAATTATTTTAAATTGTTCAGATCCTGGACTATTTGTTTGTTTGTTTTGTCTTATGTAATTTCATTTATTGTTTTATTTTGAAGCTATTTACAAATTATTTTAAATTGTTTAAATCCTTCACTATTTATTTGTTTGTTTGTTTTATATATTGTTTTATTTAATTAATTTTAAATTGTTTAGATCCTGCATTATTTATTTTTGTTTGCTTTATTTAATTTTATTTGTTTTATTTTGAAGCTATTTATAAACAATTTTTAAATTGTTAAAATCCTGCAAAATTCATGAATGTACAGTTTCCCAACCTTTTTTGTCAATCAAAATTTTTATGACCAAAATGATTTACTATGAACTACCCCGAGACTTTATTTAATGTGAATTAATTTAATAATCGTCAAATGTTAATAATTTGAAATTAATTAAATTAAAACTATTTTTAAATGATTAATTAATTAGTTTTATACAATCAGGTAAATGTTCGTTTTTATTATTCTTTTAATTTTATACTATGTTTTAAAAGTTATACAGTATCATTCAGTTCATCATTGGCTTTTCTGTTTCTCACAAACCCCTCTGCAGTTCCATCATAAAGCCATCATAAATTCAGCTTCAGACTCTTTGTCTGCAAATATTTTTTTACTTTCTCGTCATATACAAACAGGCCATTAATATATTCTTCTTTATAACACTCTACAGCAACATGAAGTGATTCTGCAGAACAACCAGCGGGCCGGCTTCCTCATCGGGGACGGCGCCGGAGTGGGCAAAGGCCGCACAGTGGCTGGCATCATTTTAGAAAACTACTTAAAGGAAAGGAAAAAAGCACTATGGTAAGCAATCGCCAGCATCATCAAGCCCTATAAAACCCGCACCATTGACTCTTCCACGTCAAACACAGACTCTGGATCAGTTGCCTCATCCTTCTTATCTCTCCTCCAGGTTCAGCGTCTCCAATGACCTGAAATATGACGCAGAGAGAGATCTCCAAGACATCAATGCACCCAATATACAAGTGCATGCCTTGAATAAGGTCACTATTACTGCCCTGCTCAATATGGCAGCCCTGTTAATGGAGATCACGTTTCCAGTGTAGCTCATTCTCACAGATTTTCCCCGTAGCTCTGCTAGATTTGTCTAACTGTAACTGTTTTCCATACAGATAAAGTACGGAGACACAGCTACCTCAGAAGGGGTCCTGTTTGCGACCTACTCAGCACTGATTGGGGAGAGTCAGGCAGGCGGCCAACACCGAACACGTCTAAAGCAGATCCTTGACTGGTGTGAGCCAGGTTTTGATGGAGTTGTATCCTTCACCCTCTATAGAGTTATATGCATAAAATAGGTTTTGTGGGATTTTTTTTGTTGCCCTTACCCCTTAGCAAAATAAAAGCATTATTAAAAATTAAATAATAATATACATTTTCACTATAAAATATTAAAATATTACACTTATTAAAATATAAATATAACAATTTTATCTGGAAAATATTTGTAATAATTTTTATTAAGCCCTTTATATGTTATTTTATAATATTAATATATATATATATTATAATAATATATATATATATATATATATATAATTTATTTTATTTTTATTTATTTTTTTGGTGGATTTTATATAAAAATGTAAAAAATATTGTAAAATATATTAATATTTAATATTATATATATAAATATATTTTACAATATTTTTATATAATTTCCAAAATAGTTTTTTCTAACCAGAATTAGAATATCATTCTATTAATATCATTCAATTTAATTCAATACTATTTTCTTTGTATAGAACCTTTTGCAGTAATAATGTTTTAAATCTGCAGTAGTGGTGGTGTTAGTGGTGTATTTTGTTTATTTAAAATTTATAACAAATATATATCATTTTTATGTTTATTTATATATTATTTATTGTATAATATGCATTTTATTGTTTTTTTTTGTTTGTTTTTTTTTTAAATATATTTCTTACTGTTAAAATACATTTTGTAAAATTGTTTTATTTTCTTTCAAGTTATCATTGGGGGTCTGTTTCACCCCAGTTTGTTTTTTAAACAATTCTCTTCAAAAAATGAAGGTGAACAATAAAGTTGGCTTTACCCTTGACCAAAAGCGACCCGTAGATTATATTTGATGAATGCCACAAAGCCAAAAATGCAACGTCCACAAAGATGGGCAAGGCCGTGCTGGATCTGCAGAACAAGTTGCCGTTGGCCAGAGTGGTGTACGCCAGTGCCACAGGTGAGTCTCTGCACTGCAGAACACTTGTAGTACCCCATATTATGCCAGAGGTTTAAAGTGAAGGACTCTGTGTTTCTCAGGTGCCTCAGAGCCAAAGAACATGATCTACATGAGCCGTCTGGGAATTTGGGGAGAGGGAACCCCCTTCAGAACCTTTGACGACTTCCTCCACACCATTGAGAAGAGGTTTGTATAGGATCACTTGTTGCTGGCAAATATGAAAACTAATCTTTTTTTTATGTGTAATCTGAACGTACTCTTCATTTATAGGGGCGTGGGGGCCATGGAGATCGTTGCAATGGATATGAAGGTCAGCGGGATGTACATTGCACGCCAACTCAGCTTCTCCGGAGTCTCATTCCGCATTGAAGAAATCAGCTTGGATGATGATTTCAAACTTGTGTACAACAAAGCTGCTAAACTTGTGAGTTACAGGGAAAATCCGTGATGCATTTTTTAGGATTCTTTGGTGAACAGAAAGTTCAAATGAACAGCATTTATTTGAAATAGAAATCTTTTGTAACATTATAAATGTCTTGACACTCACTTTGTATCAATTTAATGCATCCTTGCTAAATTAAAAGTATTAAAATTCGCAGATCCATACGCAGATATCACTCAGACAGTATATTCCAAACCGTCTAAAGCCATACAATACCATTATTAAACTGAAAATGTATCCATTTACTGATAATTTTCCCCTGAAATGACCAAGCTACAGCAAGATTTTCAATGAACAATGGCTAAATTTCAGTCTGTTCGTCACACAAAACTATCGAATGGCTTCAGAAGACATTGAATACAGTGCAGTTGTAACATGACCCACTTTTACCATACTTTAAAAGTGCGTTTATTTTAATATTGGAGCTTGATATCTCCAGTCCCTATTCACTTTCGTTATAAAAAGAGTGGCCAGGATAAATGGGTTTGAAACAACGTGAGTGTGAGTAAATGATGACCGAATTGTTATTTTTGAGTGAACCCTTACTATTAAATGAAGTACAGCAAATCAAGTATCTGAATTGGTCTGCAAAATGGGTCACTCTGCTGTGTACGCATATCTGACACAATCTTTTCTGCAGTGGGCGGAAGCTTTGGCCGTGTTCATGCAGGCCGCTGACGAGCTCTGCATGAGCTCCAGGAAGTCCCTATGGGGCCAGTTTTGGTCATCCCACCAGCGTTTCTTTAAATACCTCTGCATCGCAGCCAAGGTGCGCTGCCTGGTGGAACTGGCCAAAAAGGAGTTGGAAGCAGGGAAGGTCAGTCATATTAGAAAGCTTGAACTCTTCCTAATGAAAGATTATTTGTGGCATTTTAGACTCTTTTTTTTCTTCTCTCTAGTGTGTTGTGATAGGGCTGCAGTCAACAGGTGAGGCCCGAACCAGAGAAGTCCTCGACGAAAACGACGGACGCTTGGACAGATTTGTGTCTGCTGCAGAGTAAGTGAATTCTGGACATCATTGAAACCTTTATAAAATATACAGCCATCTTATGACTACTTCTTTCCAGAGTAGTGCTCTTGCAGTTTCACAATGATAAAAAGGTTTCTCAATATTTGTGTGGTTACCTCACAGTCCATGTATCATTCTGAAACTTACGAGTAAGTGTTGTTTGATAAGAACCACTTCCTTAAGCCATTGGCAATTACACAAAAACATCTTTTCTGCCTTAACACAATAACGTGTTTGTGTGTTCCTCAGGGGTGTGTTTCAGTCTCTAGTCCTCAAACACTTTCCGTCAGAGAAGCAGAGGAGGGAAAAAGGAGTGGGGAACAAGAGGAAACGTGAGTTGTGTCGCACACTAGAAAAGTTGTCCATACGTTGCCTCATCATCTTTGCTTTCTGCCTCATGGTTTGATTGAACGTTCTCCTGCAGGTAAGCCACGGGGCAGACAGACAAAGCAACCCCGACACTGCAATGATGTAGCTGGAGTTATCAACATCAGTGATGACAGTAGCACAGAGTCTGACGCCTTGGACAGCGACTCCAACTCCTCACCTGACTCGGTCCAAGACAACAGTGACGATGTCATATTTGTTGATCAAACTAGCTATCAAATGGGTATGTTGAATGTGTATTTTATTGAGCAAATCATATTATATCCATTTATCCTGATGATTTCTAAGTCAGCACTTTTAATGTAAGCGATCGTTTTTTGCTCTCATCCTTCCTTAGCACGCTTAGAGGAGATGAAACAAGGGCTTCTCAACAAGATCGCTGAGCTGGGAAAAGAACTACCTCTCAACACACTGGATGAGCTCATTGATAAATTTGGAGGTCCAGAAAAAGTATCAGAGGTTATTATTTATGTATTTGTTCTAGTGCTCCAAGGATGGCTATACCTCAAAAACAAAACAAGGTTGTGTTAAAGCGCTAAACATGCTTTGTGTATGCGCCCAGATGACGGGACGTAAAGGCCGAGTGGTGCGACGACCTGACGGCACTGTCCAATACGAGTCCCGTGCTGAGCAGGGCCACACCATCGACCAAATCAACATCAAAGAGAAAGATCGCTTCATGAATGGAGAGAAGGTGAGACAAAGTGTCAACAAGGAAATCTGCTACCTTTAGATTCTTTTTGTAATCCAGTAAAACATTTTGCCTTACTCCCTTCAGCTGGTAGCCATCATATCAGAAGCAGCCAGTTCAGGGATCTCACTTCAGGCTGACAGAAGGGTGAAGAACCAGTGTCGAAGGGTTCACATGACCCTGGAGCTGCCTTGGAGTGCGGACAGGGCCATCCAGCAGTTTGGTGAGGAGCATTAACTCATGTCTACCAACCTCTGACCTTGTCATCAAAACTGTCTTCCCATAAAGAATGCAACAATACCACAACCACTAACTGACAACACTTTGTGTTCTTCAGGTCGCACTCATCGTTCCAACCAGGTCAATGCTCCAGAGTATATATTCCTTATCTCTGAACTGGCGGGCGAGCGACGATTTGCGTCTATTGTGGCAAAGAGGCTGGAAAGCTTGGTGCGTCCCTGACATGCTAACTTCTATTCTTTTCTGACTGCAAATGGTTCATAAACACTGTGTTTTAACGTGTGGTGAATTCTTGAATTATGGGCCATTCATGTGTTATGCTTTTAATGGAGCAATATTGGAATGAGAGATGTTCCAACTAGGGATGTGCCCGAAGCCTAAATCCGAATTCGGTAACTCATTCTACGGAGCCCCAAAAGGGACATATTTAGGCTTGCTGTGGTAGTCAGTTACATTACAGTAAATCAAATTTCAATTATCACGTGAAGATAGTAAGGAGAGATAACTGCCACTCCCTATACACAGAGTATGTGTGATCGCGAAATCAAAAGTAAAAGGCAAGCGTGCATTCAAAAGTGCTTTCAATACCTTGCATATTGATAACAGCTCCCTGATACCCGCAAATGATATACAATATAATTACCCAACAATATAATTGGGAGAGAATGCAAAAGCATTGAAATATATTTTTTCCTCCCATCTCATATTTTTTCCCATCACCATGTCCCTTCAGGGCTTTGGGCACATCCCTAGTTCCAACTTTAAAAAAAAAAAAAAAACTTTTTTCTTCCACTTCCATTCCGCACTGGTCACATGCTCTGTGTGTAAAATGTTAAAACATTCAAATCTCTCCTTTGGTGCTTACATTTCTAATCTTTGTGTTTGCTTTTCACAGGGAGCTCTGACTCATGGTGACAGGAGGGCCACTGAGTCTAGAGACCTGAGCAAATACAACTTTGAAAATAAAGTGAGTAACTGTTTCAAATAGAACAGTGACACTGTTAAAAATACTCCAATAAGTCATGGACTAACCCGTGGTCCATTTTGGCTGTTCTTCACAGTATGGCACCAAAGCTCTAGATAAGATTACCAAAACCATCCTTGGCCAGATCGAAAGCAAGGTACCCCCTCCAAAGGACTATCCTGGTGGCGACGCAATGTTCTTCAGAGGTAAATGGGCTCTATTTGTGCATTACTCTCTTAAGATGTGGATCAGCTAGAACAGTGATCTCACCAAAGCCACCAATGCCTCCTTATCTTAGACATGAAGCAGGGTATGAGGGATGTAGGCATGCTGTGCAGTCAATCACGGTTGGGCATCAACATTGAAAAAGGTAAGGTTTCCACTAGAGTCATATCGTATATTTACAGGCACACATCCATGTATTTCCCCTGACCATGTGACTCCTCTTCGTTTCAGACTGCAATATCACCAAGTTCCTCAACCGGATACTGGGCCTGGAGGTGCACAAACAGAACTCCCTCTTTCAGTATTTCACGGACAATTTCGACTACTTGATCGAAAAGGACAAGAAAGAGGGGAGCTATGATATGGGAATACTGGGTAAGCAGCACTTCTTCTAGTGGTGTGGTACTTTAAGTTGCATTGATCTGCTTAGGTGACAACCAAGTATCTGCTTTCTCTCAGATCTGGCTCCAGGCAATGATCAGATCTATGAGGAGACACAGGAGAAGTTTCTGACTGCAGGAAACCCTCAAGATGGTCAAGTTATCCTGTATAAGGTCCGTTTTAAGAAGTGTGCATGAAAGTTGAAGACGAACCAAGTGTTAAATGTAGAGGCTCATACAAAGCAGATATTTAACGGCTGAGCTTGAGTTTCATGCGTGACACATGCTATCTCTTCCACCAAGAGCAACGTTTATTTTGACAGCTTACGCAATGGGGACTGGTTTCCCAGCCGTTAAGTACTTCCTTGAGTGAGAATAAACCACACTGTGTGAACTTTCTCTTTTGCATAGATTTTGGATCCAAGCATAGCCAGAACACGTTGGACACCTGTACAACCATTGTGGACAAGTTTGACAAATATTATCTCTGACAGAACTGTTTGTTTTGTTGCGCAGATAAGTGTCGATAGAGGTATGACATGGTTGGAGGCACTCCAGAAGGTCCAAGCTCTCAGCAACCCTGATGAAGGCTTCTACTTATCCCATAAAGTGAGTATTTGGGCATAGAGACAAAAAATCTCTCCTTTACAAATTTGCATGTAGTTTCCTTTTAGTAACACAGGAAAGATGGTTCCTTGAAAGAACCTTCCTGTTCAGGGGTGAAGCAAAGTACATGTGTCATTAGAGTTCTTCCTTAGTTGTCTGTTGTTGACGCTGATGATGAACATGTTGGTGCCTGTCTCCTTTGCAGTTAAGAGGTAACTACCCATGCGTGCTGCTAGCTGTGCAGGGCCGGGAGCACAACATGATCATCTACAAACCAAACATTGGCAAGCAGGCCCAAATGGAAAGCCTTGATAAACTCCAACAAAAATACCACAAGGTGTGTTCAACCTCTTCACCATACATGCAACATTCTCTAAATGATAGGAAAAAGAGACCTTCCTGATCGTGACACTTGTAGAGCTGCTGTGAAAAACCTCTCTGCTGCCACCTAGCGAGCATTATGGGTTTACGACACTGTCTGAGTGAAGTTTTCTACCCTTGCTTCAGGTCACACCAGAAGAGGCACAGGATAGCTGGGAAAACCAGTTCACTTTCTCCTTCAAGAAATGTAGCCATGCTAACTGGTGAGAAAAGACTCAGCTTCTGACTTGGTACTAGCCAAACTGAACTCAGAGAATCTAAAGTGTATGCATGTTTCTGCAGGAACGGGAGATGCAAGAAGATAGAGGAGGGTCAGGAGTGCATAATGGGCACTCGGTTGCGTCAGTACCACATGTTGTGCGGCGCTCTACTCCGTGTGTGGAAGCGTGTGTCTGATGTGGTCGCTGATGTCACCAGATCCAGCATTCTCCAAATTGTCCGCCTCAAGACCAAAGACAGCAACAAACAAGTTGGTGAGTTTACCTGTTGACTCTTCTTGAGGATTTCCTAACTATCCGATTGTGAGGCTTTGAGCTGATAACCAAAAGGTTGTAGGTTCTAACCCTGCAAGGACACCATTGCAATCGTTCAAAGGAAGTCGGCACCTTGTAATCATTGTTCTCTCTTATATCTAGGTATAAAAATCCCAGAGTCATGCGTGTCAAAGGTGCGTCAGGAGTTGCTGAGGATGGATGCTGAGGTGAAGCAGCGACACAGAGAGAAGGAGCAGCTTCAGGCTGAGGAACATCAGAGGCTGATGGCGCAGCGTCAGCATCAAGAGTTCTTGTCAAATTTCTTCACCCAGTCTTTGCCAGCTCCCAGCCTGGCCAGCTTACCCACTCCTTACATCTCATTCACCTCGTTTCCTTCTCTAAAAAGCCCCTTGGAGGAAATCCTGGACCTGAGAGTTCACAGTTCCTCTCCCTCCTCCCAAGTTAGGACTCAAACTGGCCTGGGAGTAGACGACCTCACCGGGCCACCCGAACCTTCGGTGGATGACTTTAACCTTGAAGCCTTTATTCAGGAGCAGCAGCAGCAACAACCGCAGCAGGAGAGCCAGTCTGCACAGGAAAGCAGTCCAGCACAGGACACTGACCTGCTAGACATGTTACTGTCTTCATTTATGACAACCCCTAGCCAAAATGACCCTGCCTCTTCCTCCTCAGATGCACCTTTGTCAGTACCCATGGTCTTGTCAAGTTCCTTCTCTTCTGCAATGTCCAAATTCACTCCAACGCTCACACCATCCTCATCTTCTTCCTCTTTGTCGCAAGTCTCTCTCCCCCCTACAGACCAGCTCATGCTCCCGTTACCGAACAGCCACTGCAGCTCCGAAGCCATTCTAAATGTACGGGAAGTTTTGAACAGCATGCTGCAAAGTGGAACAGAACCACGCCAGTCCGTCATTCAGTTCCAACAACCCGAGTGAGACGCTTCAAGTCGGAGTCTCCTGTAAACGCACACACTCAGGGCTGTAGTCTGACCATTGTTGGCACCATGCTCCACCACTGGCCTCGGACCCACAAGCATGAGATGGGGGAAGTTCTGTGTTTGCTCTGTTCTCGAGTCAAGTATGATCCCTATAGTTTGCCTTGAAACTGCATGCCAGGACTTCAGGATAGTTATCGAGGTGGGCATCCCAGTTTCAACATCCTGAATTTTATACACTGGGGTTTTAAAGAGTATTTACCAAAAATAATTCAATCTCAAGTCTAAATATTATTTAAGGTTCGTATAGGTTATATCGTACCACATCGTACAGCATATTTTGCTTAAGTCCCTTAAGATGGAGTATGTCGGAATGAAAAGATATTTAAGGTACCATTTTGGTTCATCAATGGAGGAACCCTTTGAAGGTGCCTCAGATGTTTAATATATATTTTAAATGCCTCAAAAAAGTTATTTTACAAAGAGTTACTAAAGGATCTGTTTGTATGTTCCTCATGGAGCATTCCTGACTCTCCATTTAAGAGAGGTTCTTCAAAGGGTTCTGCCAATGTGCCGACCTGAGGAACTCCGAATGGTGCCACAAGTATCTTTTTTTTTCTCTAGTATCATTTTTGTGGCCAAAGATTCCATGTGGGCCTAAACCTCACATATGCAAGACGTAACACACAGTTCACTTCGGCAAGGAGCTTAAGCTTTGTTTTGCATCGGACAATCATCAGCTTTACATTTCCATGATGAACTTCTGTTAGACAAAACACTTTTCCTGAGGAGCAAGAGAACAGGCTACTGTCGAAATGTGCCTTTGGAACATCCAGTGGAATGTAGACGTAAACACGTACTCCTGTGCGGTTCATGTGCAGATGTTTGTAATGTATTTATTGCCTTTATTTATCAGGCCTTGAAACAGTGTGCTAGTAGGAGAGAGTAACTACCTACCGATCATGTACCTGTGCAGCTGTCTCTCTGTTGTTCTAAAATAGAACAGTCTGTCCTGCTGTCCCCCGACTCGCAATGTAATGCAAAACGGTAACAATCTATTAGCTGACCGATTGGTTGATCCCAAAAGGGCTTTAGTCACACTTCATCCCTGTAATAGTACAAAAGATATGCAATCCAGTGTGGAAACAAAAAGATCAGACTTGAAATGCATCCAGGGTACAGTCAAGAAAGGGCAATAAAACTTTTATCTAGTTGAATTTAAGCCCTTTATTTAATAGGTTAATTCATTAAAATATTGTATGTGTTAGATCTTTGTAACATCTATAAGAATTACTTGACTATTTGTATTTAATTTTAAAGGGACATGTTTTATATTATTGTTTCTATTTTATGTTTTAATGATACTATGATATTTGTAATTGTGCAGACAAACAAAATGACAACAATTCAAGTTTTGCTCTGTTCTTTACTGCTGCACTGGATGGTTGAATATTTTATCTTCATTCTTTATACAAATGATATACATTCTTAAATATTTTCACTGCAATATTGAACTGAAACCCAAATATTAACTTCAAGAGTTCATAGCTCTACATTGTTAAAACCACTCCCTATCTCAGGATGAAATTTATGAACAATTAGTTAAAGATTTGTTTTATATATATATACAGTATATATCTTTAAATCAGAAAATGTCTGCGTAAAGAAAAGGTTCTTGTATGTAAAATCCTGTCAGTGACACAGATCAAATATTATTTATTTATCCTTTTTTATCCTATTTATCCTGCACAAATTTCTTATTTTATTCTTTTCAGGAAGGGAAATTCTTTCAGCCACATTTGCACTTGAAACTTTTTTTGTGTGAAATTACTTAGTTTCTCTCTCAAGCAAATAGTTGTTACACACTTTCAGCGTGTAATTCCCATTATTTTGAATGAAATTCAAGCATTTGATTAATTGTTCCATAATATTTAGTAGTTTTAACCTTATAAGTGTATCCAGTAAGTCTGTTTTCTCAGTGCCTCCCCAAAAACGGCCAATGAGAAACTTAAATTTCTGTTGTGCATTCTAATAAAGCATCTTATGCAACAAAAGCACTATACGATAAGGCCATGAAAGTGGGATGAAGTCAAATTTAACCTCTGTTACTAATTAGAAATCCATTCGACTTGCTCTGTGTATGATTTGCACTAAAACAGCATAAATGAGTTTCTGTCTGGTGTGTGTGAGATCCAGTGCTGCCAAGTTTGTTTGCTCATGGCCCTTCATGGGAATGTTCAATACTGTAAACATCTCGATTCATTGGCTTCGCTTTTATATTAATATGACATTTACGTAATTTATTGCTATGGAAAAAACATGCTACTGACTGTATGTATCTTGAACCGTTTTATTCCTGTGTTCTTATTGAATGCTTTTGTCATTTTCTGTAGGCCTATTTATAATTTAGATCCAATTGTATATATTGTAAAAACAAAATGTGCCTTTTGACTGTTTCTTAAAGAAATTGTTTTCTACATGTAGAAAGGAACATATTACAGTTCAAACTTTATTAACAAAGCAAAAAAAAATAAAATGTTCAGATTCCTGAGTTTGTGTTTTTGGTGAATTATTTAAAATTATCGTTGTATTGTTTTATGTTTGTGAACTGAAATATTTGCCAATATTAACATTTTATTTAGCTTCTGAATTTAACATTGTTTTCACATTTTAAGAGCTCAACTTAGCTGATGTTTTTCCTGATTATTCTCCAATATTGATGTCGTTTTACGTGTTGAATTATATCTAGATGTTTAGTGGTTGTAGCTTTTTAACTGTAATTTATTTTAATATAAAAAAGGTTTTAGAAGAGAAACTTTCCCTTTAGAAGTTCACTGGGGCCGTCTAGTAGTCACCGGTCCCCTGGTTGAGAACAACTGATCTAAACTGATTCTTCAGGTAGCCTACTTCAAAGGAAATCATGGTATTATCATTGCAGTATCGTGGTTTTACCATTTACCATGGTACCACTGTAAAAAAAAAAAAAAACTAAAAAAAAACGGGAACACCATTATACCATTTGTAAGTTTATGGAATGTCATAATTAACATTTTTATAGGCTAGCATTACACTTGACACCACTGACCAAGTTCAGTTCAGTCCAACGAAAGGATTTTCAAATGAGACTTGCCACAAGAAAAGATAAGAAAACAGTTCATAGACTTTGGAAAGAGTCCAGAAGAAACCAGCAACTGCGGCGGTCACAATAGTAGATTTCATTGTAACATGCTACTTTGCATAATATATGTACTCAACCTATTTTTTTAAAGAATCTTACTTTATTCTTTGTTTTGTAATCGTGTTTAGTTACAAGGGACAGTCCTGAGGATTTATTTACTTGCATAACTAGCAGCTAACGCATTTCAGTCAGATGTGTGATCGTGTGTGATTTAATACCGTGCTTTCCCCACTGGGGGCGCTATAGCATAGAAAAAATGAACTAAATAATAAACAATATTTTCTCAAAGACATATATCCTCCTGGGACCCAGGAATACACTTTTGTCCTCTGTAGTGGACATTATATTTTAGATCATTTCTGTGACACCATACATATGCCTGTAAAGAGCACATTCAGGGCTTTTCAAAGATACCAAATGTTTGGAGGTTTCACCATGACAACAACAACTCCTTGGCCTTTAAAAATGACTGACATTATTTAGTGATCAAATTTAGCACTCTTATGGAAATATGGTAAGATTTTGTAATTATAATTTAAATCTGACTCATTTTCAAATTGTTTGTCATAAATCAACATCTCAGGAAAATGTTATAGGGTTTCTAATCAAAATATGACTTTGTGTTACAGAACAGGGCATTGATTTCCACTGTCCACTGTAGAGGACACCAGGACTTAATCAAGGTTATCAGGCATTTTGGGAAACACAACAAGTGAAATTTTCTATGAAATATTAGATATTATTATGAAAATGTTGCCAATTATTACTCCCATTATTAGGCCTACTTCTTTTTTCATAACATTTTGCCCGAAGAACACGTTAATATGCAAATTAGATACAGTGTATAGATACACTGTACTGAATGAGACTACCCATTTATATCAATTTATTCTTATCTTTCATAACATAGTTGAGAATCATCTTTATACAAAGTTTGGTTTAAAAAAATCCTGAAACCTAAAAATTGATTGGTAAATGAAAAACAAATCCCACTGTTTTTGCCTATACATGTCATTTCATGTCGTTTTATTTTTTAAACAACTGAGTCCTAGTGTCCACTACAGAGGACATAACATAACATGAATAAAATAACTTTTTTTCTAAAAAAGCATGAAAAATACTCAATTCAAAAAAACTTTTTTTCCTTTGTCTCAGGAGGCTATAGGCTAAGCACATATGAGTTAGAAAAAGAACTAAAAAAAATCCTAGCAAAGCAGGTATTAATATACGAACAAAGCTCTTATCTTAAAACGTTATCGTGCAATGTATTTTATTTTGACATTATACTTGTATGCATTCGACAACCAATTGTTGAGACGAAATGGAAAATAAGATGTGCCACTGTAGTGTGTGAAAACTAGCCTAATGACGAAACTGCCCAACCCACCTGTATTAAGCCCCTCCCCCTGCCTACAGGTACACGATCAGGTGCTGTATATATGCAAGGGAATATAACGAAACTTTATTGAAAAACTGTAGGTGTCAGGCCCTGTGAGGCCTTAAATACGGAATTAACTGAGAATTTTAGTATTAGTTTTAAAGGGGACACATAATAAGGTACGTGAGTCGAGTGTTTTCTTCCTGCTCTGCTTTGTGTTTATCGATTGTTTGCGTTGGTCTGAGTCATGCTTCACGCTTTACTGAAATGCAAGCTGTTTGACTGGAAATTACAGTGAAACGGTTAATAATTGGAGACATGTGTCATAACTGGTATTTTAGATCATGTTTCGTATATGTGTTGCCTGATTGTTTTTGCTAACAGACACTTTTGAACATTTATTATATTAGCTATATTTTCTTTAGAAACGAAGTTTTGTTCTCAGAAAAGGACATTCAAACTTGTTGACAGCTATATAATTGTGTGGTGGATGCACTTTTGTTTCGTATTTGTCTCATTTATATGGGAACCGTTGTTAATTGTGGTTATTGTTGCACGTCTTTTAATAAACATTAGCGAAAGTCCTCAATTCTGAACCTTTATTTCTATATCGTGAAAATTTGTAGCGATTTTTCTCTGAAACCGTAAACATCAGCGATAGCGATGTCCGATTCGTTCGAATCGTTCTTTTGAATCGGATCTTCGGATCTTTTTATGAATTAACCCACAAAAAACCTTTCTGAGCGACTAAATCAGTAAAGATTCGCGAGTCGACAACTGACTTAACAGAACAGAGAACCGTCTGGAAATATCCAACTCTTAATTAACCAAGAACTAGTTAGTGACCTGAGAGTAATATTTTCGAAGTGAACGAAGGATATGACTAATGGGCCGAAAACTAAGTTTAATAGCAACAAGACATCGTACTAGTGCGTTTGCAGTGAAGCTGTACTTTAATCGGTTCTTCTGCTCGAAAGAACCGATTCGCGAGACCAATTGAAACAGCACCTCATCTGGCTCAACTGGTTCTGCCACTCATTTGAGTCAATACGTGCTTTGTAGTTTCGCTGTGGTTTCGAGAAACAGCGTTCCTATATAGCCACATTTCTATTCAATTATGTTATTCTCAAGTCTGCGAGTCAAGGATAGGCTACTAGTTTTGAAAAGCACTTTTTGACTGTTTTTGTGTGGTTAGTAGTAGGCCTATGTATTCCCATCAACTGTATTCCTTTATTTGTCATTGTATGAGTTTTTATGCTCCGAAACTATGAGGTGTGTTGATGTTTTAAGGTTTAGGCCAGACTGCCCAGCTAACAATAATATGTTTTGAGCATGTTTTGCTAACATTCCCATTAAGTTCTCTGGAGGAGTGGACGTTCAAACCTTTTAAAAATGATTTTTCTTGGTTATGCAAACATTAGAGAAAAAGTTAAGTACATATGTCATTTTGCAAACGTTATGGGAATGTTATTAAAGACCAGAGAACTTTGAATGAACGTTCTATTAATGTTACCAGAATGTTCGTTCGTGACTTTGAGAGAACCTTGCCAGGATGTAAGCCAAAGTTCTAAAGAATGTTCCCTGTTAGTTGAAATGCTTTATGTTCTCTGTTATGAAACAGAACAACAAATGTAAACAGTTGTGAAAAACTGGGCTGACCACCAGAAACCCATGCTCTCCTATTGTGAAAGCATTACTGTTTGAGGGGGCACACCTTAACACAACACCATCTGACATTTGTGCATCCCTCCTACATTTCCTGTCAAGAGTGTTGTCCTGAGGGTGTGAATGATTCCAGTAAGCTGACCACACATTTTTTGGAAAATGTCTGCTTAGATTTTGTCACTTCCTAAATTTATATTGGTGTAACCACAGAGATGAAGCCCACCTCTTTTATATGGCAAATCCAGCTGTATTCCTCTAAACTTTGTTCTTAATGTTGCTAAGTTGTTCAGAGTGTTTTTAGCATGTTGCTGATCTGGGATGTTGCTCTTGTAATAGTGTAACCTCTAGATATGGTTCAGCTCCCACCTTCAAAACAAGTCTGGGATTTTTCAATTTTGAATTGTATGTTTAATGACTAAAGCCCAATTTATACTTCTGCGTCGAGTGTACACCGTAGCTACGTCGTAGGCTGTGTGTTGCACGCGTAGCCTATGACGTACCCTGACGTGCACCTCTCCAAAAATGTAACAACGCGTCAATTCTACGCGGACCGCAAGCCCTGTGATTGGTCTGCCAGAACCCCTCCCTCAGGGGTACACATGCTCCTTCTGCATGTGTTGATGCAGACAACGACGCAGAAGTATAAATGAAAATCGACGCGTAGTCCATGGCATAGAGGCTATGGCGCAGGTCCAACGCAGAAGTATAAATCAGCCTTTAAAGGGATAGTACACCTTAAAAATTGTACTCACACTCATGGTGTTCCAGACTGTGTGATTCTCTTTCTTCTGCATAGCACAAAAGAAGATATTTTAAAGAACCAAACAGTTTGCGTTGCCATTGACTTCCATTAGATGGAGAGAAAAAACAGTAATTTCTCAAAATATCATCTTTTATGTTGCACAGAAGAAAGTGTTGCAGGGCAAATTACTTGTGTCAGTGCTCAGTTTTTGGTTGGGATCTATTAATTTATTCTAAAATATATTTTAAAAATTCTATTCACAACAATTCTTGTTTTTGTTTTTTTTTACAAGTTCTTTTTAAAAATATTTTTGTGTTACGAAATTGTTTCATATTTTTGGGGGGCATAAAGACAAAAATCTGGTGTGACTAACATGCCAAAAACATAAAACAGGAAATGATGTCATAGAGAGGACTGCTGCAGACCCTCATAACTGTTTCAAGGCCAAGAAGTCTCTTAAAATGTTTACTTTAATGACAAGGCAAAGTTAGTTTAGGTTGTAAAATGTCATGTGGTGTAACCTCAAAATGATATTTATTAATTAATATGACATTTAAGAAAAAAAAAAACTTTTTACCATGATTTTTTTATTAAAAAATGGAAATATGTTCTTCGTATGCACCTTATATGTTATGTACTTGACGGTTGCACCACATGACATTTTTTAGAGTTTTTAAATAGACACTTGTTGAAAATAACTTTTTCAAAACCATATAAAACCAACATGAAGACAGAGTACATTTCTAAGAATTTGGATATATAATTTTTTCTTTATTGTGGACTGTGTTGTTATTGTTAACTTATACTAAATCTATTAAAAATTGTCTTTGAAAGTTGAAAAAATTGAATATTCTTTAGGAGGCACTTCCAATAGGTTCAATAAAGCTTGGTCTCTGAAGCTAAAGTCTCTTTTAAGAAATATGTTAGGTAACATTATCCCAGTTTAGGCCTTTCTTTTCTTTTTATTTTTTTTTTATTTTTTTTTTTACAACAATTAAGATATATTAAAGCTAAATAAATCCTAATAAAATGACAAAAGTACATAACAAAATTATTAAAAATGAAAACTGAAAATATAAAAATAAAAGCTAATTCAATATTAATAAGTACTATAATAGTATATAAATAATACTGAAATAACACTAATAATGAACAATCTAATACTGTATGCCACTGACCCACATGCTGAAGTTTAATACTTAGTGTTAGTCTTTATGTTACACTTCCTCAAGGCCAATATATGCAGAAACATTCTCTGGGTCAGTGTGCATATTAAACATTAACAGACTGAGGTAATGATTGTCAGTGTAACCAAAGTGCCGTGCAAATCAACATCCTTCAGCAACTACTGAAGTGCTGTAGTGTTTTCTTAGACCCAAAAATGATTTTTAAAACCTGGATAAAGAATTGTATATAAACACATCTTCCATCTATCAAAATAGTCTTTATAAGGTGGCATTGCCTCAGTGAATGGATACCGCCCCAGCTAGATATCCCAGTTGCTCCTTAATTCCTTGAGGGAAAATTCATATCAGAAAGTACCAAAGGATTTGTAGACCTAGTGGGCGGAGCTTTCCATGGGCTCAGGTGGGGGTTTGTACACGGTTTGTTTTGTTTTTTCTTCATTAACCATGTGTGTTGCCATATTTCCTGTGGGGCTACAGAAACTGAACTGCTTGTCATGTTTATCTTTAAAAATGGAGATATTATGTTGAAACAAATATTTTGGATACCCTGCTTTGTTTACGTTCCTATTCTAATGAGGTGTTTAGTTCTGCCTGAAAATGGAAGTGAGATTTAAAGGGACGGTAAGTCCATAATGTATCTAGTTTTTATGGTAGTTGTAGAATGTGCTTAACATGAGCTGTCTTAAGTTTACTAAACAGTGTAATGTGTCATCTGAGCCGTGTAATGACAGCTTTACAGAGACGGGACTGTAAATACTGACTTGCACCTGTTGAACTTGAGTGTGTTGCTTTTGTTGCTGTGGAGTAAGAGAGCCTATATTACATACAGATTGTCTACTATAAATTGGTAAATGGTGTACTTATTTGTGTAATTGCAGGAGTTGTGCTTTGCTCAAGGGCATGGATGTGATTTCAGTCATTTTCTAGTTGATTACTTGCTGTTATTTTACTACACGTTTAACCTGTGACTGCAGCTATGACCCTTAAAGGGATAAATCACACAGAAATGAAATGTCTGTGATCATTTACTCACCCTCATGTCATTTCAAACTCAAACGACTATTTTTTTTTTTCCTGTGGAACACAAAAGGAGATATTTTGAGGAATGTCCTGGCTGCTCTTTTCAGTATAGTGTAAGTGAAGGGGGACTGGGGCTGTTGAGCTCCAAAATGACGAAAAAGCATCATAAAGTGGTCCATATGATTAGAGGATTGTGCTGGTTTATGCTAGTTCACGTGAATTAAAGGGATAGTTCACCGAAAAATGAAAATTACCCCATGATTTACTCACCCTCAAGTCATCCTAAGTGTATATGACATTCTTCTTTCAGACAAATACAATCGGAGTTATATTAACAAATGTCCTGGCTCTTCCAAGCTTTATAATGGCAGTGAATGGCTGTTTCTGTTTTGAAGTCCATAAAAGTGCATCCATCCATTATAAAAGTAATCCACACAGCTCCGGGGGTTAATAAAGGCCTTCTGAAGTGAAGCGATGCGTTTGTGTAAGAAAAATATCCATATTTAAAACTTTACAAACTGTAATCTCTAACTTCCGCTAACTGCCGTACACGCATTCACGAGAGACTAGCGTTCCAGCGGATGACGTAGGACACTCCGGTGAGGATATGCTAGTTCTCGCGAGAACCAAGTTTTGTTTTGCTATATCCTCTGCGCTTCCGCGTTCGTCACCAGAACTTACGCTACGCCTGCATCCTACGTCATACGCTGGAATGCCAGTCTCTCGTGAACGCCCGTACGTCAGTTAGCGGAAGTTAGAGATTACAGTTTGTTCTTCATTCATCTGAAAGAAGAAAGTCATATACACCTAGGATGACTTGAGGGTAAGTAAATCATGGGCTAATTTTCATTTTTGGGTGAACTATCCCTTTAAGGGAATCTAGGGATGCATGATATATCGGCCACCATATCTGTATTGGCTGATATATGTTCATTTTTAATGTTATCATTATCGGCCTGATAAGAAATTTTGGTTGATATATTAAAGCTAATAAATAATGATTTATTTCCTTCAGCTGAGACACTGTTCACCATGATGGTTTTGAATTGCTTGAAATATGATTGGAATCACTTCAAAAAAAGGAAAATACAGTTATGTGCAACATGTGCAGCGCAAGTCTGTCAAATAGCATACATATAATTGTGTGCTTGGGACATGGCTTTTAATTGTGAGACTTTTTGTAATGATTTGAATGAAATTTGGATTTAGATTTATCTGCCAATATATCGGTTATCGGCTTTCAAATATAAAGAATTATTGGTTATCGGTATAGCCAGAATTATCATATCTGTGCATCCCTACTGGTGACCCATTCACTGTGTGTGTGTAGGGCTTTAGAGGTGGTGTGCAGTAATGTATTCATAATAGGGCTGTCGATTTAACGCGTTAATTAGATTAATTAGTTACGGTAAAAAATAACGAGTTAAAATTATTAACGCATTTAACGCACTTGCCCCGCCCCAGACCTACTTAGGTCATCTTACATTTCATTTAGTTGATTAATGAAGAATATGATGCAGGGCAACAACTCACTGTGTGATGAAGCCTATAGAATGCAGTTAGAATGGCCATAAAATTCAAGATATGCGGCAAAAATGCCCGTTTTAGGCGTTTTTACACTGGGCACGTTTGTTGTGGTCCGCATCAGAGCGCGATTGTTCCCGGCGGTGCTCGAATACACTTGCAGGCTCACTCTAGCTCGTATCCATCAACACTATCATCCCTTACATGTGTTTTATTGAAGTAAATACATCATCATCTGATAAAACGCACGCGCAGGTTACTTTTCTTGCGCACCCGAGTCCGTTGCTTTCACATTAACGTGAATCGCGGCACAGTTTGAGCGCAAGTTGCGCAACCGAACTCAGACGTCAGAAGTCTCGGGTTCGGTGCCGCTGATCTCAGCTCACATGGGTCCACATGACAGCTTTCACATTACCAATTTTTCATGTGAACCGTGCCCCGTAAAGACAAAGCAGAACTGTTCGTCTCCGACTCCGAGCAATACACAGTGGCGTTTCATTTCTGAATCCGCGTTTTAAATGAATCGGGTGAACCAATTCAATGGACCACAAAGAGAACCATTTCACTCCTGAATGAATCAGCCGTTTGAACGAATCGAATGAATGAATGACTCAATGACTTACTCAATTAGACATTTACCGCCACCTACTGGCAGTTTCTTATTTAGAATATAATTTCATATTTCCATAGCCTATTAATAAAAACAAACATTAAAGGTATAGTTTACCCAAAAATATTTCTTTCTGAAGCTACTTTTTGTAATGTCTAGTTCATTTTTTTTTTTTGTTACACATTGACTTTAAATGATCTTTTGTGAGTAATTTCTCAGCCAAATTTGATGTGCGATTAATTTGCGATTTAATTAATCGCCACATTGTGTAATTAATTAGATTTTTTTTTTAAATTAATCGCTTGACAGCCCTAATTCATAATCATAAACTACAGCATTATCAGCAGTATGTTAGAACAGGTGTAGGAACACCGGCCTGTAAGAGTCTGACATATTCCATGAAGGGAGTTCCCTAGAAAAGGGTAGTGCTGATATTTGCATCCCTGGTTTCATCAGTATGAGCCACTTCCTTTTTGACTATCATTGTTGTCATCAACAGTAGTCATAGTTTTTCATATCAGAAATCTACACAATTTCAAAGTATTACTATTTTGTGGAAACTCTGATATATTTGTTCCATTTTGGTAAGGTTGATCAGCTTTGTGAACACAGACTCTCTCTGACCTTTGCTTGCTGACAGCGTCCAATAAAAACTTGGGAAGCATTCCAGGAATTCTCTTGTCCAATCGAAACTACTCTCAAAGTATGTAATGATGATAGTTGCAGGTCTTTGTTAGGGCACCTGTAAAACAGTTTGGCTTCAAATCAGATGTGAAAAAATGAGTTCTTATACACTCTAAAAAATACTGGGTTAAAAACAACCCAATTTTACTTCATACATGAATTAATGTTTACGGATTAACTTAAATCCTCTAAACTTTTTAAAAAATACTCCACCCAACCACTGGTTTGCATGATAACTCCTTTGTTTTCGATCATATTTTACAGTATAGCATATTTTATATCATTTTAATACATATTGCCTGCATTTTAACTCATTTAACAAATATTAGAAGTAAAAATTAAACATTTAGAAGTAATTCAAGTGCCACTATGGTCAAGTACAGGTCTCTGCAGGATAGTAATAGGAGTTACTAGATCAGTGGGCAAACAGAAGGGCGTTTTCCACTGCTACCTGATTTGCCCACGTCACAGTGTGGGTAGGGTTTAGGGGTGGGGTCGGGTCGGGTCGGGTGAAGGGGATCATTTTCATTGCATGATTTATAAACACCCATCAGTTTGAAAACACCAACAAATTTAGAAACACCCACTTTTGTTCCTCAGAGACCCCATACTCACTATGGTCGAGCTAGGTGGGTGTGGTTTCAGCAACCAGTCATCTCAGCTCCACCCACGTCCCGCCTCTTTGCCCATTTTCAGTTATCCGGAAGTGACGCACTGCCGACTTTAGGCTTCAAAAATGCTCTTCAGAAACCTAATGGTGACGTTACGGACACTACGTCCATATTTTTTTTTTTTTTTACAGTCTATGGTCTCAGAACACTGCCTGTTTCTATAGCAACCGGAGCCTCTAACATCATGTCTACACTGGACGTGACCGTTGACGCGGCGCAACGCAATAGCTAGAAGATGTCTACACTGGTCGCAACAAAGTGACCATTGCAAAACATTTGTCCTTCATGTCAGTACATCATAAATAGAACTAGGCATCAGTTTGCTGTCAGGGATTTTGTCGCGTCGCATCGCGCCGCTCGCGTCCAGTGTAGACACGGTGTAATGGCAGCTGCAGTGACACGATGACTTTACTAATCAACGATTGGCTCTTTCATTTAGAAAGCGGGGCTTATTCGCCATATTGGGCGTTGCACTTTCTCCCATTCATAAGTAATGGTTACATGCACCGTCTTCCTATATATAAAGTCTTTGAGCGTAATCAACCAGTCTTTGTTATCCCGTTTCTGCCGTAGCGGAGCTTGTATCATGTTCAGCTGGGGAGCTTTTAACTTCAGACCGCCGCCCTGCATTTCACTCGTAGCCGAAATATGCTTTGACTGACTCCATAACCTGCCCATAAACAAATAGTGAACAGCTCTGAGGACATATTTTAGCATCCTACAGTGTGTATATTCTGTCTCTTTTTGAATAATATCACGCGAAAAGACCGACGCGACACTCGTGTAGGTGACTCACATCGCGCCCCTTTATGTTGCTTTGCATAAAATTAAACGATATACCGAACAATAACGAATTTATAGATTAAAAAAAATGTGCTCAAACCTGTATTTTACCGAAGATAGGCACCAAATTGACGGAGCTGAGAACTACTCTCTCCTGTAGAGGTCGCAAAAACCCGTGATAAATAACTCAACCGCTGGGTTATGTCTGACCCAGGATCTGCATGGGTACGTTAACACAAAAACTACCCAAACACTGAAAAAAATAACCCTGGATTTGGGTTGAAAAAAATAAACCAAAAACAAACAAAAAAAAATTTTTTTTTTTAATTTACTATAAAGAAATTAACTTGCATCAACCGTGCTAACTAACTTTGGAATAGGGTATGTCTCTCAAAATCCTCTTGTAGGATAATGGCTTAACTAGTAGTCATTGGTCGGTTTTAAAATCAAATGGCATGCCAATGATTTAGCCACTCAGTGAATGTCTGTGCTGAGAGACGTGTATTGTCTGACTGTTTATTGAGCCGTTGGTGAGGAAGTGTCAGGTGTCAGTGTTGTCACGCGCTGGCCCCGCCCCCTTGTACCTGTATGTCAGGAATTCGGCAGGTGGGAGCATGTTCAGCTAGAGCCATTCCTTCTCACAAACAACAGGCGAGTGCTGGACGCACTAAAAGAAGTGAGGGCTGGCGCTTTTCGTATGAACCGCTTTCGTTTGGTAGTTTGTAGAACAGAACAAGTTCTGATATTGTGTTGTTGTTGTTGTTGTTGTTTGCTTGATGTTGCGCAAATAAACGTAACAACTTCTTTATCGTTTCAGAAAGCAGATATGGAGGAGATGACGATATGGGAGCAGCATACGGTCACGTTATCGAAAGTAAGTTGCGGATCGAGGGTTTAATTCGCCTTGGCCACACCTTATCTCTCTGTGTGCAGGTGTGTCAGTGAACGTGACACCAGGTTTACAGTTTCCCAAACAATTGGAAGTCTAAGCGGATTGAAAGTTTAGTGAGCAATTATGAAACCATGAGGTTTTTTTCCACCTGTCACTGGGACACACCCGATATTTTGGAATGTCAAGTTTAGGGTTATGTGGTGCATTTTTATCATAGAAAGAAATTGCCTTTATTTAATAGTTTTTTGTTTGTTTGTTTACTCTTTTTGTTTCATTTGTTCATTCTTTTTTGTTTACTTTTTCTTTTTGGTTGTTCATTTTCATGTTTGTTCATTTGTGTTTTTTTTTTTGTTTCTTTTGTTCTTTTTTTATTTGTTTTTTGTTCTCTGTTTTGTTTAAATTCTTTCATTTGTTTTCCACTCAATTATTCTTTTTTTTTTTTTCTGTTTTCCTTTTTTCTGTCTTTCTTTTTCTTTCTTTCACTCTTTCTTTTTCACTCGTTCTTTGTCTCTTTCTTTCTTTCTTTCTTTCTTTCTTTCTTTCTTTCTTTCTTTCTTTCTTTCTTTCTTTCTTTCTTTCTTTCTCTCTTTCTCTCTTTCTTTCACGCTTGTTCTTTCTTTTTCTCTCTCTGTCTTTTGCTCTTTCTTTCGGTCTTTCACTCTTTCTTTTTCACTCTTTCGTTCTTTCTTTCGTTCTTTCTTTCGTTCTTTCTTTTGCTCTTTCTTTTGCTCTTTCTTTTGCTCTTTCTTTTGCTCTTAATTTTTTTTTTTTTGTTCTTTATCTGTTTTTTTATTTTATTTTATTTTTTTTTTATTTCTTATTTTCTTACATTTTTTGCTCAATTGTCTATTCATTCTTTTGTTTGTTTATTTTTTCGTTCACAGGATTCCAAGGTCGGCTTCGGTTTTGCGGTCTCAGGTGGGCGAGACAAGCCCAACCCAGTAAATGGGGACACGGCAGTGGTGGTCTCTGATGTGCTTCCCAGCGGCCCAGCCATGGGCCGACTTAAGTGAGTACACGTCCACTTCTCCTGCATTCAGACCCACACTACTTCCTCCAACACATCCTGTGTAATCCTGTCAGACCTGTCAAGTTTGTGTACAAGATGGAAAAACCAACATACTCAAAACATACCTGCCAGATGATTTTTTTGTGATAGAGACTCACATGATTTATTGCCCACAGTACACGAGATCAGATAGTTATGGTGAATGGTGTTTCCATGGAGAACGTCACCTCAAACTACACTATTCAAAATCTGAGGAGCTGTGGGAAATTGGCAAACATTGTAAGTAAAAACATTCCCGAAAACAATCATTATACGTTGCCAGAACAAATATCTAGGTACATTTTTGCAGTTTAAAACAATTCTTGTTTGTTCATTTTGTAGACCGTGAAGAGGCCACGCACAATTCAGATCCCTGCGAGCAACAGACCCACTCGTTCTGCCTCACAATCCAACATACTAGATGATGATGGACCTCAATACAGGGGTCAGCGCGGCACTGACACCAACCGTAACCGACGAACTCGAAGCGTGACACCTGACCGCAACGGTCATGACCTCCCCATCATGTCCGGCTTCAAGAGGCTGCCCAGTCAGGATGTGCAAAACAAACCCATCAGAACAACACTGATCAAGAAAAAACCCACAGATGGTCAGAATCTCATTGCTTTGCATTGCGGTATCATTTGTGGTTCTTGCAAAGATGTCAGCATGTTTCTCTCTGCAGAGTACGGAATGAAGCTGGGGAGCCAGATTTTCATCAAGCACATGACTCCCACCGGTCTGGCTGCCAAAGAGGGCACCCTTCAGGAAGGAGATCTTGTTTTAAAGGTGAGGAGCAGGTTCTTTAGGAGCCGTTCCATCGCACTTAGATGCTGTGTAACCTTTTTAAAACTTCTTGTTTAGATTAACGGCATGACGACAGAAAATCTGTCCCTGTTGGAGACCAAGCACCTGGTGGAGAAGTCTAGAGGTAAACTGACCATGTTGGTGTTGAGAGATGACAGAAAGTTCCTGGTCAGCATTCCTGAAGTGGAGGACAGTCCTCAAAACAGCGCGGACGAGAGGAGGGAAGACAGTAGCTCTGAGCTGGAGGGTGAGAGTAGATGCTTTCACAGCTGATCTGTGGCTCTATTAATGTGGTTTTTGATATTGACTTTTCGATTTTTGCTTGAAGAAATCTCAGATCTGGATTCTGACAACCCCACAAATCGAAAATCCCGTCCAAGAGAGCGACGTTCTCGCAGGTGAACACCGAAACTCTGACCTGATCTCTTTTAGTTAAATGATCTTTGCACTAACACCTTATTGATCCACAGAAGTCGTGCCAATCCTGTGTCGAAACCACGCGAATCTCCTCCTTTGCGCTCTACACTCATAAGACCACCCGCCCAGTTGATGCCCCCTCGCAGAGGTGAGCCTCAGTGCAAAAACTCAATGGGTCTCATTTATCAAACGCAAGCAAAGCAATGCAGAACATTCGTAAAAACATTTAATTCAATGGCCAAGAGGTTTTGACCCATACTTTGCCCATAGATGTTTATGTAATTGGCTGACTGATGCTTTGGCTCTTGTGCAGTTCCCTCAGAGTCTGAATCGGACCGAAGCAACTCGCCTCCACCGTCAAGACACGACACTCTCGATAACAGAGACAGATACAAGTAAACATGGCTTCATGTGTTTTCAGCTCTGCAGAACCTCAGTTATATATAATGTCTTGTTTAATTGCACTTTATTTTACAGTACATGCACTTATGTGTACTTGCAGTGTACTTACCTTAGCAAGTACTGGTTAATATAAGGTAACTACATGGATTAAGGTTAGGTTTAGGGGTAGGTTCAGGGTTAGTACCTAGTTATTACCCAGTTATTGTAATTACAGTCCTGTTCCCCATGTACATACTATGTACTTATTATAGTAAAGTAAAGTGCTAACTTGTTTTGTTCAGAAATTGATGAAACTGAACTAATAAATGGCTTATAAAATTACTTTATCTCTTTTTTTGTTTGTGTGTTTTTCTTATTCTTTGTTTTTTCTCTGTCTAGGCTTTTTTTTTTTTTTGTTTGTTTTGCTGTTTTTAGTTATTTTTATTTATTGTTTTTGTTTTTTCTGTTTTTCTTATTTTATAGTTGTTTTTGTTTAGTTTTTTCAGTCTGGGTTGTTTTATTTTGCTTTTAGTTTTGTTTTGCTGTTTTATTTGTTTTTTATTTTTTTATTTGTTTTTTTTGCTTCTCTTTTTTTTTTTTTTTTTTTCTCATTTTGCTGTTTGTTTGGGCGAGATGCATGGGTCACATGTTTGTTTGTCTGTTTCAGGGTTCTCTCAGGCATCTCCACACTGCCAAACCCTCGAGCCTCACCCGTCACCCAGAACTGGAACCCCTCCACTGCCTCACGACCTCACAGAGGTCTGCCTCAATGCGATTTTACCATATTATTTATAAACCAGATCTGGAATTAAAGGGATAGTTCACCCAAAAATGAAAATTAGCCCATGATTTACTCACCCTCAAGTCATCCTATATGACATTCTTCTTTCAGACGAATACAATCGGAGTTATATTAACAAATGTCCTGGCTAATCCAAGCTTTATAGTGGCAGTGAATGGCTGTTTCTGTTTCTGTCCATAAAAGTGCATCTATCCATCATAAAAGTGCTCCACACGGCTCCGGGGGGTTAATAAAGGCCTTCTGAAGTGAAGCGATGTGTTTGTGTAAGAAAAATATCCATATTTAAAACTTTACAAACTGTAATCTCTAACTTCCACTAACTGTCGTATGCATGTTCACGAGAGACTAGCGTTCCAGCATAAAGTTTTAAATATGGATATTTTTCTTACACAAACGCATCACTTCGCTTCAGAAGGCCTTTATTAACCCCCCGGAGCCGTGTGGAGTACTTTTATGATGGATAGATGCACTTTTATGGACCTCAAAACGGAAACGGCCATTCACTGCCATTATAAAGCTTGGATTAGCCAGGACATTTTTTTTAATATAACTCCGATTGTATTCGTCTGAAAGAAGAATGTCATATACACTTAGGATGACTTGAGGGTGAGTAAATCATGGGCTAATTTTAATTTTTGGGTGAACTGTCCCTTTAAATACTTCACTGAATGATTTAATTAAAGATATGCACAAACCTTTTAGACAATTGTATCTCTATAGTTTAACGACTGTTCGTTTTGTATGACCAGCTGTTTCTGAGTCCGATTCAGACCGGAGCGCCTCTCCGCCCACCAGACGTGAGAGTCCCAGACCTGAAAATCACTCCAGATACAAGTATGAGTCCACATCATGAGCATCAAACATCAAATGCAAATAAAATGTGACATCTTAAGCACATTTTCTGCATGGACAAGTCTTTGAATTGTCTGAAAGACAATCTTAAAGGAACAGTTCACCCAAAAATGAAAATTATCCCATAATTTACTCAGTCTCAAGCCATCCTAGGTGTATATGACTTTCTTATTTCAGCCGAGCAAAATCGGAGTTATATTAAAAAATATCCTGACTCTTCCAAGCTTTATAATAGGAAAAAATGGTGCCTTAGATTTTGAATTCCAAAAAAGTGCATCCATCCATCATAAAAGTAATCCATACAGCTCCAAGGGGTTAATAAAGGCCTTCTGAAGCGAAGCAATGCGTTTTTGTAAGAAAAATACTCATATATATATATTACTTTATAAACTATAATCACTTCCGGTAATTGCCGTACCTGAGTCTAGTTCCAGAGGAAGAGTGACCTCTGACATGACGCATGATCTATTGACAAATGCGGAAATGCAGAGGATAGAGCAAAACAAAACACCAATCACGAATTAGAAGTCTAAAGTGAGAATGTTTAAAGAGAAATGTCGGAGGAGCTTGAGTTAGTTGCCCAGCCCTATTTGTTTGAACCGTGAGAGGCGTCTACTTTTACCTAAGCTTGCACTACTCCTATATCCTATGTCATGCGTCGGGTCAGAGGTCACTTTTTCGGCTGGAACTCGACTCGCATACGGCCGTTACCGGAAGCCACTGATTATAGTTTATTAAAGTTATAAATATAGATAATTTTTCTTATAAAAACACATCGCTTCTCTTCAGAAGGCCTTTATTAACCCCCTGGAGCCATGTGGATTACTTTTATGATGGATGGATGCACTTTTTTGGGCTTCAAAATCTAAGGTACCAATCACTCCCATTACAAAACTTGGAAGAGCAATGATAATTTTTAATATAACTTCAATTGTTTTTGGCGAAAACAATTGGAGAAAGAAGAAAGTCATTTACACCTAGGATGGCTTGAGGGTGAGTAAATTATGGGATAATTTTCATTTTTGGGTGAACTAACACTTTCAGTATGGTTGGAAACAGAGAAACCTTATTCCCAACAAGTTTCATTCTTAAAAAAATAAGAACAAATATCTCCATTCTCCCAGGGTGCTTCCCGAACTCCCTCCTCCAGGAATGAAGTCTTCCACTCTTAGCATGTCTCAGGATTTCCCTCGTCGCATGGCCTCGCCTTACAGGCCTCCACCCAGAGGTGATTTTCACCCCCTACAGCACTTCTTTTTCAGTTCTGTATGCCATTTTTAACAGACTCATTTAACAGAGCTTTTCTTTTTTTCATACAGCTGCATCAGAGTCCGAATCGGACGATAGTACCGGACCTCAGCGCAGACAGGGGACTCCAGCCAGCCAGGAGTCCCGCAATAGATACAGGTACACATGAGGGACGCCTCACTGCCACTTTTAACACAACTCGCATCGGACTCATTCAGTAGGGCCAGTCATCTGCCTGCACGCGATGAGACACGTTTATTCTGTTGTTTTTCATTTATTTGCTGTTATTTTTTTATGTTGCATTATGTTGCTTGTATGCATTCCTGTATTTTTCTTTCATTGTGATTATCTGAAAATGTGATATGTGTGATCTTTTAAAATAAAAGACACCGAATCAACCTGAGTTTTCTCCTGTACTATGTTGATTTGTGCCACTTGAAAAATACATAATGCTCCTAAGATTTAGACAACATCTTGTATCTAACACAAGTATACAGTCAAATTATCCACATACAATACAATAAACAGCATTTACAAACGCATTATATAAGATTTTATTTATTCTCATCAACCAGTGGTGTAATAGAAATGGAGGTATCATAGATATGGATCTAATTTGATAAGTTTAGTTTAGTACATTCTGCTTGTCCATATGAATCATTGATTTTTGGGGCTTATAATCGACCCTATAATCAGTTATGGCAGCGGATAGCCCACCTCTTTTAATGAGAGAGAGACCCCCAGAAACCCTGAGGTGAATATCTCCCTCAATGATTTCACATTAGTTCCCACTCTCCTCATGGACAAGCATCATTTAGTATCCCCTCATCCTCCTTTTTTCTCTCACCCTCCCATCTGCCCTCTTTCTCTTGCAGGGCGACCCCAGAGGTCATGGCAGTCCCTGTAATGGAACCCCCAAAATGGGCGAAACCCTCAACCCCTGTACAGAGAGGTACGAGCGTATCGTAAAGGGAATATTCTAGGTTAAATGTTAAATATTGATGCCATGAAAAAAAAAATTCTTAATACTTCATATTTCAAAATATTAATGTGTAAATTGAAATTAAATATTTAAAGTGTACATTTATTACACATTATGTCCTAAATATTAATGTGTAAATTACTCTGTTCTGTAGTTCTGTAAGTTCTGTAATTGCACATTATTATTTACACATTAATTTTACGTAATATATAAATATTATATATTGATGGCATGAAAATAATTTTTCTGTCATTTTGTTTTTGTACCTCAATCTTAAGTGTGAAAAAATATTTTAAAAATATTAATGTGTAAATATTTAAATATCCATGTGTACATGATTATACGTTGTTTCAATATTAAAATGTAAATTACTTTACATTCCTTCAGTTGTTCATACACATTTCACATTAATATTTATACATTTATTTTCCATAATGTATAAATAATATTTATAGCATGAAAATATTTTTTTTCAAGACCTCAATCTTAACTATGAAAAATATTTTTAAAAATGAATGTTTAATTTAAATATTTAAAGTGTATTTAAATTGCATGATTACATATTATTTTCTAAATGTTAATGTGTAAATTACAGTAAATTTTGTAATTACATATTAATATTTACAAATTATATATTGATGGCATGAAAATAATCTGTTTTTTTTTTTTACTTTGTACCTGAATCTTAAGTATTTTATTTTTTTTTTAAATATGAATGTGTATATATTTAATATTTATGTACACATTAATATGTAAATATCCATGTGTACATGATTATTGTTTAAATATTAGTGTGTAAATTCTGTAATTGCTCATGCACATTTCACATTAACATTTACACATTAATTTTCCATAATATATAAATAATAAATACTGATGGCATGAAAATAACTTCTTCATACCTCAATCTTATCTATGAATTGTTTTAAAATATTAATGTTTTAATGTAGTAAATATAAATATTTAAAGTGTACATTATTATACATTGTTTTCTGCATGTTAGTGTAAATTACTGTAAATTCTGTAATCACATTAATATTTACACATACATTTTCTGTAATATATAAATATATATTGATGGCATTAAAAAAAAAAAAAATTTCTGACATTTGTTTTGTATTTGAATCTTAAGTATGAAAAATGTTTTTAAATATTCATATGTAAATATTAAATATTTAAATATCCATGTATACATGGATATTTGTATGTTGTTTGAATATTGGTGTGTAAATTCTGTAGTTGTTCATATACATTTCACATTAATATTTACATCTAAATTTTCCATAAGTACATAAATATAAAAAATATATTTTTTAAATGAATGTATAAATATTAAATATTTAAATATTCATGCGTACAATATTTAAATAGTGTAAATTCTGTCATTTTTCATACACATTACATACTATTTACACATTCATTTTTTTATAGAAGTCATATGAAGTATTTTCGTGAATTAATATTTTCATAAAGTAATATGTCATTTGCCATTAGAATTTTAAATGACACTCTTTACATTTTAAATTCACAGCCTTTGAGTGTCTAGCAACCCAATAATGGTCTCTAATTTGCATATTTAATCAGCTCCTTCAGAATCTGAGTCAGATGCAAGTTACAACTCTCCTCCGAGATCACAGTCTCCAGTCAGTAAAAACTTGAAAATCAGACAAGGGTAAGATAAACTAATGCTGTTATGTTTATTTTTGATTATAAGAGTGCATATAAAGGTGACAACTATTTGCATTATTGTTTTGTCTCAGGGCTGAAATGCAAGTGCCAGTCATCAACAACCGACAAGATCCCTCACTCAGAGCCGCTCCTGCCAGACCACTACCTGAAGGTCTGTATAATGCACTTATTACATGTCTGAGTGATCGTTGGAGAAAGATGCCATGCATGTTGCCATACTTTTCAAAAATATTTCTACATCTGTACATCTTTTTTTTTGGCCTTTGTAATGTTGTTTTGGTTCATTCGCCAGATTCCTCTGAATCAGAAAGGGCCCCATCACCACTCAGGAGATCTGACAGTCCCAGCCACAACAGCAATCACAGGTTCAGAACGCCACCTATGATCTATATTTATCTAATCCACACTTAAGATAGCAGATTATGTCATGGTGAAGGTCAGCAAACACTTTGGTTGGCAACCAAACAATTCCTCAACACATTGTACATGATCATTCGCTTATTGTGTGAATGTGAATATCGACTCTTTCTTTCAGTTACCCACATGCTAATGGCACTCTCCGCTCTAACATATCCATTCCCAACCACACCACGTTGAAATGTAAGTACGATTAGTCCAAAAGGACACCCATAATGCATTGCAACTTATTGAGTGACTATCGGGTACTACATTTTAACTGTTTTATCTCAGCGAAACCTGTAGAGGAGCCACTTTATTCACTTCCACCTGATGCAGTGCCAACACCAAACGTGGGGTGAGAAATGTAGTTTCTTTGTATGCAGATCAAAGACAAAACAACAATTACTACAATGATGTGGAAATACTTTATTTATATTTAATTGATTATATGTATTATTTTAAATATTTTATATATAAATGTATTGTATTATATATTTTATTATATTGTGTTTTATTCATAATTCATTTAAAATAATCATAAATTAAAGATTACAACAGATATTACCTTGGTGTATAAATACTTTATATTTAATTTATAATATTTTAATCATTTTATATTTATAATTAATTTTAAATAAACAAATTAAAGACAGTAAAAAATAATAAGCATGATGTGTACATACTTTATTTACATTCATTTGATTATTTTAATAATATTAATATTTATAATTAAATATAATTTTAAATAAGCATAAATTATTTAAATTATAAAAATTACATTATTTATTATATAAATTATTTAATTAAACTGTTTTATTTTTTATTTTATTATATTAAAAACAAAATATGTGTAATTCATTTAAAATAAGCATAAATTAAAGATTACAACAAATATTGCCGTGGTGTAGAAATACTTTATATTTAATTTATAATATTTTAATCGTTTTATATTTAAATGAATTTGAAGACAGTAAAAAATAATACATGATGTATACATATACTTTATTTACATTCCTTTTATTATTTTAATAATATTAATATTTATAGTTAAATATAATTTAAGCATAAATCTTTAAATTATAAAAATAAATTATTTTTATTTATATAAATTATGTAATTAAAATTATTTACTTGATTTATTATATTTTGTTTTTAATATGTATAATTAATTTAAATAAGCATAAATTAAAGAGTATAAAAGTATTAGCATAATGTATACATACACTATATTTAATTTAGAATGTTTCACTTTAATTGATATTTAATTAAATAATTTTAAAAAAATCTCCATATCAGGTACAGCTCGGACCGGAACCATGTCAGCTTTGTGAAGGAGGGCAACGTCGGGTTGAGGCTGGTGGGAGGAAATGATGTTGGCATCTTTGTTGGTGGTGTCCAGCCCAACAGTCCAGCCCAGAGGCAAGGCATGACAGAGGGTGATCAGATACTGGAGGTAGGACCAAAGAATCATGTACATGTCATACATGATCAAACCTTTCCGCTATATTCTCCATTCTTCAAGTCTCTGTGTTATTTTGGTAGGTAAACGGCGTAGACTTTAATCACTTCACCAGAGAGGAGGCAGCTATGTACCTCATGAACATCCGCGGTGGGGAGCGTATCGATATTCGGACTCAGAACAAAATGGACAGTGAGTGCCTTCATGTCACTTGTGAACAATTCTTTGCAGTATTCCAAACAAAAAAGCCACATTAGGGAAGTAAAATTGGATTACGAATGCCATTTCCAAATTAATTTCTGCATTTGTCATCTTAGTCTACAAGAAGATTTTGAAGTCCAGCCTCGGTGACTCTTTCTACATCCGTACACACTTTGACCATGTGGCTGAGAGCAGTGTTGGCTTGAGCTTCACCAGAGGTGAGGTGTTCAGAGTGGTGGACACTATGTATCACGGGAAGCTGGGAAACTGGCTAGCTGTGCGCATGGGCAATGATCTACACGAACTGGACAAAGGCACCATTCCTAACCAGATCAGGTTTGTTCAAGTAGTAGTTTTTAAGTCTTCCATCTATAGATATGGTTAGTTTGTATGCTTGTTAAGTATGTTACATTATAGTTCCTACATGTCCTCTAGGTGTCTGACTCTCTTTCTGTATTTTAGGGCTGAAACTCTAGCCAATTTGGAGCAGGCACAGAGAATTAGTGCGGCCGAGCGCCAAGCCTCTGGCCCCAGAGCCGAATTCTGGAAGCTACGGGGCCTAAGAGGGGCCAAAAAGAATACCAGAAGAACCCGCGACGACCTCCTACAGTTGACAATTCAGGGCAAATTTCCAGCATATGAGAAGGTCCTGCTGAGAGAGGGTAAGTCGGAAATCAAATGGAGAAAAGCGGTGTCTCGTAAATGATGGAAATTTCCATCATTGGCGGGGAAGCGTTGTCTCGTAAATTACAGAAATTTCCGCCAATGGTGGGGAAGCGTTGTCTCATAAATTACAGAAATTTCCACCAATGGCGGGGAAGCGTTGTCTCGTAAATTACAGAAATTTCCGCCAATGGCAGGGAAGCATTGTTTTGTAAATGACAGAAATTTTCGTCAATGGCGGGGAAGCGTTGTCTCGTAAATTACAGAAATTTCCGCCAATGGCAGAGAAGCGTTGTCTCGTAAATTACAGAAATTTCCACCAATGCCGGGGAAGCGTTGTCTCATAAATGACGGAAATTTCCGTCAATGGCGGGGAAGCGTTGCCTCGTAAATGACAGAAATTTCCGCCAGTGGCGGGGAAGCGCTGTTCTCGTAAATGACAGAAATTTCTGCCAGTGGCGGGGAAGCGCTGTTCTTGTAAATGACAGAAATTTCCACCAATGGCGAGGAAGCGTTGTCTCGTAAATGACAGAAATTTCTGCCAATGGCGGGGAAGCGCTGTTCTCGTAAACGACAGAAATTTCCGCCAATGGCGGGGAAGCGGTGTCTCGTAAATGACGTAAATTTCCGTCAATGGCGGGGAAGCGGTGTCTCGTAAATGACAGAAATTTCCGCCAATGGCGAGGAAGCGTTGTCTCGTAAATGACAGAAATTTCTGCCAGTGGCGGGGAAGTGTTGTCTCGTAAATGACAGAAATTTCTGCCAGTGGCGGGGAAGCGTTGTCTCGTAAATGACAGAAATTTCCGCCAGTGGCGTGGAAGCGCTGTTCTCATAAATGACAGAAATTTCCGCCAATGGCGGGGAAGCGGTGTCTCATAAATGACGTAAATTTCCGTCAGTGGCGGGGAAGCAGTGTCTCATAAATGATGTAAATTTTCGTCAATGGTGGGAAAGCGTCGTCTTGTAAATGACGAAAATTTCCGTCAATGGCTGGAAAGCGTTGTCTCATAAATGACGGAAATTTCCGTCAATGGTAGGGAACAGCCAGTTAACAGCGATAGTGGACTATTACTGATGGAGTCTATGGTTGTAACGTGTTTGTTTGCTCATATGCAGCCAATTTCAAACGGCCAATTGTCATTTTGGGTCCTCTGAACGACATTGCAAATGAGAAGCTGGCCCGAGAGTTGCCTGATGAATTTGAAGTTGCAGGTATGAAAAATTGGATTTGAGATAAATATTTCTTAATTTTTCAGTTGAAATTTCTTCACTGTCAAATGTTGAATGTTTTCATTTTATTGGTTTGTAGAAATGGTAGCCAGGAGTGGAAGTGATAGTTCATCCAGTGTCATAAAACTGGACACAGTTAGGCGGATAGCAGAGCAGGTAACCTTATGATATAAATTAATGCTGTCAGTATAAGCCAACATGACCTTAACCAAACACCAACAAATTTTCAGTCAACTAAGTAACTTGTTTTCACTTGCAGGAAAAGCATCCCCTGCTGGATATTACACCCACTGCAGTAGAAAGATTGAATTACATCCAGTACCATCCCATGGTGCTCTTCTTGGATCCTCATAGTCGGAAGGACGTGAAGACCATGAGGCAAAAATACATGCCAGGCTCCAACAAGAGCTCTCGTCGCCTCTACGCTCAGGCCTTAAAGCTAAGGAAACACTATAGCCATCTATTTTCCGGTAAACCTTCAAAGCCTGTCTTCAGAGTTTAAATTCTCTGCTTGAATCATTTCGGTGTTCTCTTTTTATGTGCTCTGAAAGGCAATCTCAATTATTTCGGTTTCCTTCACAGCACGCATTGATCTTGAGCCTAATACGAATATGTGGTATGACATTTTGAAAGAAAAGATTCGGCAACAGCAGTCTAAACCCGTCTGGGTTTCTGAAGTAGCGGTAAGTGCCCTAGAGTGTCATAATGGTATGCTCACGTCTTGTCAAATTAACGTAATTATGAGTTTCCAACTTTAAAATCCTTACTTGTCTTTGCTGAACTCTTTGGAAACTCAAAAATTTATGAAAGCTCCAACTTGACCGTTGTGACGTCATGCAAAAACAGCCAAAAACCAACAGCTCTGAAACAAATCTCTGCAGAATTACGACAATTCTGACAAGACGTGAATGCAGGATTGGTGTAGAACCTACATGTCATACTTGAATTGGTTAACAAGGCTTTATCTCTGTCCAGTTGGAGGGAGGTGCCGACGAGGAGCTTGACGCATTGAGCCGTGCAAACAACTCTGACTACCTTAGCGGTGCCAGTGACTACGAGGACACTGACGGTGAGGCCTTCACAGATGGCGAAGCCTATACAGACAACGAGGACCTGGAAGAGCACACACAAGGCATCGCCAGACACCGCAGCAGTGCACTAGCCCGCTCCTCGGAGCCTGCCACTGGGCAGAATGCTAGTCCTGAACCTTCCTACGACCTAGAGCCATACCTGGAGGAAGAGCCAGAGTACACCCTACCTCCTGGTGAAGTACCTCCTATCCTCCACGTTCCAGAGCCCCGTTCTCCACGCGTTGCCACTGGCTTTCCCCAACAAGAAGACGATGTCCCCTCTCAGCGTAGCTTCACGGATTCAGACTTCAGCACCGGTGACATGGCCGCACCACCAGCACCTTCCGATGTGCCGCCCAACTTCAGGGCACCAGATCCCAAAGAAGTCCAATCAGAGACTCCTCCACTGTCAGCCATAGAGGAGAAACTACAACAGGTACCATATATGCCTAATACCCATGCCACTGACCAATCGACAACATGGTTTAGGACATGTTCTTTAATAGGACCAAACTTAGCCTAACCATACATTACCTGAAATAATAGGTTTCTAATGTTCTTTGCGCCACTGATTCTAGAGGTAACCCAAACCTTGAGCATAAAGGTTACAGTTTGAGTAGCGCAACATACAGTGCATCCGGAAAGTATTCACAGCACTTCACTTTTTCCACATTTTGTTATGTTACAACCTTATTCCAAAATGGATTAAATTCATTATTTTCCTCAAAATTCAACAAACAATACTCCATAATGACAACGTGAAAGAAGTTTGTTTGAAATCTTTGCAAGTGTATAAAAAAATAAATAAAAAAAAATCACATGTACATAAGTATTCACAGCCTTTGCGCAATACTTTGTTAAAGCACCTTTGGCACCAATTACAGCCTCAAGTCTTTTTGAGTATGATGCTACAAGCTTGGCACACCTATTTTTGGGCAGTTTCTCCCATTCTTCTTTGCAGGACCTCTCAAGCTCCATCAGGTTGGATGGGGAGCATCGGTGCACAGCCATTTCCAGATCTCTCCAGAGATGTTCAATCGGGTTCAAGTCTGGGCTCTGGCTGGGCCACTCAAGGACAGTTGTCCCATAGCCACTCCTTTATTTTGGCTGTGTGCTTAGGGTCTTTGTTCTGTTGGAAGATGAACCTTCACCTCAATCTGAAGTCCAGAGCGCTCTCGAGCAGGTTTTCATCAAGGATGTCTCTGTACATTTCTGCATTCATCTTTCCCTCGATCCTGACTAGTCTCCCAGTTCCTGCCACTGAAAAACATCCCCACAGCATGATGCTGCCACAACCATGCTTCACTGTAGGGATGGTATTGGCCAGATGATGAGCAGGGCCTGGTTTCCTCCAGACATGACGCTTGCCATTCAGGCCAAAGAGTTCAATCTTTGTTTCATCAGACCAGAGAATTTAGTTTCTCATGGTCTGAGAGTCCTTCAGGTGCCTTTTGGCAAACTCCAGGTGGGCTGTCATGTGCCTTTTACTGAGGAGTGGCTTCCGTCTGGCTACTCTACCATACAGGCCTGATTGGTGGAGTGCTGCAAAGGTGGTTGTTCTTCTGGAAGGTTCTCCTCTCTCCACAGAGAAACGCTGGAGCTCTGTCAGAGTGACCATCGGGTTCTTGGTCACCTCCCTGACTAAGGCCCTTCTCCCCTGATCGCTCAGTTTGGCCGAGCGGCCAGCTCTAGGAAGGTGGTTCCAAACGTCTTCCATTTACAGACGATGGAGGCCACTGTGCTCATTGGGACCTTCAGTGCTGCAGAAATGTTTCTATACTCTTCCCCAGATCTGTGCCTTGATACAATCCTGTCTCAGAGGTCTACAGACAATTCCTTGGACTTCATGGGTTGGTTTGTGCTCTGACACACACTGTTAACTGTGGGACCTTATATATAGACAGGTGTGCCTATCCAAATAATGTCTAATCAACTGAATTTACCACAGGTGGAGTTTGAGTAGCACATCATTAAGTAAAGTAGGACAGGTTCCTGGATCTACATCCTTAGTAGGACCGACAAAAGCCAAACCCTTACACTAAACCTAACCTACACCTAAAAGCAGACATAAACAATAGATTGATAATGTTCTTTACACCCCAAATCCCAGAGTCACCGTGATTTTGCCAAGTAAGACATGTTCCTGGAACAACATTCCTGTCTGGAAATTTAGTCCTAACACTATCTCTACCCCTAAACCTAACGCTACCCATAACTTATCCCTAAAATCAGAGAGAAATTATAGATGAATATCAATTATGTAGAAACACCTAACCCTGGTTGTAATCCTAAACTTGACATAAACTGTAAACTTGTCTCTCAGCAAAGATGATGATCCAGGAACATGTTGCACTTGGTGAATCACGTTCACCTAATCCCAAGAGGTAATCCTGACCATAATGTCTGGTTGATTGGTAAATCCACTGAATTCCGGTTTGAGTGGTACACCATGATTTAATCAAGTTGGACATGTTTGTGGATCTACATCCTTAGTAGGACCATCCAGAACAAAAGCCAATCCTTTTCCCTTACCCTAACCGTAGCCTACCCTAAAATCTGATTGCAGGACTTGTTGAAACAGGAACATGTCTTACCTTAAGTCATGTTGAGGTATTTGATTGTTTAATATTAGATATCTAAAAAATGCTTGATGGAGCTATTCATCATTTTGTATGTTGTTGTTTCAGGCCCGTATGGCAGAACCAGAAAGGAAACCTTCCCCTTCATTTATAGTGTAAGTATTTCTATTTGATCTGTCAACTTGTGCTTGAGGAGGGTAAAGTACTAAATCAAATTATTTTTTTCATTTTTAAATGCATTAATAAATCTTTTCTTTTAGATTGGCACATCACGAAGCCATGCAAATGCGGAGAACACAAATCCGAGGAAGCGACAGTGACAGTGATGAAAACGACAGAGATGATGATGATTTTGGTATTGATGATGATGAAGCTGATGACATTGAATGGGGACCTGCCACAGAGCTGTAATATACACGGATTGTACTAACATCACAAACAGGCACATGGACCACTCATGTCTTTGTCTGGACCTGTACATTTACACAAAAAAAACTTGGAAATAACTACTTTTTAGTGTTTTTTTTTTTTTTTATTATTATTATTATTTTTTTATTAAGTGTTCTTATGGACTTGTTATAGTTAACTAGTCTTGTATTGATTTTGAAGATTTGTGACGGAATTGCTACCTTTTGTGGGTTTCGTTGTTGTAAGGATGTTATTTCCAAAAGAAATATTACCAGTTGTAATAAAGACCATTTGGGTATGTTTTGCTCTTTTCAGTAACTCACTATAATATTATTTGATTTTTTTTTTTTTTTATGTATTTTGAAATGAATGGAACAAAACATTATGCCCAAAGGATGAATAGTGTTGGAGAGTGTTTTGAAATTGATCCTACAACTGCTAAGTCTTTTCCACAATTCAACCTGCTTAAAAGGTGAAGTGCTTAATTTCCAAATGGAATTGCAACAATACTAACTTTTTTTAAAGTAGGTTCCTTGAACATTCCCCCATCTCCCACGGAGCGAACAAACAGATAACCCTTACCCAAACACACACAACATTGTTTGAGATCATGTTGCTATGTTATGTTGGTCGGGATGCTCAAAAGTGGTTACAGTTTTGCTATGTTTTGAAAGCGTCACAGTGACTTTTGAAAGCACCATGAGTTCCCTCCTAGGGTGCGTCTCAATCAGCTCTGTAGTTCAGTAGTCAGTGCACTGATCAGGAAGTCACAGAATTTAAGCGCTGTCTCAAAGTGCGAAACCAACAACGACGCTCACTATGTTCCCTTGACAGAATGTCACTTTCAGAAGCGTGAAACAAAAAACGCACAAGCCAACTCAATACATATGTCATGTGATCGTTTTTTAAAAGACAAACAGTTAATTAATTAGATTTTAGAATAAACAAACATTGCAGTCGTGAACATAATCTAGTCATTCATAATTTATTTATGGCTGAAATGTTCCAGGGATGTGTAACAATTAAAATAAAATAAAAATTAAATCGTCCAATGCCTTCGACTTGCCATTCCAAATCTTTCTAAGGGTAACGATATCTTGGGCAAATTCCAATCGGAAGTGAGCATGCCTGTGCGTCCTACTCACTCCGAAGGGCAGAGCCCTTGAAGTGGGGACTTTGGAGGGAGCAGGGCACTTGTGTGTAATAATAAAGCTGTTTGGAACACAAAGGGAGCAATAAAAGACTGCGTAATTTCCTCATTAGCTTCAAGTGGAATGTTACCACGACAAAGCTATAGGTAGGCAACAGGAATATCTTATTATTGCTGTTAATATGATATAAATGTACATTTATAATGAAGTTTTTAAAATATGCTTTATATGTGTGTTCACGATCTGCTATTAACTTTATACGTTAAGCATTAAACATAAAGCACATTTCTTACCAATGAAACATTTTAAACTAAATATGAACTGCATGACGAAAATCTGTCTATATCACAACAAAAGCAATCAATTTGAATTATTCAGTTTATATGTTAACTCCTAATATCCATAAATATATGCTGCCTTCACGTGCTATCGGAATTTTCCTACTTCCCACTTCTGAAGTCGTGATTACGAGCTCATCGCATTCAAATTTTGACTTGAGAGGGCGTTCATGTCCAATTTTTTTTAACTAGGAAACTAGTATTTACGATAATTCCGATTATCGTAAATGAAGGCAACATTAAAATGAATCGTGAGGATTCGCCACCCTGGGTCACATGACCATAAACGATTAAATTACTTCCTTGACCATAGCATGTTCCCTTCACTAACTGACTTGTGGAAGGGCCCTTCGTGAAGGTTAGGGTTAGGAATGCCCCTACAAAATGGCGTCCCGTTCCCGAAGTCCCCTCCAAGGGTTGGGGCTAGAAGGGCAAATACAGCCACGGCCAAATTGTGAGGCATGCGCACATCAATATTGAGTCATTTTTGTCATGCTGAACAACAATTCATTACTGTATTTGCATTATTGTAAGGGTAGGTTTAGGGTTGGGGTAGGTGTAGACGTTAACACAATCTGATAAGTAGCGAATTTATATATTGTTATTTTATGGCGCGGTTTTGCATCACTTCCGGCCGTAGCTGTATCCCTTCTAGCCACAACCCATTTCAAGGGTGCAAAAACACTGTTTGGAATTCGCCCCTTGTATTTGTGCTATTGGTCACACGCAGGGTTGGGGAGTAATGAAATACATGTAACTTAGTTACGCGTTTAAACTACAAAATTTGAGTAACTGTAATTCATTATAGTTACATTTTAAATAGGTGATAATCAAATAACAGTTACATCTGAAAAGTATTTTAGATTACCAAAGTGATTACTTTGAATTTTAATGTCATTTAAACATTATTGTAAACTGTAACGGGCAATTAATGTAAACAGCAATTGGTGATTCTCAGACTCTGACACTGCAAAAGCATCCTAAGATACAGTTCTGCTTATAAGTTTCATGCCCCTTGCAGAATATGCAAAATTTTAAATAATTTTAACAAAATAGGAGGGATCATAAAAATTGCATGTTACTTTTAAGTAGTACTGTCCTGAATAAGGACTATTATTTCACATAATAGATGTTTACATATAGTCCATTAGACAAAATGACTGAATTTATACAAATTGCCACATTCAAAAATGTACATACCCTTGAATCTGAACTGTGTGTCATTACCTGGATGATCCATGACTGTTTTCATGTTTCATGTTAAGTAATTTGTTTAGGTAATTGCGACTTTTTATCTCACAATTCTGACTTTTTTTCTCGCAACTGCGAAATTATATCTCACAATTCTGACTTCTTTTCTGAGATATAAACTCGCAATTGTGAGTTATAATGTACAATTGTGAGTTTATATCACGCAATTCTGACTTTATAACTCGCAATTGTAGCTAATAACTACATATTTCCCAGAAGACAAAATCAGTACAATTTACCCTGTTCATATAATTCAAAAAGTTTACACACCCCAGATCTTAGTGCAACATGTGGCCTTCTTGAGAATCTTTTTTTTTTTTTCTTTTTCTAAGATTGTCTGCATTTTTTGCTTCAATAAATATTGTGGACAACTGATGTTGTTTAAAATAATATGCAGAGGGAACTAAGTGTTTCAGGGATCCAAGTCCCTTTGTGTTACATGCCTTATAGTATTCCAAAGTATTCTAATGTATTTAGATACTAAAGTTACAAAACTTGTTTAATCTAACGAAATACATTACATACAGATTACTTTTTTAAAGCATGTATTTTGCAATCTGTAGTGAAATACATTTTAAAAGTAACCTTCCCAACCCTGGTCACACGCGTGCTAGAACCTTAACACTGTTCTTTTAACACTGGTATTCCCTTGAAACGAAAAGTGTAGTTAAAATCAGATCTTTTGTCAAGCAAAAAAGATGTCAAGAAATGTTTTGCCACGGAAGTGGGCGGTGTTTTAATATTTAATTAAACCGTAGCAGGTGACAGACATTAAAGACGAACTGTGGGGCAGTTGGCCAAATCTTATTTTTGCGAGTTAAAATGATGAAAAGCGCTGCATAAACGTTGTTTGTAAGCATGTATCATGTTATCCAGCCCACATGTTTCTACATGGCAAAGCAGTTTCACTTGTCACAGGGACTGAGAGTGAAAAAACTCAAAAGCGGATGCGCCTTAGACGGTTCTGATGTGTGTCAGTAGATTCAGTCAATGTGCGATCACATTAGAGGAGAGAGGCAGAAGCTCGAGCTCGGAGTGTGTAAACCTCGCATCAGCGCTTTGAAATGGGGAGCCGGGGGGTGGGCAGGGGGGTTATATCGTAAATTAAAAGACTTACGCGGCGGATCTAAACATCTAAAGCTTAAAATGTTCTCTAAAAGGACAAGGGAACTGATAAAGACGCACTCGATGTCAAAGAAGAGCCGAACAGGAAGCAGCCCAGCGCCTCTCAACTCTCCATCAGTAAGTCGTACAGCATCTCTCGCCTTTTCCTCCTGCCAATCAACTTGATTGACATTTCACTTTCGCGCTCGTGTTTTCGTGTCGTGTTCGACGTTGTTGAAATGTCAATTTTATCAGTGTTTTCACACAAATATAGACTTTAAGTGCATCATTTAGACCGTTATGATTCAAAGAAAAGGACGGACTAAACTTCCTCAGTGTGATATGGCGCAGGAAGGTGCAAGAAGTTAAGGTTTTGCCTTGCTTTAGACATTTGTCATTTTTATTCTGGTTTCAGGATTTTCTTTAGACTTAATTACTTTACTTTTCAAGGCATATATTGCAATAAAATTATGATATATGATGGATAACAGTGTGGAAAGTTGATTTTTAACGCACGGTAGCTGGAAATGTTGAAGCGTGTATCGAGTAGCAAAAGCTACAGTCCTTACGCGACGAGTCAGAGAGTGAAAAAAACAAACAGCAAAACTAAATTGGACATCTTGCCAAATAGACCAAACGTCTGGCTCAAACAGGTGGGTTTTATTGAAAACTATTTTAAATGGTAAATATTTGTGTTACTGTTAAGAATATGGATGTGTCATCGTGGACTATACATCTACGGTTTCGTAGGCCTGCACTGTAAAAAAAAAAATTATGATCCATACGTTATGACGACATGTTTTTACATTGCTTTAACTCATAAAAAAAAGTTAAGCAATTTTCAAATGTTTTTATAAGTTATACCAAGATTCACTGATTTTAAGTTGAAATGACTTAAACATCCAAATTGATTGTACTTAAATTTAAGGCAGCAACTTTTTTACAGTGAAGTCAACCAGAGGTAACCAGATATTGTAAAATTATTATACGTTTACCTCATAATAATTGGCTACACATGACAAAATAATTTGTCACAATGTGCAAGTGAAATGTAAAAAGTTACAGTGTATATTCTTTAAAATGTCTGTGTATTATTGCCATTTATTTTGTATTTTAAAAACGATATATATCTTGCTGTTTTTGATGGGAAATTAATATAGGCAAGCTTCTATCTGTTTGATTGAAATGTCCTTTTTTGTTAATTGGATTTTGGGATAACACTATGTTTGGGGTCTTATGACACTTACTGGTTTGTGTAGTGCATCATTTTTAAGGTTCATTAGAGTTGGCCGGTGAGCTACAGAAATGCCATTTTTGGTTATTTGTATTAATGTTCACTCTTTTAGGAGTGTGTGTGGGCTTCAGCGAGGCCTGTTAGTGTGGCATCAACTCTTTGGGGTGTGACAGGAAGTAGGCCACTGTTACACAATTGCTCTTGTGAAAGAAGTTCTGTTTACTAACAGCCATCTATTGTAGTCGGTCACAGATCTTGTGCTCCATCTGCAAACGCACTTTCTACCTTATAGTTTGCGTACCCTGTTTATCAGTTTGCTCACACTGTTTCCCTTTTTTTTTTTTTGGTCATAATCCAGCTCTCTGCTCTTCAAGAGCAGCCTCGGAAAGATGCAGTTGATGCCGCCACCTCTTCACCCTCCAGTCTGTCTCCCTCCATCCTGGAAGTCCCGTCTTCCTGTCCCGGTACCCCTTTGACCCAGCACACTAAGCTGGTGGGCTGCCCATCTCCAATGGGCACCCTAAAGCGGCCAACTTCTCTGAGTCGCAATCCTAGCGCAGCGGGCTTCCCTATCCAGTCTTGGGTCTTCAGTAAGGGTGCAGGAAAATCTGTCATCTCCCAGAGTCCTTCGCCAGAGACGCCTGAGACCACAGTGGCTATTGAGGTGGAAGACATCCCGTCGCTGCTACGCATAGTGGAGCGGTTTGCCAAAGCAGTGGAGAAACTGAAAGATGTCGTGCTTGAAGGTAAGATGATGATTTTGTTGGAGAGAATTTATTTGACATGGGTTATTTGGGATAAAAATGTTCTATAAACGTTTCCTGGTATTTATTCCTTTTAACTAAGATGCACACAGCAGCACTCAGTACTAATCAGCCACATGACAATTTGCACGTCATATCGCAAACATCACCTTCCGCTGTGGATCATGTGATCGCGGGGGAGAGAAAGGGGCGGGGCTGAGTTTGCTCAAGAGGCCCTGTTCTTCCTGTAGCTGCAGTGAGGTTGATTTCCTGTGGTGCGCCACATTGGTACAGGAAATGGTACTCTCAGAAAACACCCCCTTCCGCTCTCAGGACTTGTAAAGCAACGTCATTTAAGCAACCTGTAGTCGAACCCATATATACTGAAATAGGTTATTATATTCGAAGCTGTCTGACAACTCGGTAGAGATGACTTAAAGGAATTTTTCAACAAGAGGATCCTTATAAAAGTACTGTGTTGGTGCCATGATAAAATAATGGTAATACCATGGTACTTTGAAATTCTGTTGCAGGGTTTTTTTTTGTTTTGTTTTGTTTTGTTTTTTTTGTGGCAAATGCCCTCAAATATGATGACTAATGCAAGGCAACCTCTTCTTAAAATAAAAAGGCAGCTATACATTGCCATGTTTTGGGACCCATTTTACTTTTGATAAATAGTTACAAACCCGATTCCAGAAAGTTGGGACACTGTACAAATTGTGAATAAAAAAGGAATGCAATAATTTACAAATCTCATAAACTTATATTTTATTCACAATAGAATATAGATAACATATCAAATGTTGAAAGTGAGACATTTTGAAATGTCATGCCAAATATTGGCTCATTTTGGATTTCATGAGAGCTACACATTCCAAAAAAGTTGGGACAGGTAGCAATAAGAGGCCGGAAAAGTTAAATGTACATATAAGGAACAGCTGGAGGACCAATTTGCAACTTATTAGGTCAATTGGCAACATGATTGGGTATAAAAAGAACCTCTCAGAGTGGCAGTGTCTCTCAGAAGTCAAGATGGGCAGAGGATCACCAATTCCCCCAATGCTGCGGTGAAAAATAGTGGAGCAATATCAGAAAGGAGTTTCTCAGAGAAAAATTGCAAAGAGTTTGAAGTTATCATCATCTGCAGAGCATAATATCATCCAAAGATTCAGAGAATCTGGAACAATCTCTGTGCGTAAGGGTCAAGGCCGGAAAACCATACTGGATGCCCGTGATCTTCGGGCCCTTAGACGGCACTGCATCACATACAGGAATGCTACTGTAATGGAAATCACAACATGGGCTCAGGAATACTTCCAGAAAACATTGTCGGTGAACACAATCCACCGTGCCATTCGCCGTTGCCGGCTAAAACTCTATAGGTCAAAAAAGAAGCCATATCTAAACATGATCCAGAAGCGCAGGCGTTTTCTCTGGGCCAAGGCTCATTTAAAATGGACTGTGGCAAAGTGGAAAACTGTTCTGTGGTAAGACGGATCAAAATTTGAAGTTCTTTTTGGAAAACTGGGACGCCATGTCATCCGGACTAAAGAAGACAAGGACAACCCAAGTTGTTATCAGCGCTCAGTTCAGAAGCCTGCATCTCTGATGGTATGGGGTTCCATGAGTGCGTGTGGCATGGGCAGCTTACACATCTGGAAAGGCACCATCAATGCTGAAAGGTATATCCAAGTTCTAGAACAACATATGCTCCCATCCAGACGTCGTCTCTTTCAGGGAAGACCTTGCATTTTCCAACATGACAATGCCAGACCACATACTGCATCAATTACAACATCATGGCTGCATAGAAGGATCCAGGTACTGAAATGGCCAGTCTGCAGTCCAGATCTTTCACCCATAGAAAACATTTGGCGCATCATAAAGAGGAAGATGCGACAAAGAAGACCTAAGACAGTTGAGCAACTAGAAGCCTGTATTAGACAAGAATGGGACAACATTCCTATTCCTAAACTTGAGCAACTTGTCTCCTCAGTCCCCAGACGTTTGCAGACTGTTATAAAAAGAAGAGGGGATGCCACACAGTGGTAAACATGGCCTTGTCCCAACTTTTTTGAGATGTGTTGATGCCATGAAATTTAAAACCAACTTATTTTTCCCTTAAAATGATACATTTTCTCAGTTTAAACATTTGATATGTCATCTATGTTGTATTCTGAATAAAATATTGAAATTTGAAACTTCCACATCATTGCATTCCTTTTTTATTCACAATTTGTACAGTGTCCCAACTTTTTTGGAATCGGGTTTGTATTTATATTAATTAATTGGTTTATTATATTTATTTTATCATAGGAAGCTACAATTATTTAAATATTGTTTGAGAAATATTTAGTGTATTACCTTAATTTTTTTTTTCTATGCAGAGTATAGTAAATCTGAAAATAAATATTGATAAATTCAATATCAATTTAAAATGTATTTGTATAGATCTTTTCGCAAAAATTTTATTCCAAACCAAGAATCAATCCCCTAAAAAGAGAACAAATTCTATTCAACAATTCTTGAAAGTTGTGTTGAAAGGAAGGAGAGAAGATATGTACAATTGTGCTCAAAAGTTTACACACCCCTTGCAGAATCTGCAAAATGTTATTTACCTTAACAAAATAAGAAGGGTTTTACAAAATGCATGTTATTTATTTATTTTTTTATTTAGTACTGTCCTGAATAATATTTTTTACATAAGATGTGTGCATATAGTCCACAAGACAAAAAAAAGCTGAATTTTATAAAAATGACCCTGTTCAAAAGTTTATGAACCATTGAGTCTTAATGCTTTGTGTCGTTCCCTGGATGATCCACAACTGTTTTTTTTGTTTTGTGATGGTTGTTCATAAGTCCCTTGTTTGTCCTGAGCAGTTAAACTGCCCATTGTTTTTCAGAAAAATCCTTTATCTCCTGCAAATTCTTCAGTTTTCCAGCATCTTTTGCATATTTGAACCCTTTCCAGCAGTGACAGTGTGAAAAGATGGATCTCAAAATCATACAGGGGACAATTGAGGGACTCAAACACAACTATTAAAAAGGTGCAAGCATTCACTGATGCTCCAGGAGGAGAAACAATGCATTAAGAGCCGGGGTTGAAAACTTTTTGAATTTTAAGATCAAGATAAATTGTACTTAATTTGTCTTCCAGGAAACATGTATGTATCTTATGTTGCTTCCGAAGGAAGTACTAAATGGAAAAAAAACTGATATTTAAACAAAATAAGAAAAATTTGGACCTCATCCTGCTCAAAAGTTTCCCACCCCCCCAGCTTAATGCATTGTGTGGTGTGTCCTTCTGGAGCATCAGTGAATGTTAGAGTCCCTCAATTGTCCTTTTGAGCATGACCGTGTGTAAAAAAAACAAAACAAAACAAAAAAAAAATACAGTAAGTTAAAATAGAGCCGTAATGCTAACCATTCTCTTAGATTAGTTAGAAAAATAGTGAACATCCTTATTTCAGTCAAAGATCCAAAGTACTACTTTTGGCATGGATGGGTTTTAGTGGTTGACCCATGGCACATTTTCCACCAAGCTTTTCTGCCTTCACCAGAAGCTTATTTTTGATTCGGTGCAAGTGGCCTACTTTCCTTGATTTAAAAAATAAAACTGTTGTTCATGTTTCCCATTGCTGTATTAGTCAGGTTAAATAGAAACTCAACAATAACAGTTGTAGCCTAGGTGTTTTTGCTAAGAGTAACAGTTAGGAGTCATGACTGGAGGAAGTGGCTTGTTGACGCACAGCTGCAGACGAGAAAGCAGTGCAACAGTGTTAACAAACGGTCCGTCTTCCATCATCTTGACTGTTTTAAGATCAGTGAAGATTTCTAATGCTTCCTGTCAGCATGACAGACATTGTGTCGGTTATAGGGTTCACAAAGAAATGTCCAGGTCATATAATCAAAAGAAATTATTTATTGTTCTTTGTATTTCTTAATAGTTTTTTTTTTTTCTCTTTGATTTTGTTCATTTTAAGTAAATGAACAAAACAAAAAAAACTTATATATTAGTTTTTTTTGTTAGTTTTTTTTCTTCCCAATTTACTTAAATTATTGTTTTGTTTTGTTTTTTGATCAATTTGTTTATTAATTCTTTATAATTTTAGTTTGTTTGCATTGTGACATATTTATCAGTGTGAAAAGCAGAGTTGTTTGTCATTTTGGCACAAATTAGACGTATTGGACTGAAATGAAGTTTCTGAGCTTGTGTGGCTGTAACCCATTTTCAGCTGATAAGAATGGATGTTGTGTAGAGCTGCACGATTAATCGCTAAAAGATCGCAATCTCAATTCAAACAGCCACGTGATCTCATTCCTAAATGACAATGATTTGCCTCTCTCTATTAAACCTTTGAAAAAAATCACAGCGACACATTCAGATCTGAGTTTGTGCTTCCACTGATCCAGAGAGGGCAGTTGTATAGGTTTGAAACGGCTTCACAAACAGTCTTTTCAACATTACAGTATCATTATTTTTGTGTTATAAATACTCATATTATCACAGAAGAACTGGGGGAAAAGTTTATGGAGCAAATCACCTTTTGTAACTTGGCGCCAGTGTTGGGCTACTTTAACACTGTTGCCGTGGGCTGTTTTTCATGTCCGCGGGTTGAAGCGACTCCAATAATGTGATATTTAGCCCCGGGAATGCGAATTTTAGCAGGGGATTTTACCCCCCAGAACGGGGTACTCCCCCTAAAACGCGATTTAAGCTTGTTTTGGGCTAGTTTTGTGTCGCAATTTGGTGGGTTTTGTTGTGAAAACCTGGCAACCCTGCTTGGTGCTTCAAATAATGATTGTATCATTACATCGTTAGACCAGTAGGTGGTGACAAATGACTCTTATTTGTCATTGAATCATTCTAGGGCTGCAACTAACGATTATTTTGATAATCGATTAGTTGGCCGATAATTTTTTTCGATTAATTCGATTTTTAATTCCACATCCTGCCCAATGCTGTCCTTCAAACAAACATGTCAGCTGAGTGCTATGAAAACATACATAGTGAATATATCTACCATTACAAAAATTAACCATGGTTTTACAACGATTAAAAATATAAATATATATATATATATATATCACACACACACACACACACACACACACACACACACACACACACACACACACACACACACACACACACACATATATATATATATATATATATATATATATATATATATATATATATATATAAAAAAAATGTGTGTGTGTGTGTGTATATATATATATATATATATATATATATATATATATATATATATATATATATATATATATATATATATATATATATATATATATATATATATATATATATATATAACAAACAAACAGGGTTATTGTAGTTATTCCATGGCAACCACAAATTAAGATTTGGTTTTGCTTCAAATCCGTAGTTTAACTATGGTATTTGTGTGGTTATACAAATGGTAATCAATACGCTAAAAAAAACATGGTTTTACTATAATACAACCATGGTTAATTTTAATAAGGGTATATCTGTGCTATACATTTGTGCAAAACATACATTAAAATATTAAAGAAAAACAAAAAAACACAAACTCAGTGTTACCAGATAAGAGGAATATTCTGCAGGAACACACACACATTCACCATGGATGCAGTAACTGTTACTGTCATTTCTTTATCCTGTAAATGGGCTATAAGAAACGTCTTACATTATATTCAATTACACGCTGTTATCTCTTTACAGTTACCACTCTCATAAAATGTGAATTACATGTTGACTTTTAAACCTAAATTTAGCGTCCAACAGCAGATATTTCAGCTAAATGAATGTTTTTGCGCTGAATATTAATTGTCTCCCTCTTTACTGCTTTCTGTCTGTGTGATGCGCGTGCGTGCGCCCGCCGCACCGGTGCTCGTTCAGTGGAGTTTGAAGACTGACAGGACGCACTTTCATGCAAAATGGAAACACTTGCGTGAATTAGTAACATTTTACAGATAAGGATATAACCTGTAAAATGAACGTTTTGCTCTGAGGATGCACACGCATCTGTCAAAGCTCATGACAGGGTATGTTAAACGCATTCGCTTGAAGCTTAAAAATAAAGAATTCTCATGATTTGGACAGCTTGGATCATGTACCTTTCCCGCAGCAGCTCACTCTGTTTCCACTCCACTATTTTTAGATGAATTTTGTCCATGTCGTTATTAAGTGTTGTAAATTGGCGCGACTGTTGGAAGTTTTCCGTGCACAGAGGGCAGACCCGACTAATCGATGTGAATAGTTGTCGATGATTTTCATTATCGATTTTATCGATTAATTGTTGCAGCCCTAAATCATTCAAAAGATTCATTAAAAAAAAACTGATTCATCCTAAGTATGGAGTGAGTGAGTCATTGAATCATTCATTCAAGCCTATTTTTATTTTTTATAATTCATTCAGATTAATTAAACATTTGAAATAGACTGCAGAAAATAACATTTTGTGAGAACCTCTAGTAAATTACATGTTAATTTTTTTTTTTTTATTGTCTGTTCAGAATAGTGGGAGAATCATGATCTCTGTTTGAATCACAAAAAATTGTGATTCTCAGTTTATCCAGAATCGTGGAGCTCTAATGTTGTGGATGGTTTTTCGCAGACAAACAGGAGAACCGGCGTCCGTTGGCCCATGAGTGTTTGGGGGAAGTTCTTCGCATCCTGCGGCAGGTCATCAGCATGTACCCCCTCCTCAACACGGTGGAGACGCTCACCGCTGCCGGCAAACTCATCTCACAGGTCAAAGGTTAGAGAAAAAAGGAATGTGGTGTTTGATCTTAAAGGATGGATTGTTTTTTTCTTTATTTCAGTAGTGCATCCGGTTTGTAGACTGAGGGTACGTTTACATGACAACAATGTACTAAAAACAGAAAAGTTTTTCCTTTGCGTACAGACGACAACATTGTCAAAACGATCCCCGTTCACATGGATCAACGAAAACGAATAAAAACGCTGTATTCATGCCAGGCCAGTAGGTGGCGATGTCACTTAAAGAAACACTATGCACATATAGACTGAACACGTGACTGCATTGCGCATGACGACAAATTCATGTTTTTGTAGTTTACACCGAGATGATAACATATAATTTTCAGAAACGTACACTTTGAAACCTGTTTTCAAAAGTTTGCGTTGTCAGGCCCCCAAAACACGTAAAGTTTTTAGTTGAGAATGGTGTCATGTCAGTGACATTTCTGTTATTTTAAACTGTTTACCAACATTTTGTTTTTTTTCATTCAGGATACCACTATGAAGTGTGCAATGAAGCAGACAAGAAAGATTTTGAGAAGGCCATTGAGACCATTGCTGTAGCTTTTAGCAGCAAGTGAGTATGGAGAGCTCAGTGAACTATGCTATCAACGCGTTTCCGACTCAGATATAAAGTCAGATATAAACTACTTTATACATCTTTTCTTATCAATCACATCATTGCAGTTGCAAACTTTACCTCAAAATTACCTTTATTTTTTACTCTGAGGATGAAACAGGCTTACATATTTTACAGTATGCATACTGAGCACTAATTTGCCGAATGAATAGAATACCTGGATTGGCGTATTACATTTACCTAAATGTGCAGTACACAACCAAAGAACAGTGCTAGGGATGCTGTATCCCACAATGCAATGTGCGCAACTTGATTTTCTATTTTGGATATGATAAATGAAGACATTTCAGCCATGATTTTTAACATGTCTCCTTTAAATATGATGCCAAGAGCGTAATTTTAACAAATTGTTGAAAAAAAAAAACATTTAAAAATATTTAAAATAAGTGAGGTTGTGATCTTGTTTATCTTGTTGATGATCTTATTTATTTTCAATTAATTCAGGGGAATATTATGCATTGTTCCTTTTGAAAATAAATAAATAAATAAATACCAAAGGGACAATGCATAATTTTCCCCTGAATTAATTGGTATTTATTTATTTATTTATTTATTTATTTACAATTAATTCAGGGGGAAATTACTCATTGTTCCTTTGAATCATAAATTAAATAAATACCATTCTAGGGGAAATGGCATATAGTTCCTTTTGAAATGTTTGTTTATTTTTATTTTATTTATTTTTTATTTAATCTATTTTATTTTCCCAGTCGAAATGAATAAATGTACACAGTTCTGTAGTGCCATGTGGCGTTCTTTGCATGCATTATGAAATCATCTCTCGAAATGCTCTGTTGGATCACTGACATTAGTCGTAGCTCTACAGAAATAACAGGAAGTTGATTTGTGGCTTCTACTCTCTTAAGCTAACAGCCGCAAACCCTGAAGGATCTGTTTTTGAGTTTGAGCTGATCATTATCGTCACCTGTAGTATTTCTGTTTTCACTTCTAGTGTTTTAAAACTGATGTTCTGCTGTCATATTCATTGTGATATACCTTTGAATGTCAGCACAAAATGTTGCTCAAATGTTCATGAGAATATCTTGCATTAACTTCCTGTGGAGGAAACATTAAATCATGCACCAGTGCAGCGTGATGCTGTTTTTGTGGCAATAACAAAGTAAAGAGGAAGTTGTGAACCAAAAATCTGATCATTCGCCCTGGATATTATAGGCATTTTAGTTTATAATTCAACTGCAAGTTGACTCAGTTTGCCCTTTAACATTACATTCTGATGCAGTATATTACGTTTCAGAGAAAGCTGAGATGTTGTTTCTTTTGTCAGTGTCTCTGAACTGCTGATGGGAGAGGTGGACAGTAGCACGTTGTTGTCCGTGATGCCCACTGAGAAAAGCAGGGTAAGTGTGTGTCAGTTTCACTGCCTGTAAAGAGCGGATGTTGCCAGCAGGTTTTGACTTCCTGAAAGTGCAGTTCTGTGATTTAGTGCTGCTGCACTGTGACTCAGTTGACCACTGGAATAGGAATCACATGGAACATAGTATGAAGGTGTTTTATATATTTGTGTTTTTTCTTCAGTCTATGGAGAACCTCTCGGGTCACGAGCTTTCACACTCACGGAGTGATTCATCTGAGCTGGGTAATTTTTGACAAATTCAGACATACAGAAAAACAAGTGGGAATTCAGTATAGAAATGTATTTGTAAAAGAAATTATTCGAATAAAAAGTCTCCTGCAGAACATTTAAAATATTAAATTTTTTATTATAGAACTCATAATGTTATAATTGTATTTATTTATAAAAGAGATATTTAAAGTCAGAACATGTATTTAAAATTATTATTATTATTATCATTAGAGTATATAGAATCTATGAATCATAGAATATTATATTGTTATTATAAAATAACTATATTTATGTTTATTATAAGATGGTACATATTAGTATGTACTTTTTTTTTTTTTTAAACTTTAAAACTCATTGTATAGTTTATTTATTTATTTATTTATTTAGAGATCTTTCACAAGTCTCCTGAAGAACGTTTAAAATTAATATTTACTTATTGTTGTAATAAGAGAACTTTAAAAAGTCTCCTGAAGAATGTTTACGATTAATAATAATAATAATAATAATAATAATAATAATAATTTTTATTGTAAAAAGAGAACTTTAAAAAGTCCCTTGCTGAACATATTTATAATACTAATAATAATACATAATAATCATCATCATATTTATTAATGATTTCTTCTTCTTCATTATTATTATTATTATTATTATTATTATTATTGTTGTTATAATTTCAAATATTACATATATTTACACCCCCACCCCTCCCCCTAATGTGAAACATTTGCTCACATAACTGTGTTCCTGTGCATGTGTGCTGCAGCGATGAGCGCTGAAGAGGTGGACATTATCCTGCAGCGCAGTGAAGGCGGTGTGGACTCGGCTCTGACTTACGCTAAAACCATCTCCAAGTACATGAAGGATCTCATCAGCTATGTTGAGAGGAAGCTTGCACTGGGTAAGATCATGTGTGCTTTCAATGTTATGATCGCTTGATTTACCCGTGTTTAAAAGTGTTTATGTGAGTTCTGATTGGTTGAGCCACATTACGTAGTTATTATTTAGGTTTTACTTGTGTTTTTTTTCTCTACTTTTTTACTTAATATTTTACATCTTTAATTGCAATTGATTATTTATCTAGAGCTGGAGTTCTCCAAGGGCTTACAAAGGATCTATCAGGCATGTAAACAGACCATCACGCAGGTGAGATTTAATCATTGTCTGCTGTTCTCAAGGTGTCTGCTGTTTGTTTGCCTCCTCATCCATCTCTTTTTGTGTCCATCAGCCACACATGCCCTTCTTCTCCATCTACTCTCTGGCTCTGGAGCAGGACCTGGAGCAGAGCTCTGGGATGCATCAGGCAGCCTCCACCCTGCACAACCAGACCTTCATCATGGTAAAACAGCACTGGGGCCATCTTTTGTCATCCTTTCAACAACAATTATAATAGCCCATTATTATTATTATTATTATTATTATTATTTGTATTATTTGTATTATTTGTATTATTTGTATTATTATTATTATTATTATTATTATTATTATTATTATTATTTGTATTTGTATTAGTATTATTACTAATGTAACTATTTATAATTGTTAAATATTTTGGTAACACTTTACAATAAGGTTTCATTTGTTAACATTAATGTATTAACTCACTGATTCTTGAGGTAAGGGACAAGACATGTCCCAAACACAAAAGCCCTATTTATGTTAAAAAGTAAGAATATTAACATAATAAAAATACTTCAAGTTACATCTAAGGGAAATTTGTATACTCAGGACATTTATTGCTTATACTTTTAAATAATTTCTTTAGTATTATTTTAAAAGCACGCTCTATACTTGGAAACACATGTAATCTAACCTGTCCTCAGCATGAGGTCACAATGTAAAACTGCCAAAGAAAGTGTTTAAAAATGCAATAAATAAAAATACAGTTACATTAAAAGGGGGAGATCTTTAAGATATCAAACAATACAAAAAGTAAATATTGAATTATATTTTCCATAAAAAAAATAGCTATAAAAGTTGTGTCCTCACTTTGCGTCAACTCCGTCAGGATTTTTTTATAATTCTGAATAAATCAGGCAGTGTCATGGGCAGCTTTAACTCTGAGGAGCACTTACTATTTCCTGCTCATTGTGGATCTCACAGTAGGACACAAAGAAGTCCTCGAAGTTATATATATTTTTTTTTAAAAATATTTTAAACAAACAGTATTGAAGTCTCTGCGGTCACAACCTTAACATGTCATCTCCGTCATCGCAGTGTAATAGTTTCTGTAAATAGTTGTGGGATAAATCTTGCCATTTTGATAAGTTTATTAAGGCAGCTACAACTGAGGAAAAAAACTAAATTGCTCCACTGTAGAACATGTGGTTAAGGTGGAAAAAATTCAATTTTGTCAACTCCGTCATGTTTTATATCTGATGGTTGACAAGTGCTCTCAAAAAGTCTGTATAATGTGATTTAATGTGTTTTTTGCATATGGGGAATTCTTCTAATGCTGTTTCATGATTCTATTTACATACACTCACCTAAAGGATTATTAGGAACACCTGTTCAATTTCTCATTAATGCAATTATCTAATCAACCAATCACATGGCAGTTGCTTCAATGCATTTAGGGGTGTGGTCCTGGTCAAGACAATCTCCTGAACTCCAAACTGAATGTCAGAATGGGAAAGAAAGGTGATTTAAGCAATTTTGAGCGTGGCATGGTTGTTGGTGCCCGACGGGCCGGTCTGAGTATTTCACAATCTGCTCAGTTACTGGGATTTTCACACACAACCATTTCTAGAGTTTGCAAAGAATGGTGTGAAAAGGGAAAAACATCCAGTATGCGGCAGTCCTGTGGGCGAAAATGCCTTGTTGATGCTAGAGGTCAGAGGAGAATGGGCCGACTGATTCAAGCTGATAGAAGAGCAACTTTGACTGAAATAACCACTCGTTACAACCGAGGTATGCAGCAAAGCATTTGTGAAGCCACAACACACACAACCTTGAGGCGGATGGGCTACAACAGCAGAAGACCCCACCGGGTACCACTCATCTCCACTACAAATAGGAAAAAGAGGCTACAATTTGCACGAGCTCACCAAAATTGGACAGTTGAAGACTGGAAAAATGTTGCCTGGTCTGATGAGTCTCGATTTCTGTTGAGACATTCAGATGGTAGAGTCAGAATTTGGCGTAAACAGAATGAGAACATGGATCCATCATGCCTTGTTACCACTGTGCAGGCTGGTGGTGGTGGTGTAATGGTGTGGGGGATGTTTTCTTGGCACACTTTAGGCCCCTTAGTGCCAATTGGGCATCGTTTAAATGCCACGGCCTACCTGAGCATTGTTTCTGACCATGTCCATCCCTTTATGACCACCATGTACCCATCCTCTGATGGCTACTTCCAGCAGGATAATGCACCATGTCACAAAGCTCGAATCATTTCAAATTGGTTTCTTGAACATGACAATGAGTTCACTGTACTAAAATGGCCCCCACAGTCACCAGATCTCAACCCAATAGAGCATCTTTGGGATGTGGTGGAACGGGAGCTTCGTGCCCTGGATGTGCATCCCACAAATCTCCATCAACTGCAAGATGCTATCCTATCAATATGGGCCAACATTTCTAAAGAATGCTTTCAGCACCTTGTTGAATCAATGCCACGTAGAATTAAGGCAGTTCTGAAGGCGAAAGGGGGTCAAACACAGTATTAGTATGGTGTTCCTAATAATCCTTTAGGTGAGTGTATACTGTATATTTGGCCTCAGCTCCACCTTTGTCAACACCGTCAGTAATTGTCAACTCCATCAGTATTTTACACCGTCAGGTGAAGGTTTTTGTTAATTTTGAAAGAAATGTCTTATTCTTTTTTTCAATTTATGATGTAAAAATGTTAAAACATCAATGGAACTACATGATATTATGTCTTAATTACCTAAGAACATTGGTGATATATATTTAATATTAAAAGGAGGGAGGAGAATTAAGGATTTTAGAAACTGGGTTGTTCATAATAGTGTGAAAACAAACAAAAAATAAACCGAAAATGTATTTTATGACTTAGCTCCTTTTACTGAACACCAATATTACATAACTGAAGACTTTACATTGTTTTTGGATAGTTTAAATTAAATTAGCATGCTTTTTAGTGTGTCTGACGGAGTTGAGACAAATTAAGTTATAGAGTGAATAAATATAAATTTTTAGAAAAAAATATTTAGAAATAAGCCTGTTCTCTTACATGGTTCATTATCTGAGACCTTTCTCTACACAAATACCAATTTTATAATAAATGTAGTGTTAGTTTTTATTTTTTAACATCTAAAACATGTTTTGTCCCTTATCTCAAGAATCAGTGAACTAACATTAACCATTAGCAATACATGTGTTACTGTATTAATCAATCTTTGTTAATGTTAGTTAATGAAAATCCAGCTGTTCATTGTTTGTTCATGTTACTTCATAGTGCATTAATGTTAACAAATACAACTTTTGATTTTAATAACGTATTAGTAAATGTTGAAATTTAACATTAACTAAGATTAATAAATGCTGTAGAAGTGCAGTTCATTATTGTTAACTAATGTAGTTAACTAACGTTAACTAATGACACCTTATTGTAAAGTGTTACCAATATTTTATATAATAACTGTTAAATATGACAATCATAATTATTTATATTAAATAGTTGTTGAAAATAATAGGAGTTAAGTGTTATGTTTTAAGTGTGTTTTAAGTGTTGTTGTTAATATTCATAATATTATTAAATGTTAATATATTATTAATATTATTCATATTAAATGTTAATTGTTGTTGTTCTACATAATACTTTTTAAAGTTGTCTTGTGGTTGTTAAATGTATAATACATGTTGAATGTTCTTTTTATTATTATTATTATTATTATTATTATTATTAATTACCTGCCTCTTCCTCTTTAATATATGTAATAACAATAATAATCAAGATATGAAATTGTTCTAATTGTTCACTGATGGTGTTAATATCTTGAAAACTGGAGCATGAAGTATTTCTATTTTTGAAGAATCATGTGCTTGTTCATCCACAGCCTCTGCTGCTCCGCAAACAAGAGCACGAGAAGAAACGCAAGGAGATCAAGGAGCAGTGGCTGAAGGCCAAGAGAAAACTGGTAACATTTACATTCATTCATATTTTTAGCTACCAAAACACATTAAGCTCAAGCCAGGATGTGTCTACAAACAGAGAACAGCACAATATGTTAGCAGTACAGGTTTATAAACACTGTGTGTGTTTGAACACAGATGGAGTGTGAAGTGAACTTGCGCAGGGCTAAGCAGGTCTACATGGCCCGCTGTGAAGAGTACGACAAGGCGAGGACTGCGGCTAACCGGGCTGAGGAGGAGGGCGGCAGCTCTACCACTAAAGCGGTAGACAAGAAGAAACGACTGGAGGAAGAAGCCCGCAACAAGGTCAGCACTCCCTGTCGGTTATGCCACTTAAGACGCCATAGGAAAAGGTTTGCAAATTCCGTGTTTGAGCAGGTTGTGTTTTTGAAACGGTGTGTGTTTGTCTCAGGCTGAGGAGGCGGAGGCCACATACCGGACCTGCATCGCAGATGCCACCACACAACACCAGGAGCTGGAGCACATGAAGGTCACGGTTCTGCGGCAGATCCAAGAGGTCATCAAGCAGACTGACCAGACCATTCGCTCGGTATGTACCTACATAGAGCTCATGAACACCCGCTATTGAAATCAAATGTTAACAACTGCAACATAATACAAAGTTAAAATCGCATCATAATAATCTCTTAGATGCTGACATGGCATTAAATAAAACAATCTGTAATGTATCTCTCCATTCTAAGTGACATTAGCGAATCAAGTTGAAAATATTCAAATGCCCTACTAAATAAAATTTTATTCCTTTTAAGACCTATAACTTAAGATCTCCCTTTGAATAAACATCTTGGGTCTTGATGTCTTTATTACAAGAGGTATTTCACACAAGACTTACTTAATCCTTTTTTTGCTAAATAATTCATCAGTCCAAACTATTTTAATGAAATATAGTAAAATAAAGCAAATATTTAGGATATATAGAGGCGGTATTTTAAAATACTGCAAATATATTAAGGAAATATTGTAATATACAGAAAATATATTTAAATATTTAAAAAAACAATACAGCAAATATATTACGGAAATGTGTTAATACGTTTGCTGTATTGTTTTTTTTAAATATATTATTAGTATTATAGTATTTTATATATTATAGTATTTTAACACATTTCCTTAATACATATGCTGTATCGATTTTAAATATTTAAATATTTGCTGTATTTTACAATATTTCCTTAATATATTTGCATATTTTAACACATTTCCTTAATACATCTGCTGTATTGTTGTTTTTTTTTTTTTTTTATTTAATATTTAAATATATTTGCAGTGTTAAGTAAATGTGTTAAAATATGCAAATATATTAAGGAAATATTGTAAAATACAGCAAATATGATTTTTTTTTTTTTTTTTTTTTTTTTTTAATAAAAGTACTGCAAATATATTAAAGAAATATTTCAAAATGCAGCTAATCTATTAAGGAAATATTTTCAAATATATAATAAATATTCCTTACTAGTGATTAAACTGTATTTTATAATATTTATGGCCAGTAAAATCTCTCGAATAAGGCATAAAGTTGTTTCTAACTGTAATCAGGACAATTGTAGAGCTTGTTTACTTGGCCAATGACCCAGTCATGCATTGCTTGCTGAAAAACAGCCAAAAAAAAAAAATCTAAATCCAGCTTGAGTGGTTTTAACTGTATGAAAAACTCTTTCCAGGCCACCATCTCCTACTACCAGATCATGCACATGCAGACGGTAGCGCTGCCGGTGCACTATCAGACGCTGTGTGAGAGCAGTAAACTGTACGACCCTGGACAGCAGTACGGCACGCACGTCAAAGACCTTCAGATGACGGAAGAGCCTGAGACACATTATGAGTTTGAGGCCTATTCTGCCTCCTTCAGCCAGTAAGAAACACTCCTTTTGCTTTCACACACACAATACAAAGCATCATGGAACTGGAGGTAAATATTACCGTAACGCGTTTTTTTTTTTTTTTTTTAATTCAGGCCGTCTGCCAGAGCACGTACCGACAGCGCTAACGCTGATGCTCAGATCTGTGCTGAAGTGCCGCAGACCCCAGGAGAGACAGGAGATACAAGCTCCTCTCAGAAAGATGAACAGAAGAGGGGTATGTGCATATTATATTTGTTAATATTTTAATTAAATATATTTTGGTATATAAAGATGGGGGGGTGTAAGTACCAAAAATAGGTATGCAAAGGGTTTTAATTAGTTTTTCTATTATGTCAGCTCGAGGTCTCATGTCCCACAAGTCCTGGGGCTCCACAGTGAGTGACACAGACAGTGTGGGAGGAGGAAGTGGCCTGGGATCACCGACTACCAGCACGGGTACAACTTCTTGGCATGACTACTCTATATTAAACTTAAACATTTACTATATTAAGGACATCATATTTATTATTTAATGATTATTTTATGCTTGTGTTTGAAATAAAACAGGCTTAGGCCCTGATCAGACAGAACGCGTTTTTCCGGTTTGAAAATGCGAGGTGCACCGCATTGCCTTTTTTTTTTTTTTTTTGTTTGACGTTTTTTAATTTAGAAATTTTTTTTAATTTTTTTTTAATGTTGCTAAGCAACCCCCGAATCAGCTGTGCTGTCAGTCTAATCAAGGTTGATCATTCGAATGGACGATGGAAAAAAAAAATGCTTTTTTTTTTTCAGGGTGCTTTTCTGCTCAGGGGTGCTTTTCTGCTCAGTTGATTTGTTTTGTTGTTGGTTTTTTTTTTTTTTTTTTTTTTTTTTTTTTTTTTCCAACTTCAGGCATTCAGAGCGCTCCCACAAAAACATGAGGCACAGCAGGCGGTTAAAATGCGAGCCGCCCAGGGCGCATAAACAGCGCGCAAAACGCTCACTGGCAATAGAAAACTATTTAAAAAAGGTGCCTCACTGCAAAAAACGCGTTTTGTCTGATCGGGGCCTTATTTATTATAATATCTTTTATTATTTTTTTTAAAGTAATATTTGTTTGTTTTTAGTTGTAAACCTGGCATTCCTTGCCGTTCACTTTTTCTTTTTCTTTTTTTTTTTTTTTTGGTAGGTGACATAAGTAAAATTGCCCGGACATCATCTACAGGAACTATGTCATCAAACGAAGACATCGATGAGAAAGAGTCAAATGTTTCTTCCTTTGAACCTCCAAGTGAGAGAAAACAATGCACACGTTTTCCTTGCTAATCTGAGCCTATCATCTAGTTTCTCACTGTCCGCTCAACATTTTGCAGATATAAACGGCATCGAGCCTGAGATGGTGGTGCCCACTGGGCCATTTCGGAACGTCGGGCTGTCGAAAGCCGCTCAGACGCACAAACTGCGTAAACTGCGCTCCCCGTCCAAATGCAGAGAATGTGACAGCTACGTTTATTTCCAGGGAGCAGAGTGCGAGGAGGTGAGGTCAACTTATATGCTTCTAATAAAGTTTGTCCTTTTTGTTTAAAATAAACTTAAGTCTGATTTCCTCTTTGCAGTGTTTCCTGGCTTGTCACAAACGCTGCTTGGAGACTCTGGCCATTCAGTGTGGCCACAAGAAACTCCAGGGTCGCCTTCAGCTGTTTGGGCAGGATTTCTCGCAGGTGTCTGGCAACAGTCCCGACGGTATTCCCTTCATCATCAAGAAGTGTATCGCTGAGATCGAGAGAAGAGCTTTGAGAATGAAGGTACGTAAGCGACAAGTCAGATCCAGCAGGTGTTGGCCAATAGAAATGCAAGATCGTGTGTGTGTGTGTCGCTCTCTCAGGGCATTTATCGAGTGAATGGGGTGAAGACGCGGGTGGAGAAGCTGTGCCAGGCATTTGAGAATGGGAAAGAGCTGGTGGAACTGTCACAGTCCTCACCACATGACATCAGTAATGTACTGAAGCTTTACCTGCGGCAGGTGAGCCACCATTATATGTAAAGATTTAGCAAATTCATTCCATATAATGTTATGGAAATGGCATTTGGGGGTTTTGTATATTATATTCTATCATTTGAAAATTGAAACAGAATTTGCTTCTTTTTTTTTTTACCCAAATGTAACTAATTTATTAATCTTTTCATTTTTATATATTGTATTTTATTATATTTAAATTATATTACTTATAAAATATAACTTAGCATTTTGGGGTTCCTCAAAATCAACAAATTTATTAATAAAATAATTATAATATAATATTCAAATAAATTAATCAGTAGTTTATATTCAAAGTATTATTTAAATTAGTTATTTGGTGAACCCAACAAATGCAAATTTTTATATATATATATATATATATATATAAGCAAGCAAGTATTTGATACACTGCCGATTTTGCAGGTTTGCCCACTTACAAAGCATGTAGAAGTCTGTAATTTTTATCATAGGTACTCTTCAACTGTGAGAGACGGAATCTAAAAAATCCAGAAAATCACATTGTATGATTTTTAAGTAATTAATTTGCATTTTATTGCATGACATAAGTATTTGATACATCAGAAAAGCAGAACTTAATATTTGGTACAGAAACCTTTGTTTGCAATTACAGAGATCATACGTTTCCTGTAGTTCTTGACCAGGTTTGCACACACTGCAGCAGGGATTTTGACCCATTGCTCCATACAGACCTTCTCCAGATCCTTCAGGTTTCGGGGCTGTCGCTGGGCAATACGGACTTTCAGCTCCCTCCAAAGATTTTTTTATTGGGTTCAGGTCTGGAGACTGGCTAGGCCACTCCAGGACCTTGAGATGCTTCTTACGGAGCCACTCCTTAGTTGCCCTGGCTGTGTGTTTCGGGTCGTTGTCATGCTGGTAGACCCAGCCACGACCCATCTTCAATGCTCTTACTGAGGGAAGGAGGTTGTTGGCCAAGATTTCACGATACATGGCCCCATCCATCCTCCCCTCAATACAGTGCAGTCGTCCTGTCCCATTTGCAGAAAAGCATCCCCAAAGAATGATGTTTCCACCTCCATGCTTCACGGTTGGGATGGTGTTCTTGGGGTTGTACTCATCCTTCTTCCTCCAAACACGGCGAGTGGAGTTTAGACCAAAAAGCTCTATTTTGGCTCAGACCACATGACCTTCTCCCATTCCTCTTCTGGATCATCCAGATGGTCATTGGCAAACTTCAGACGGGCCTGGACATGCGCTGGCTTGAGCAGGGGGACCTTGCGTGCGCTGCAGGATTTTAATCCATGACGGCGTAGTGTGTTACTAATGGTTTTCTTTGAGACTGTGGTCCCAGCTCTCTTCAGGTCATTGACCAGGTCCTGCCGTGTAGTTCTGGGCTGATCCCTCACCTTCCTCATGATCATTGATGCCAAGGTGAGATCTTGCATGGTGCCCCAGACCGAGGGAGATTGACCGTCATCTTGAACTTCTTCTAATAATTGCGCCAACAGTTGTTGCCTTCTCACCAAGCTGCTTGCCTATTGTCCTGTAGCCCATCCCAGCCCTGTGCAGGTCTACAATTTTATCCCTGATGTCCTTATACAGCTCTCTGGTCTTGGCCATTGTGGAGAGGTTGGAGTCTGTTTGATTGAGTGTGTGGACAGGTGTCTTTTATACAGGTAACAAGTTCAAACAGGTGCAGTTAATACAGGTAATGAGTGGAGAACAGGAGGGCTTCTTAAAGAAAAACTAACAGGTCTATGAGAGCTGGAATTCTTACTGGTTGGTAGGTGATCAAATACTTATGTCATGCAATAAATTGCAAATTAATTACTTAAAAATCATACAATGTGATTTTCTGGATTTTTGTTTTAGATTCCGTCTCTCACAGTTGAAGAGTACCTATGATAAAAATTACAGACTTCTACATGCTTTGTAAGTGGGCAAACCTGCAAAATCGGCAGTGTATCAAATACTTGTTCTCCCCACTATGTGTGTGTGTGTGTATATAATATAATATAATATAATATAATATAATATAAATTATATTATATTTATAATGAGATATATAGAGATAGTGCTGGGCAATCGATTAATCGCATCCAAAATAAAAGTTTGTTTACATATCTGTTCTATTATTTAAATTATATTATTGATGAAAATATAACTGAATATGAATTTGTAGGTTCACCCAAATTTAACGAAGTACAAACCCGATTCCAAAAAAGTTGGGACACTGTACAAATTGTGAATAAAAACAGAATGCAATGATGTGGAAGTTTCAAATTTCAATATTTTATTCAGAATACAACATAGATGACATATCAAATGTTTAAACTGAGAAAATGTATCATTTTAAGGGAAAAATAAGTTGATTTTAAATTTCATGGCATCAACACATCTCAAAAAAGTTGGGACAAGGCCATGTTTACCACTGTGCATCCCCTCTTCTTTTTATAACAGTCTGCAAACGTCTGGGGACTGAGGAGACAAGTTGCTCAAGTTTAGGAATAGGAATGTTGTCCCATTCTTGTCTAATACAGGCTTCTAGTTGCTCAACTGTCTTAGGTCTTCTTTGTCGCATCTTCCTCTTTATGATGCGCCAAATGTTTTCTATGGGTGAAAGATCTGGACTGCAGGCTGGCCATTTCAGTACCCGGATCCTTCTACGCAGCCATGATGTTGTAATTGATGCAGTATGTGGTCTGGCATTGTCATGTTGAAAAATGCAAGGTCTTCCCTGAAAGAGACGACGTCTGGATGGGAGCATATGTTGTTCTAGAACTTGGATATACCTTTCAGCATTGATGGTGCCTTTCCAGATGTGTAAGCTGCCCATGCCACACGCACTCATGCAACCCCATACCATCAGAGATGCAGGCTTCTGAACGGAGCGCTGATGACAACTTGGGTTGTCCTTGTCCTCTTTAGTCCGGATGACATGGCGTCCCAGTTTTCCAAAAAGAACTTCAAATTTTGATTCGTCTGACCACAGAACAGTTTTCCACTTTGCTACAGTCCATTTTAAATGAGCCTTGGCCCAGAGAAAACGCCTGCGCTTCTGGATCATGTTTAGATATGGCTTCTTTTTTGACCTATAGAGTTTTAGCCGGCAACGGCGAATGGCACGGTGGATTGTGTTCACCAACAATGTTTTCTGGAAGTATTCCTAAGCCCATGTTGTGATTTCCATTACAGTAGCATTCCTGTATGTGATGCAGTGCTGTCTAAGGGCCCGAAGATCACGGGCATCCAGTATGGTTTTCCGGCCTTGACCCTTACGCACAGAGATTGTTCCAGATTCTCTGAGTCTTTGGATGATATTATGCACTGTAGATGATGATAACTTCAAACTCTTTGCAATTTTTCTCTGAGAAACTCCTTTCTGATATTGCTCCACTATTTTTCGCCGCAGCATTGGGGGAATTGGTGATCCTCTGCCCATCTTGACTTCTGAGAGACACTGCCACTCTGAGAGGCTCTTTTTATACCCAATCATGTTGCCAATTGACCTAATAAGTTGCAAATTGGTCCTCCAGCTGTTCCTTATATGTACATTTAACTTTTCCGGCCTCTTATTGCTACCTGTCCCAACTTTTTTGGAATGTGTAGCTCTCATGAAATCCAAAATGAGCCAATATTTGGCATGACATTTCAAAATGTCTCACTTTCAACATTTGATATGTTATCTATATTCTATTGTGAATAAAATATAAGTTTATGAGATTTGTAAATTATTGCATTCCTTTTTTATTCACAATTTGTACAGTGTCCCAACTTTTTTGGAATCAGGTTTGTACATTTTAATATAATAGAATGCAATATATACAAATTAATTAAAATATAATATGACAGATTTTGCATTTTTGGGTTCCCCAAATTTTACTAATAAAACCATTTAATGTTTATATATTGTATTTTATTATATTCAAATTAAGTAATAACAATTAGAATTTACCTTCATTTATTCATTTATTAATTAAATAATATTCTTCTATAATGTATTTGTATATTAAAAAATACATGTATAAATGTATATAATAAATTATAATTATATTAAAATATATAATTACAGAATTTACATTTGTAGAGTTCACCCATATAACTATTACTATAACTATAAATATTTTAATTTAAGTTTTGTATATTATATTCTGTCATATTGAAGTTAAATTGTTATTATAACAAATTAAATTTTTGGGTTCCCCAAGTGTTACTAATTTATTAATAGTATAATTTACTTTTTATAATATATTATACATATAATTATTTATTATTAAAAATATAATAACAAAATGCATTCACCCAAATTGTATTAATTAAATATAATATAAAAGTTATAATATAAGTTGCCTACATTGTATGTTAATATCTTCAATTGTACTATACATTAACCCACATGACATTTTAGTTTTATTTTCCTGTTTGTTTGGGTTTTTTTTTTTTCCCTCAGCTTCCGGAGCCCATCATGCCCTTCCGCCTGTACAACAGTCTGATGGGCCTGGCAAAGGAAAGCCTGGCTGTAGTGGGTCCAGAGGGAGCCGAGACCGGTAAAGGGCCCGACCTGGTGGACCTCGGCTCTGAAACGGACCCTGAACTCTTGGCCCTCGTCGAAAGACTTAAAAATCTGCTTAAAGAGCTGCCCAAACCAAACACCAGCACTCTCCGCTACATAGCGCGCCATCTGAGAAGGTTAAAAGCAAACAAATGACTTCCTCTCACATTTAAGGGCCTATAAACTTACCTTGGCAGACTCAATTAGCAGCCATTTATCAAACTTTTTAAATGTTTAATGTTGCTCTGTTTTTCAGGATTGCAGAACTGGAAGATGACAATAAGATGAGCCCGAGTAATCTGGGCATCGTGTTTGGGCCCTCACTGATGAGGCCCCGGCCCTCAGGGGCCACAGTGTCCCTGTCCTCTCTGGTGGATTACCCATACCAGGCCCGCATTGTGGAGACTCTCATTGTGTTTTATCCCTCCATTTTCCACTCTGACTCCAGTCGGTCCGCATGCAGCAGCACGACCAGCGCCCAATCCCTACAGCAGGTTTGTGATTCTTATGCAGTGTTGGCTGCTGGGTAAAACCTCTCATGTCATCTTATCAACTGCTCTATTTTAATAGGAGGTCAACTGTTTAAAACCAGTTTTTAGAAAGTATTAATGCAGAACAAATGTAATGTTTTGGTCTGTGCAGCAAAGCAGCATTGAAGAACACTGTTTGAATGATGAACAAAGGATCACAGATGAACCCGGTGCTGCAGAATCAGACAAGTTAGAGGGCCATGGTATTACATTTCATTTATTTTGAATTTTATCTTAATTTATTTTGTGTATGTTGATTAATCGCATCCAAAATAAAAGTTTGTTTACATAATGTATGTGTGTAATTATGTGTATTTGAATACATACACATACATGTATGTATTTAAGAAATATTTGCCATTTTATTTTTTTTAATATATATATATATATATATATATATAAAATATTATATTACATTATATTTTTATATATAAAAAATATTACACACACGTGTCTGTGTATATTTATGTATGTGTAATTATGTAAACGCAAACTTTTATTTTGGATGCGATTAATCGCGTGACAGTACTTGTTTATGTGTGTATAATGTATATGTTTGTATTAGTATATTATTTTAATACTTTTGGTTTTTAACTTTTTATTTTATTTTGTTTAAATATTATAGTTGCCTATTTATTTTATTTATTAATAATAATAATTATTATTATTATATATATATATTAGAATTTATTATTTTATTTCCATATTTTATATCTATTTTTTTTTCTTAAACTAGTACATTTTAAAAATGTTAATTTAAGTTGTTTTTAATTGTATTTGACTTTGCTTTATTCCTTTAAATGTATTCATATTTTGTCTCTCTATAAACCATTATTTTTAGACTTTGAAAAATATATATTTTTATACTCAAATGTATGTATGTATGTATGTGTATATATATATATATATATGAGAAATGTACTAAGTATTAAAAGCAATCAACTATAATATGATTTGATTATAAATGTATAAAAATGTACACATGAGCTACTTTGAGCATGCTTGCATTTTTATACCTTTTTGTTTTATTTTGCCATGACTGAGTTACTATGTACATTTATGAAAAATGCTTAATGTTGTATCATGTCTCAACAGAGAGTTCTACAGGAACCCCTGGTTCTCTGGAACAAAGTCTGGACTCTGATTCCGATCCAGACGAGGAACAGGACAGAAGTGAACTACAGCCCCCCAGCCCTACAGATCAGGCACTCGACGGGACCACCGAAGACCAAATGAGTTCGCCCGTCTTTCTGGTGAACCTTCAGTGCCTGTCCGGCTCAAACAACGAGCCCCCTGCCCTCCCTGAGACCGAGCCACCGGAGTTAGACGAAACAGGGGAAGTACCAACAAGCCCGCTGGCAGCGTTAAATATCAATGAGTAACAATACCAAAACACTCACTCTCTGAGTTTAAATCGCTGGGGTTTGTTTGTGATATTCCTATGTATTTTTAAATATGCGTTTTAATATTTAAAATACTTCACCTTCAAATCCTGCAATTTTTTTTTTTTTTTTGTGGTTTTCAGCTTTATTTTACAAACAGCGGTACGCTTCCGGTGTCATCAGGCAACAATCGATCATGCATTGTATCCCATGAGATCACCTTATACTCAGTGTTGAATGTCTCTGTTGTTAAATTTTATATGTTTGTGCTTGTCTTTTAATAATAAAAAAAACTTTCAAAATAAGCAATGGAAACTAACATCATGGTTACATGCAAATTAGATACCATGGTTGCATGCAAATTAGATAACCTCTTCACTGGTAACTTAAATATATCTGTGTTGCAGTAAACAATGCTTGGTTGAGTTAGTGAACAACCATGTGCACATGGCTTCCTTTTTTTTCATGAAACTTGTGGACATTTGCTTTGAGACAATGGCTTTCAGAAAGAAGGTGGTGAGTACTTGCTTTTCTCCACTTCCCACAGCTCAGAGGTAATGACATGGCAAGCTGTTAAACGAAATGACAAGGAGAGACTGACTAACAGAACCATATTTATTAGTTTAAAAAAAAAGATTAAAAAAAGAAATTCAGACCACGTTCACTTTTAGCAGTTGGAGAACATTTTCAACCTGTCAAAGAAAAGATGATATCAACTTGCAGCATTAACTAAAAAACATTTGTTGATTGAAATATACATAAACTGAAAATAGAAATAAAATTAAAAAATAGAATAGAAAAAAAATACTGATTTTATTCAGTTAGCGGAAGCACTAAAGTTTGTTTAAAGTTGGTGCTAAAATGAATAAAACCTAAATTAAAAAAAGTCTAAAACAATTACTAAAACTTAATGTACATATACAGTCTTTCGTATTTGAGTTAATTTTTTTTTTTTTATATGTTAATAATGATGCTAAAATACACATTTTGACAGTCTTTCCTCTTATTCCCTGTAATTCTTCTATAACAGCTAAACATTAACCAAACTCTAGTAGGGTTGGGTATCATTAACGATTCCAATTTAGATTGTTTGCTTATCTATCCCAATTCTTATCGATTCCAATATGGTTAAAAGTCAAACATTTAGATATCAAACACATTTATTGTCTTTACAAAACATTCTGTTGCTAAATACCATGAACAAAAATCAGCAGCCTAAAGAACAACTAACAAACTAATGTTTGAAATTTATATTAGTCTAAAGACGAGCATACAATAAGAACAAATACGCAAACTAGCAATAGCATAAATGAATACAACTGAACAAAGTTCAGAAATTGAAAATGTAAAACACCACTGCATAGTTTTCTTTTTATGAATAAAATATAGATTAATCCTTAGTTACACAAGTTATTCAGTCAAAAGCAGTGTGATTCTTTTGTTCTTTGATTAACATTAATGACAGGAATAATAGGCTGCTGTCACTAAGACCAAATACACTGATCCAATATACTGTTACACATGCGTTTTCTTTCTCAACTGTTTGTTCACTTAAGACAAAACCCAACGAGTTTACAAGGATATTTTGACATAATTTGTGTAATTGTCCATTCAAGCACAAGATGATGCGGAAGAACTCAATTCAATATTCGTGCACGATATTTACATCGTCTTGCGCTTGAATAATTTAAAACCACATTAAAATGTGAACAAGAATTGATAAATGGAATCCAATATCAGAATTGGAATCGATTTGATTCCCAACCCTACACTCTAATGAACTACAACAGAAATACTGACTTGACAAGCATTACTGGACCAATCTGTATGTGATGTACCGTCCAGCAGTTTCACTCGGTCGGATGATCTTAACAACCTGAAAAACACGGCACAAGTTACTTATACCTAATGTTTTCAGAGATAAGAAAAAATAAGAAAACTGCACATCAGATTGATTTCCTACCTGTCCTCTTTTCAAGCCAAAGTAACGGGCAACAGGATCCCCAGCTTGAATTCTGGGAAGCTGGCTTTCCTTTAGTTTACTGGAGAGGAGCTGGTTAAGGCTAACCAGAAATATCCGATCTGAAGCTACAACTAAAGATACTTCTACAGTAAACCATTCAAGTGTGTGTGCAGAGAAACATGACTACACGCGTCGAGGAGGTACAGAAGGATACTACCGCGCCAGCAACTCGGTTACTTCCTCTTTAGTCATCACTATGTGCTCTGGAACAAGCTGAAAAGAGTAAAATCACATTGTTATTGCATAAAAACCAGCTGAAAATCTAAAACATGCTTAAAGTCCATGTTAAAATGCAGGTTTGTTCTCACCTCGTGTTCAGTAATGTTGATTAGAAGCTCCTGCTGGAGAAACTGCTCAAGTATGTACTTTGGCGCCATGTCTACCAGAGACTGAAATGTTAAAGACAAAACATGTTAAATGTCTAATAGTTAATAGAGTGCTGCAGGGGTGATGTATTTTTGTAGACCAAACCCTAGAAACGAGTTTTAGCACTTCCGGATCCATCGTTCTGAAGTCAATGGGTTTTTGGTTAAATGCTTGAAATAAGGTCTGTGGTAATTTGTGAAGATTATCATTGGAACAAAACATGCAAGAATCATAAACTTTGACTTGTCACAGAGCTTATTTTCTGCAATAATCCAAAAGCCAGTGCATTAGTGCCCAACCACTTTTTCATCACACTGGTTCCAGGAGAATGTTTTCCACTCATATTTCCCATAGGGACTTTAAAAAAGTCTTTGTTATGAGCCATCAACCAAGCGGAGGTGAATCGCAACATTACAAATTTATTTGAAGCAAAAACATATTTGAAAATCAGACAAGACTTTAGTGAAGAAGAGAATTACAATCAAATGATGCATTACAAATGACAACTAAATTAAAACAGTAGGGCTGCATCCAAAAATCGCACACTTTCCTACTATGTAGTAGGCGAAAAACAGTATGTGACGAGTAGCATGTCTGAATTCACAGTACTCCAAGTAGCCAAAAAGTACCTGGATGACCTACTACTTCTGGTAAGATTATAAAATGTGCATATGATGGACACTTTACTATCCAATGAGTCCACGGGAGAGGATTTGTGAATCGCAGTGAAGCAACGTAACTGACGCTGGTAGGTCACATGATATGGGCAACATTGTAGACAAATATAATACGTCCGGATTACATTCATACTATATAGAACATACTGTTTTAGCAGTCGTGAAGTAGTTACTTATTCAAAATAAGTACCTACTCAGAGTATGCGATTTTGGACGCAGCCTCTTATTCCACTTTCTGATTGGTGGGATGTTCTGTATAGCATCATGGGTAATGTAGTTTTTCAGCATGAATTCAGTTGTTAAACACGATTCTTTAAAAAATAAGTTGAAATAATGTTAACAACCTTGGACCTCAAAGTAGGACTGTCTTAAACGGCTTATACATTACTGTTTAAACCAAACTGACCTATGGAGAAAATTAAAGCTGCAGTCCTTAACTTTTTTTTGGGTTAAAAATGATCCAAAATCAAATTGAGCAAGTACATAACCAGCCAGTGTTCAAAACTATCTCCTTACCTTAGCCCGATTCACAACGGTAAGCTTGTAATAATGTGTTATAATTTGAGTGGTACTGGGGGATTTCCACAGGAAATTCGAGCATGGCGCCGTTCGTCTTTGCGTCATTACGTCACGTCTGTATGCATAAAGGAGGAGTCCCAGCTAGTAGGCTATCGCATGTGAGGATGCTGCAGGTGGTGGATCATTTATAGCCTTTTCTCACAGCAGCTGTAATAATTTAAATTTATTTTGATGGCAGATTGTAATCCAGAAAAGTCCAAACGACAATCAGTGACAACTGGAGATTCACCCGTAGTCAAAAGCAAAATAATAGACTGCACAGAAATTGAAATTACAGGTAACACTAATACACACTAAATACAAGTAGTCACACTTGCTGATGTTGTTAACATTAACAATTTGAGAACATAGTATAACAATAATAATAATAATTTGCACGGCTTGATGTGATATGAGTTAGCGATCGTTAGATTCAATCACCGTTGGTAGCGCGATTTATTGTAATGCTTTTTTTCCTCAGTCGGTCAGAACAAAAGTGGCAGACATGTTACTTGTTCAGATGACATTTTCCAGTGAAACTTATTTTGGTCATACTTCAAAGACGTAGAATCTGTGATTCCGAAGTACAGTATCCACACCGGTGCGGTGACAGCCTACACATATTACTCCTCAAAACATTAGATTCATCCGCACTGAGGAGCCGTACCGACGCACAACCCACGTAAAGATAATAATTCCGCAACTAGCTGCAATTCCAGGTTTCAAACAGAGATGGTGACAAAGAGGCAAAACTTACAGACTGCAGCTTTAAGGGAGTTTTTACTTATGGAACCCGACTGCTGCCCTCTATAGCCTACATTTACTTCTGGCGACTGTAATTAGCCTTCAAAATTCATAAAAATTGTTCATTTGTAAGATAATTATAATGAACAAAACGTATAACAATCATAAACTTCGGTCACAGAGCTTCTTTTCTGCAATAATCCAAAAGCTAATGGAAAACGAGTTTTTGTCGAGGGAACCAGGTTGGCCTACAAAAATGCGTCATCCATATTGAAGTTAATATGCTTGGCTGGCTCACCTGTTTGGCAGAGGGCGTCATGCCCATCTGGACTACAATGATGGCCCGAGTGATGTTTTCTTCCTGCATACGCTGGCAATACATCTTTATGGTTTTGATGCCAACCTTTGGTTCCTCTGAAAGCAAGATCACAAATATGACATATAACCAGTCATGAACATCCCAACTATATCAAACATCCATCAACAGTTCGTAATGGAAGAGTTAAAGAGGGCTGTTGTTGAAGATACAACATACCAGGGAAGAACACAAACATCTGGTCGGTTGGATCGTCGTTGTGGGCGACCAGGACAGTGAGGTCGGTTCGTCGTGGTCGACCCTCACTGGGTTTGTCTCCAAACTGGCTTCTGAACTCATCAAGAGTCTGATCCAACTCATCTTGAGTCACCAAATAACCACGATCGTGGCAAAGCTACACCGAAAAGATATACACAATAACAACATTACATATTTTTGTTGTTTGAATGTGTACTGTATTTTAAAATCAGAATAAGCGTTACAATAAACTGTCTACGCAGCATGGCTTATGTTACACTATAAACAAGTTATATTTCTTTTCATTTACCTGCATTATAGTTTTCCTAATTTTCCATAGTCTGTAAGTCTCTTCCTCGTCATCCATATCGCGCTAAAAAAAGAAAAAGAAAAGACGATTAATGCAAAATTATTACGATCAAAATAGAAGGCTGCTTCGATCCTTGTACTGCACGTTCGCGTCCCGCTGATGGCGCGTGTGTATGACGTCGGACGTTACGCCACATCCTAAATACAATGCGCACTTTGATTACGTATGTACAAAACAATACGCATTTAATTGTTTTTGTAAATATATAAGCTTTTACTAATCGATTTCAGGTAATAAAAATGTATAATATCATGTTTATAATAGCTAATAAATGAAATATTTAATTAGATAGGTGTTTTTTTTCACACATTACAGCTAATCTTTATTCATTTATCGTTATCGATTTATTCTGAAAACGAATACGAAAAAGAAGGAGGTTTTGTAACAATCCAGAAACAGTTCTGGTTATCTGGAATTTCATGTGGGAGGTGCGTGTGATTTCAGCAAATAGGTTCTTTCGAACAGTTCGTTGCAAAGAACCGGTTCACAAAATGATTCATTGATTCTTTTGTAATCCCTGAGCATTAGAGCATCATAATACATTCACTAAAGCGTTCAATCAAAGGATGTAGGTACATATTGCTGTTAATGCAGGGTTTTAATTTATTACGTTTTATTGTAATTCATGTGTCCTCTTTAATTTGTCATAACGAATCAGACATCGACGAATCCATCTGTGAACCGATGCAACCAATTCACTGAAAAGAACCGACTTATGAGAACGATTCATTTCAAAGTTAGGCATCACTACTGGACTTTACAAAGCGTAAAGAACAAAAAAAAATGGGTTTTATCCATCGTGTTTTGCTGTTCGGGGCTTTATCGAGCAGTGGGATCACTGGTGCAACGGTATCGTATAGTTAAATACGTCTGTAACTGCTAATCTAAATCATATTACGTAATCTGGTAAATAGGTTATGTGCTGCATAATTACAGGGGTTTTGTAAATGTTTTATCAGTACACAAACAATCAGTCCTATTGTGCAAGATGAGAGTCTAGTTTCACTGTATTTATGTCTTTAGTCTTTGTGCCAGTCACCCTTGTCTGTTATTTAAATAATGCGCAATAACAACAATAATAACCTAATCTAATAATATTTTTTTTTTCTTCTATTTTTCTTTTTGGCATACATCACTAGAAACATAGTTCCTTAAGATCTGCTGTGTAATAGGCTGTTTCTATTTCAAATAGATCATTTTATATTTTTGTATCCATTATATATCCATTACAAAAGCATCATGTGTTGAATTGTGATATTCATGATATATTGATATATAAAATAAATAGGCTACTACTTAACAGAACATCATGTCCAAAGATATTACACAACCTTGGTGCATGTCCAAAAATTCCATTAACTAATGCCAAAGTACCTTTTAGTTAGTGTTAATATATTCATGACTATTTTATTGCAATTAATGTGGGTCAAAACATTATTTTATTTATATTTTATCCTATTATTATATCCTTACAGCATGAATCCATCCCTGGAAGTCAATATCCATATGAAATATCATATGTTTACTATTCTACTACATTTGAGAAATAGTGTAATTTATGTAAAGCATACATCTGCGAGTTATCTGGTATGTGGACCAAGTGCCAACATGCGCATTAAGCTATCAGCTTTCTCAGGTTGTGTAAGATCGTCACCCAATGACCTTTGACCTCAAATGTATCTACCATCAAATGCCCCGCATGTAGATGAGCTACAAGCATAGTCATCAAAAATTCAACCTATAAGGAAGAAACAGCCTCCGTATCAAGTTAATATTTATTTGGAGCCCTATATATGAGGGGTTTTCAGTGTTCTGAGTTTTTCTCGAACATAAGGTACTTAGCAAAAGGATTTGAGCGAACACACTGCCTGCCGTTTCAGTAGTTAGTACTGGAAGGCAGCCATGCGTTTCTTAGGCTCTGCTGTCGTTTTCTCCCTAGTGTTGCAGACAATGGTAAGAATGGTTTTAAAATGTATGAATGTGAACATGGATTTCAGTGGGAATTTAAATACTCAGTTTTGTATGTAACCTTTGTTTGAAGATGTTACAAACCTTGTTTTTTTTTCATTTACATGTGTATGTATTCAAATATATCCCACTGTTTACTTGTTTTTTACCTCAGTCTGGACAGCTAGAGGACTGGCAAACTGCCAAATCCATTTATGACTTCACAGTCATGGATATAGACGGCAATGAAGTTTCCCTGGAAAAATACAGGTAAGAGATGGAAATGAGCATGTCAGAAGTACAATTGCTTTTGATTTCATCTTAAGGTATAAAGCCTGTTTGTTCAAGGCTGAAATAAAATACAGTGTACTTGCAGTCTGGAGGAGTCGACGCTAACCAATGAAAGTCAGTCTGCAGCTTTTGGGCAATTGGAGTTGACAGATTTCGATTGAAGCCCATTTCCACCACATAAAAAGCAACTCATGTTTTGGTAAATCATAAAAATGAGATGAGAAATGAGAATGAGAAAAAGTTGAAATTATGAGATGAAAAATTGAAATTATGAGATGAATTGACAGTCGAAAGTGACATAAAAGTCACAGTATGACATACTAAGTCATAAATATGACACAAAAAGTCAGTTATGACAAACAGTTGAAATTTTAAGATGAAAAGTTGAAATTATATATAAAGTTAAAATTATGATATAAAAAATTGAAATTATGAGATTAATTGAGTCGAAATTGACAAAAGTCACAAGTATGGCATTAAATCATAAATATGACATAAAAAGTCAGTTATGACAAAAGTTCAAAATTACGAGATGAAAAGTTAAAATATTGATACAAAAAGTCAAAATTATGATATAAAAAAGTTGAAATTATGAAATGAAAAGACGAAATTATAAAATGAATTGAATCAAAATTGACAAAAGTCACATGTATGACATCATAAATATGACAAAAAGCCACAGTTATGACAAAAAGTCAAAATTACGAGATGAAAAGTTGAAATTATGTATAAAGTCAAAATTATGATATAAAAAAATTGAAATTATGAGATGAAAAGTCAAAATTATGAGATGAATTAGATGAAATTGACAAAAGTCATAAATATGATATAAAAAGTCACAATTATGACATTATAAGTCAAATTAGTCAAAATTATAAGATGAAGTCAAAACTATGATATAAAAAGTCTAAATCTTTAAATAAAAGTCACAATTATGAGATAAAAGACTGTTATGATATAAAAAGTCAAAATTGTAATATAAAAAAGTTGAAATGAAAAGTCGAATCTCATAATTTTGACTTTTTATCTCATATTTTCAACTTTTTATCTCATAATTATGGCTTTTTATCTTGTAATTGACTTAGTATGTCGTAATTTTCACATTTTGTGCCATAATTATGACAATATTTCCTAATTTCAACTTTTTACATCATAATGATAACTTTTATGTCATAATTATGATTTACAAAAGCATGATTTTTTATGTGGTGGAAATGGGCTTCTATAGATTTCACAGAAAACCGCAGAGTGTATGATGGGCACAGACTGTTTTTTTTAGTTTCAGCCTACAATTCTATCCACTTGGAGGATATCAAACATGTTTCATATTTTGAGGCAATTTTAAAACACATTGTTTTCATTCATCATGCATGTCCTAGCAATAAGGCTTATGTTTCTGCGTGAGTGTATTCGAAACGACTTGAAAGTCTGGGAGTATGTTACAGTATCCTCAGTCGTTTAGTGTACGATACATCGCTCCTTAAGAGTCACTGATTTTGTAACACTAACAAAATCCCATTTACTCTATATTTTAGGGGAACAGTTGTCATCATCACTAATGTTGCCTCAAAGTGAGGCAAAACCCCGGTAAACTACTCTCAGTTTGCAGAAATGCACGCCAAGTACGCTGAGAAAGGTTTACGCATCCTGGCCTTCCCATCCAACCAGTTTGGACATCAGGTACGGGAAACAAAAACGTTTTTAATGCTCTTAAATCAAATTAATATACCATGGTCCAATAATATGTTTTTGTTCAGGAACCAGGAACCAATTCCCAAATCAAAGAATTCGCCAAGTCTTACAACGTAGAGTTTGATATGTTCAGTAAGATTGACGTGAACGGCGACACCGCGCATCCTCTGTGGAAGTGGCTGAAGGAACAACCCAATGGAAAAGGATTCTTTGGAAAGTGAGTTGCCAGATAGCTGACTTGTAAATGATATATAAATAAATGATTATTTGATATCATTCATCAGAGATAGTCTAGCCAAAAATGAAAATTATGCCATATTTACTCATCCTCATGTCCTTCCAAACCCATATGACTGTCTTTCTTCTGCGAAATATAAAAGATGATATTCTGAAGAATGCCGGTAACTAAACAGTTTTGGATCTTAGGGCCCTTTCACACCTACCTTGTTTGGTCCGGATTTTCGGACTTTTCAGTTTGGTCTGAATCAAAATTACAGGTGTGAAACCTCCCCTGGACCACGGTCCGGACCAAACAGACGAATATTGGTCCGACGAAAAGAGGTAGTCTCGGTCCGGATCAAACTGAACAAAGGTTCGGTTCGTTTCTAGTGTGAAAGCATTTTCTGTATGGTTCGGACTTTCAGACCATTTACAGGAAGTTTCTGTTTATGTTTAAATATTATAATGTTATTTTTAAATTTCATCTAGGCTATATTGATTATGAAAAGTGTAAAGATGCGTAATATATGTCAGAAGACAGAAGGTCAGAAATGATTTTGACCACATCATTAAGTTTTGTTTTGTAGAAAACCTTTCTTTAAAGTGAATTTCGTTTTGTATAAATTGTATCTTAATTTTAATCAACGTTTCATCAGCCAATTGCATGGATTTAATAAATAAGAAGCAAATAGGCTATAGCAGACAACAGTCGTGACATGGAGGCGCCGGAGCGATCACTTGCATTGCTCTTGAACATGTCTCATAAATAAACCGAAACTCAGCAGGCTACTTGCCTCACAGACATGAGAAATATGTGTATAGAAAGCTTGAAATGTCCACTTTTAAACCAAACAATTCGAAACGAAAAGAAATAGTCAAGCAATGCGCACTGTTCACTAGTGGCAAAGATATGCGTCTGTTCATTCATTCTTGTCAAAGTTACCTGCCGAATTGACAACACGCTGACGTCAGACGCACGTCCGTTTACAAACCAATCAATGTCAAGATGCAGCCCACATAGATGATGACAACAGGACACAAGTACGTCATGTAAAGTTCTTTAGTGCGCTCGCATAATTGCAATGTGAAACCAAACCAAAACTAACCGAATGTATAAAATGTATCAAAACATGAACTTCGGTTCGGACCTTGGTGCGGACTTTCAGGTGTGAAAACGCCCTTATTGACTTCCATTGTTTTTTTGTCCATACACAGCACGTTTGAGCTTCCACAAGAACCAATGAGGTTCATTCTCGTGTTACGCAGCACGTTTGAGCTTCAGCAAGAACCAATGAGGTTCATTCTCGTGTTACGCAGCACGTTTGAAATTCCACAAGAACCAATGAGGTTCATTCTCATGTGTTACGCAGCACGTTTGAGCTTCCGCAAGAAGCAATGAGGTTCATTCTCGTGTTACGCAGCACGTTTGAGCTTCCGCAAGAACCAATGAGGTTCATTCTTGTGTTACGCAGCACGTTTGAGCTTCCGCAAGAACCAATGAGGTTCATTCTCGTGTTACGCAGCACGTTTGAGCTTCAGAAAGAACCAATGAGGTTCATTCTCGTGTTACGCAGCACGTTTGAGCTTCAGAAAGAACCAATGAGGTTCATTCTCGTGTTACGCAGCACGTTTGAGCTTCCGCAAGAACCAATGAGCTTCATTCTCATGTGTTACGCAGCACGTTTGAGCTTCCGCAAGAACCAATGAGGTTCATTCTCGTGTTACGCAGCACGTTTGAGCTTCAGCAAGAACCAATGAGGTTCATTCTCGTGTTACGCAGCACGTTTGAGCTTCCGCAAGAACCAATGAGGTTCATTCTCGTGTTACGCAGCACGTTTGAGCTTCCGCAAGAACCAATGAGGTTCATTCTCATGTGTTACGCAGCACGTTTGAGCTTCCGCAAGAACCAATGAGGTTCATTCTCATGTGTTACGCAGCACGTTTGAGCTTCCGCAAGAACCAATGAGGTTCATTCTCGTTTGAGCTTCCGCAAGAACCAATGAGGTTCATTCTCATGTTACTCAGCACGTTTGAGCTTCAGAAAGAACCAATGAGGTTCATTCTCGTGTTACGCAGCACGTTTGAGCTTCAGAAAGAACCAATGAGGTTCATTCTCGTGTTACGCAGCACGTTTGAGCTTCAGAAAGAACCAATGAGGTTCATTCTCGTGTTACGCAGCACGTTTGAGCTTCAGAAAGAACCAATGAGGTTCATTCTCGTGTTACGCAGCACGTTTGAGCTTCCGCAAGAACCAATGAGCTTCATTCTCATGTGTTACGCAGCACGTTTGAGCTTCCGCAAGAACCAGTGAGGTTCATTCTCGTGTTACGCAGCACGTTTGAGCTTCAGCAAGAACCAATGAGGTTCATTCTCGTGTTACGCAGCACGTTTGAGCTTCCGCAAGAACCAATGAGGTTCATTCTCATGTGTTACGCAGCGCGTTTGAGCTTCCGCAAGAACCAATGAGGTTCATTCTCGTTTGAGCTTCCGCAAGAACCAATGAGGTTCATTCTCATGTTACTCAGCACGTTTGAGCTTCAGCAAGAACCAATGTGGTTCATTCTCGTGTTACGCAGCACGTTTGAGCTTCAGCAAGAACCAATGAGGTTCATTCTCGTTTGATCTTCCGCAAGAACCAATGAGATTCATTCTTGTGTTACGCAGCACGTTTGAGCTTCAGCAAGAACCAAGCAGGATCGATTGAGCTTCTGTTTATGTTTGCTGATCAATGTTTATATGTGAATAAAAGCCTAAATTCAATCTGTTCATCATATAATGCAGGTGTGTCTCTTCAGAAAATTTGGACTAAACTGCTCAATTCATATGGATTCGTTTTACGATCTTTTTATGAACTTTTTGAAGCGTCAAAATGGTAGTTGCGTAGCTGTAATGGATGGAAAGAAATCTCTCAGATTTTATAAAAAAGATCTTAATTTGTGTTCCGAAGATGAACAAAAGTCTTACGGGTTTGAAATTACATTAGGGTAAATGATGACAGAATTTTCATTTTTTGGTGAACTAACCCTTTAAGGACCCATCAGCCTGCGCCATCTAGAGTTTCATGACAGAACTTGGTATTTTCATTTTTGGGTGAACTATCCCTTTAAAAGAGCTGATGCACTCTACAAATTATATTTAAATGTATATTGACTGTTGTTTTTATTCCATTATAGTGGCATCAAATGGAATTTCACAAAGGTATGTGCATATTTCCTTTGAATTGTGCTAACTGAAAGTTAAATCTTGTATTTTAAATAGTTAAATATTTTGTGGCTTCATTAAAATAAATACTTAAAATCAATATTTTGTTTTATTTTCAGTTCCTCATTAACCGTGAAGGCCAGGTTGTGAAGAGATATTCTCCACTGCAGGATCCAAGCGTATGTTATTCAGTTTCTACTAATCTTTGTTTTCAGTCTGGATTGAGTCAACTATCATGGGGTCATGTTTGCGATTACCTACAGTGTGTAATTGTCACAGCGATATTGGCTCAAAATTTGTAATTTTTATCAGATATTTCTCTTTCAGGTGGTGGAGAAGGATCTTTCCAAATATCTCTAAGGAGCATCATTAGCTGACTGTCAGATGACCCCATGCCACCCTTCCGCCCCTCTTCATTCTCCCTGACTGACAGCTGGTTATCAGTGATGTCGTCTCATGGACTAATGATGGTTTGTTTTCGAAACCCGTTTTGAGGAAAAAACAGACCTGATGCATTTGGCGTGCAACCCCTCCTGAGAGCATCATCAGTGGCCAGCCGTCAGTCTGGAGAGAGACCCCTTTCCTTCTACTGCCCTTGTGCTTTTACATGAAAATATGTACATTCCTTCAGCACTAAACATGTTGTCATAATCTAACATTAATTAATAAATGCAAAGAAATGTATTTTAAAATTTGTGGATGTGTTTTGTTGGTATCAGTGAGTCAGTTTTAGCACATCAGCTTTGACAACTAGCAAAAATGTTATATTTAGGTTTGGTTTACTATAATAACCCTGTAGTGACCTTGAAATGTTTTATATATGGGTGGTGCCTAGGAAAACTGAAAAGTCATCACTGAGATAATAATAATTCTCTAATATGGTTTTAAATATTATAATACTGAAGAACGTTTAAGAGAATTAGATTTACAATAATATTTGTACTATATACGCTAACTGCCTCATTTAATACAAATGGAGATTTCACTGAACACTATTATTGCTGTTTGTTCATCAATTAATATTTTGTAGGAACAGCCCTAACAGTGAAAACAACGCTGTTTGAATATTATATTGATTCACCAACAGAGAGCAGCAGCAGCCTCATCAAAACACTCAGCAGCTCCTGTGGGGAAGTGCGATTCATTCATACGAATCAATTCATTCGGTTCGCGTCAATTAACCAGTTTCGAGTAATCGTTTTTTCAAAAAGTCCGCTGTTTATCACTAAGATTTTGTTTAATTAGATATTGTGTCAAAAGTTGTTTTCTAATTCCTGGCAAAATATCATAGTTACCTTTCGATCTCGGTCACTTCAACATTGCGTCGAAACGCTTTTGGGGAAACTCTTTCACCGAGAAATACTGAAACCTGTAAAACAATAATAATCCGTGTAAAAAGCTTTCAGAATATCTGTCGTAATTTCTTTCTCATTTTCTTTATTTATAGTACCAAGTTACCACATCAGCTGACAGACAGAGAGCAAAACCAGCCCAAAATGATTTATTCGTGGTTTTCCGAATCGGTTCAATTGAACCATTCAGTCTGTTCAAACGAACGATTCGTTCGCGAATCGAACATCCCAATCCTGTGCATGACAGCTCAGAGAGGAGAGGAGGACCACGACGCGCAGGAACAGTCCTCAATCTCCCACTTTATTTTTTGTCAGCTAGTCATATACACATAATTTAGAAGGCAAAGCTGTGTATATTTTGAAATATTTGCTATCATCGGTTGGCAGCGCTCTCGCTCGGAGGATTCATCCCGGGATTTTGAATGGAAGTGGAGGCTGAAGGGGCGGCCAGCCTGTGTGAGGCCGGGGATGGGAGTCCGTTATCCGGGGCAGCAGCATCAGAGGACGCGGGGACGACAGACAGCGGGGACACGGGTAACTAACCACTCGGGGTTTGATTCGATAGACGGGTTAACAAAGACTTCAGTTCATACAATCTCATCTGATTGATTCATAGGTGGCTGGGATGCACTTGGGTAGAGCTAGCAAGACTAGCATTCATGCATGGATAAGGGACACTGGTGCATGTGATCTATCTCCTCCATCAGATTGTAAGGATTCACATGCACCCATAGAGAGAGAGTCAGAGTGTGTGCAATTATAATAGGCTATATAGTTTTATGGGCATGTTGTTGTCAGGTGGACGGTTTGATATGACGGGTTAAAACCAGAATCAGCTCGCTAGCCATCAGCATAGCAGGGACACTGGGTGGATGGCAGATGGGATGATGGGGGTTTCAGGTGAGAAATGGGGTAAAGGGTTGTATTGCCTCTGTTTAGAATAAATGCCATCAAATGTTTATTGCATATGCCAATTTGAATGCACAAAAGGTGTTTTTGTAAACTAGATGGCAATTTAAAACAATGTTTTGTTTTCTGAATGATTTATTAATGTCCCGTTTCTTCCTTAATTTATGAGTGTGTACAATTGCTTAGTATTTCTTTGAAAAAAAAAAAAAAAGAAGAAAACTCTTAGAAAAAAAGTACTGTGGTGTTACCATGGTGCAATGATGGTAAATGTATATTTTGCAGTTCTTTTTCACTTCTATTTTGCATTTTTGTTATTTTATTCATTTTTAATCATTTTGAAATCATTTTTTCAATTGAATATATATAACTAGACACGTGCACACACACACATATAATTTATATATAAATATAATAATATATACTCACATAAAAATAAAAACTTTTATGTTAGATGCGATTAATCGTGATTAATCGATTTGACAGCATTAATATATATATATATAGAGAGAGAGAGAGATTTTCTTTTTTGATTAATGACCTAGAAATAGTGCAGAACTATCAATTTATGCCATAACCTTTTTGTTTTAAATTTTTTTTTTCATAGTTTAAATTTGATTTTGAACCCCACTGTATACCATGGTATATTAACACACTTGGTTCAATCTGATAATTTCACTTTCATATCAGAGTAATTTTATCTATCAAATACACTCTTGTTTCTGCCTCTAAGAGAATGTGCTATTTTCTTCTCGGTTCCCCATTTGTTTTTTTTCTGCTGTTAATAAGTCACGTATCTGTGTGTGAAGTGTCAGTGAGTGTGTTCACATGCACAATACGCAGATAAACATCCAAAATCGCATCATTCTGTAAACCCAGAACACTGTAAAACAATTATATGATCAATAAGTTGACAACATGTTTTTACATTGCTTTAACTCGTCAAAATAAGTTAAGTATTTTGTTATACAAGATTCAACTCATTTTTTTAAAGTCAGTTTAATGCAGTTTAAGTTGAAATGGCTTAAAGATCCAAGTTGACTGTTTTTTACAGTGAAAGGAAAGAAAGCTAGATTTCAAATGATCAGTTCCTCTACTTTTAACATCAATATGTAAACAGATATACACACAAAACAAACCAACAGTATTTTCTTGTGTTATTAAACATAACAGTGTAAGATCATGATTGTAAACACACACAATGAGTCTTATTGAAGAGCACAAAATGTGATCCACTCCATACAGTGCCTATGTTCAGTATTGAACCTTTCTCCAGCTCATTGTTGACAAGATTTGTTCTTTTGCGTATGTGTTGAAGCTTTGCAAACTGCATTGTGGTTACTGTTTTTCAAAGACATAAATATCAACGCAATTGGCTCATAGTAAATGTCACATACCCAATTGTAGTCTCATCATCTACTCTTTAATTGCTAAAACTGCATCCAAACACTCCCTGAATTCCCCTGGCGTCTCCTGCATCCTCCTGTTTTCATTGGTTTGCTCCCCGGCGTCTCTCCCGTGTAGATATGTGTCTGTGGGAAAACATGCTGACTGTTGAGCACGCAATCAAATGACATGTGTTTATGGGGTCTCACGGTGACCTGTGAGTCATTTTCTCACCTGAAGTGACATGGACGCTGGGTTTTTACCCTGGTTTCACAGACAAGGCTTAGGCCTAACTGAATGCAACTTGCAGTGGCATATCTAAAAATATGTCAGTGTCATTGTTTTGTCTCAAGATGCACACCAGTAATGTTTTTTTTCTAAGGCACATTTATAAAAGCTGCTTAAATTGAACTAAGGCCTAATCCTGGCTTATTCTAAGCCCCGTCTGTGAAACCGGACCTTTATGTTTTGTTCCTAAAATCAGATTAAATTTTGGTCAGCCACAGGTTTAGTAGAGTTCTTTAGCAGTGTTTATTTTTTCTTTTGGTGTTAAAAAACTACTGTCAGGATTTACTAAGGACACGCAGTGAAAAAATAGCGCTGAAAAGGTGTGGACGGTTATTTTTGCGGCTGATCTTATTGCATATGCATTTGTAGGAGTTTCCCTTTCAGGTGCAACATTTATGGGAGGAGAGTGTTTAAATGAATCATGCAAGGTGATTTAAGGTTTGTGCTCATCAATTTACTGGTGTTTGCACCATTATTTACCGCCCAAAAAAAGCGCGTCTTAAACCAGACGCTAACGGGTAGATTGCATTGGTCATTATGGAAATGATCCGGCTGCGTCAGTGTTCTTTAATTTGCGTGTCGTCAGTAGATCACGCGCAGAACTTTCCACTCCCATCTGTGTTTTTTTGGACTTTAAAGGTGCAGTGTGTAGTATTTATGAGGATCTATTGACAGAAATGCAATATAATATACATAACTATGTTTTCAGTGGTGTATAAAGACCTTACATAATGAACTGTTATGTTTTTATTACCTTAGAATGAGTCGTTTCTATCTACATACACCGCAGGTCCCCTTACAGTGAAGTCGCCATTTTGCAGCGTCATGTTTCTACAGTAGCCCTAAACGGACAAACTGCTCTACAGAGCCCTAGCTACTCTCTGCTGTCTCAGACGACGACATCTTTGTCCTGTGTCGGCCACCGTAGCTTCTCTATGTTCTTCGAAAGGGAGGGGTGAGCGGTGGACGGCTGCAATTCGCAACCTCACTGCTAGATGCCGCTAAAATTTACACAGTGTTAGATGATGGCAGAAGCAATCTAAATGTCAAAATAATGCACAGCTGAATATAAAATTTCGACGGATACAATAAATAAAAAAAGGCGATTATCATCCAATAATCAATATCATAACGATATATTGTGCATCGCTATTGTTCGCCTGTGCAAAACTCACCGCCACAGCGCTAGGATGCAGTTGTTAGATTGCTAGCCACCATAGACTGTAAAAAAAATATGGACCGTAGTGTCCGTGACATTACCCGTAGGTTTCTGAAGAGCATTTTTGAATCCCAAAAGTATGCGGAGCCGGCCGTCGCCATCTTGGCAGCGCGTCACTTCCGGATAACAGAAAATGGGCAAAGAGGCGGGACGTGGGTGGAATAACAAACAGCAGACAAACGGCTAGTAGTGACAGCAGCGGCAAGCCAACTGTCACTCAAGTAGCCACGCCCCCTTAATTATGCAGAACTTTAAGGCTTAATATAATTTAAACGGATGAGTTATAAAAAAAATTCACCCCCCTCACAGTCATGAAGGGCAAATCTATATTATCTATATTAGCTATATAGACCAAAACCAATTTTTGTACCAGGCTGTAAACATATTTTTTTATGCTGTAAAGTTGGGCATTTTAACATGGGGGAGATAGGGAATTGACTCACTTTTGGAGCCTGTCTCTAGCGGCCAGTCGATGAATTGCACTTCTGTGTTCTTATGTGCTTCGAGAGAGACCGGAAGTTTGCCACTCGCTAGCCACATACATTTTTTTGCAAGTTGCAAATTAAATTTATGTGAAAATTTTAACATTGCAACCAATTCGCAAACAAACCAGTGTTGTTGTGTGGTATTGCATAGCAAATTTGTTTCTGACGTAGTTTATGTTCATGTCTTGTAGTTTTTTTATGCACATTTTGTTGGTTATTTATTTGCATCTTAGTGATTCCATCCCGTTTTGTATGCAGTATCACAAAATTCACACAAATACATGGATGGCTCAGTTTCTTCCTTCATTGTGAAGAAATGTGTGATTTAGTTGTTTTTTTTTATTTATGTTGTTTTATTGCTGCAAAAAAAGTTGAATAAATCAACCTTATTTACCAATGCGGAAGTAAACTATGAATGTTCTGATACATTAACTCTTTCCCCGCCAGCATTTTTGATCATTTTCGCAAAAAAGTTTCATGGCCCCCAGAATAATTTGTTGTATGAATATCTGAATATGCAATATATCAAAAGAATTTTATTCTAGCTTAATGCATTACTTTTTTTATCAACACTTGAGTCTGGGAGAGTTTCATAAAAAACGCATTTTGAGCAAAAAGCTGAGAAACTCGCGTTTTTGTCTAAGACTGTATCCAGATCGGATTCAGAACGATGATCAAAACATTGATAAAATAGATCTAGTCCATCAACACCCTCAAAGCTTCACAGTCCTATACCTCGTCCTGGGTCGATATTTTATTCAGTAACATTAGGCAGTTTTGATTTATATGCTATTTAATATTGATAAACGCATTATTTTACATATGCGTCTGCTTACATATGATATCATTTGTTTCTGCATCTTCTTTGCATGTGTTTTGATCAGGAGATTCTGTACTCTTTCAGAAGATGTCATAGCGCCCCCTACCGTATAACAGTGAAAAGATGGAAAGACGGAAATTTCCATCAATGGCGGGGAAAGAGTTAACCACTGTAGATAAATAATTAGAAGATTAACAAAGTGCAGTAAACGATAAAACTTTTTGCGCTACCAACCAGTGTGTTTATGATTATGATAATAAATTAAAAATAATTATAAAAAGCAGCATAACAGACTGTTATTGTACAGCTAAAATAACTGGAAGCGGATGACACTGGAAGCCTCGCACATTCAAGTTAAAAATGGCTGCATCTGCTTTTACGTAAAAATGTAATAAAGTTCAAAGCTTTAAGTATGAGCAATAATAATACTCTTTGCACATGGTAATACAATTATTGTTCCTCTTTCGACCCGTCTGAATGATAAATATCTGCGTTGCTGTTCAGTTCAGTGGCCGTCTCGCTCGGGCTCATTAAGAACAGAACTGAACCGATGAAAGCCGAGATAGGAAAAGATCTTTATTGTAAATGAATTGTAAAACAACTGTATTACTGCCAAATGGACCGTCTCAAGCACCACTTCATTATCATCGTGTGGTGCTGGTGGAAAATGTACACAATTAAAGCATCTGTGAAATGCAGACCTGGCTTTCTCGGTTTATACAAATAACATCCCATGAGATGCATATATAATCAAACCCTAGGCGATACTCAAAGCTGTAATAGTGTTGTGCTCGCTGATATATCGCTTTGCAAAACAGGGCAGGTCTGTCTACACACTCCATCTATTTCCTCAACTTGTGTTATTCTAATAGCTCAGACTGCTGGGAGTTTTCAAGCTCCGGTGGGAAATGGAAAACAAGCAAGAATTGCATAATGGTGTCTCTCTGTATTCCTTGCCCTGCTCGCTCATGCCCCGAAGAGGATGGAGCTTTTTATAGGCCAGCCTGCAGAGCAGACCAGGGTTCTGGAAGACACTCAATCCCATAGGGTGTTTTTTATGAGAGGACGCGGAGTCCTCCATTGACGTATTTGTGGCATCGTAACCAACCATTGTTTTAGAATGAGTTATCGTATGTATGTACGGTCAGATAGAGTTGCCTAATCATTTACACGAACAGCTATTGTAAATGGTTCCCAGAACGTTGTCAAATAGTTGCTGAAGTGTTTTAGCGCATTGTTGCTACACTTTTAAAAATAAGGGTTCCAAAAGGTTTTTTTTTGCAGTGATGCCATAGAAGAACCTTTACATTTTTGGTTCCTCAGAGAAACTTTTAGTGAACAGTTCTTAAAATAACCTTTTTTTTCTTACTGTGATGAACATTTTAAAAACCTTTTTCCAATATAAAGAACCTTTTGTGGAATGGAAAGGTTACATGGATGGTAAAGGTTCTTCATGGAACCATCGATGCCCATAAACAGTGCTGGGTAGTAACTGATTACATGTAACCTGGAGTATGTAATCAGAATACTTGTAATATAATAATACTTATATTATATAATAAGTATTATATAAATATAATACTTGTATTTATGTTATATTTCATTTTAAAATACTTTTAATCAGACTACAGTTACTTTTGTATTGATTACATTCACTGTTTCTCCTTAATTCTTCTCATTTTTAAATTTCTTCCTAATTTTATCTATTAAATTTTCCTTTCTAGACAAGCATATTGCTTATGAGTGATTCTATAATTGGAGATACATTATGCATTTCAAAAAACTGTTCACTAACAGAAATTCTTTCCAGTATCTTATTGAAAACATATTCAATTTTAATAATTCACTGCTTGCCAAACATGTTACTTCCTTTTTTCAACTTTTAACAAAAAATGTATTTCTTTATAGTATTATTTGTCAACTCTGTTACAGACAAATTAGGCAATGTGTAGAAATAACACTGATAACAGAGTTTGACGGTAACAGGATTGACAATTTTAAACTTTTTAGCCAAAAACTCCACTTGCTAGCATAAATGCTAAGAGCACATGACACTAATGACATGACTTTTAAACAACTCACTGTGTGATCAGTGATACATTCTGTTTTCCTTTTGATTTTGTGGTAACAAGTTTTACAAAATAACTCTTGGTGTAAGAACTTTTTATATTAAAATATTTTCTCAGAGAGAGCACACACACCTTTCAGTGCTTCAGATCTTATCAGTGAGGGAAAGTGACATAATTTCCTGTATCTTACATAGTTGTGGGAGATTATTCCACCAATTTAAAGGCAAAGCTTTGTACGGTAACAGAATTGACGCAAGATTGATGGACTCATTTTTATAAGATAAAAGTAATTTTTAAACAATTTAATGTTGTAGAATTATGAAAATGACTATTTAGGGCTATTTATTCAAATAAATGAAATATTACCAAAAGAAAAGTAAAATAAAATATTTTGATAAATTATACATGATGGAAAAAATACACTGACTAATTCGGACAACAAGAAATCATGATTTTCATCTATATAAGACACTTGCTTGTTATGGCCTGTAACATCTTGCGATCCATGACAATGAGTAACAAATGATTAAAATAATTAAAAATATTAAAAAAATAATGGCTTTGGACACCAAATTATAGAATCACCCTTATATATATATATATATATATATGTGTGTTCAGAAAGTCTTAAAGGTTTGTGGAATTGAAAACACAAGAACGGCCACTAGTTAGGCAGCTATAATTACATGGAAAATGTAAAATACTTTTTAGAAAGTGTTTTATTTTGATTTAAATAGTGATTTAATTTAAATAGATTTGATTGATCTGATTGTTTTATTTTAAAATATTTTTCTTTAAATTCGAAATTTTTAAGATCAGTTAAGATCAATTTCCGAACCCCCTGCAGTTCCCACACAAACGCTAGTTTGAGAAAGCCTGATGTATGTTTAATACACTTGACGTTGTTGATAACAAAGAGAGGAATACATTTTATTTCTCTTTGTATTTTTATGTCAACATGCTACAAGATTATTCAAATCATTGTGATGAAGGAGTTTGGTCAGAAGTAATCAAAAAGTAATCCGATTAAATTACCTAAAATCTGTAACGTAATTGATTACGTTACTAGCTACAATTTTCATCATGTAATTTGTATTCAGTAATGGACTACAGTTTGTAAGTAATCATCCCAGCACTGCCAGTAAAGGACCTTTATTTTTAAGAGTGTGTGGTATTCCGTTTTCTTTTCTGGCCCAAAATCTTTTAGATTTTCTGGTCCCTATATATGGCTTATTATGTTCCTTCTTCAAAAAAGTTTTTCGTCACCTTTGACGTGAACACTTTTCAAAAGCAAACGTTCAGCCTTTTAAAGCAAACACCATTTAATAGAGTGCGTGAACACATGCGCGCTAGAAAGTTTCATCCTTGTCCAGTGTTTGCGCTATTTTTTCCATAAGTTATGAGTGATTAAAAAATCATTGTACTCGTTTAACCCCTCACACAAGTGCATTGGTGTGTCTATTGTTGTTGCATCTCCAGTGGTTTGTTGTTGTTCTGTCTCATCGTACTCATAAAAAAGAAGCATTCTTTGGACATTAGTCTGTTTACTTAGAAGAACTATGGACTTTGAATAAAAGCATCTGTTGAATGGCTTGTTAATTGAATGAAATTGCAAGAGGAACTTGTTTTTGTTTTCGTGAAGTGAGCAATGAAAATGGTTTTGTGGCCTTGCTGGTGGGTTTGTAATCTCTTTGGTTTGCTTCATACAGTTCTGTTTTACTAGTTTATGAGCAGTTGTTCATATGTTGTCATGGTTTTAATTCCAGTATTTAGATTGTTGCTATTATATCACATGATATTGTTCAGCCAAAGTAGCATATCTATATGTTAAGTCTTTGGTAAATTTAATCTCATATAATGAATGTTAGCTTGAGGTGTCAGGTGACACCTCGAAGTTTCTGTCGTCAAGTTCTTTATTTCAAGTCCATTTTGAGCTGGCTGTGATCACACCTACCCAAAGCATGTGGAATTTCAGGAGGTGTTTTGCTAATTCATTAGCGCTGTAGATGTTATGAGCTCTATCCCGTGTTTGAGAAGTTTGTCAAGTTCATTATGGCTTGACGTAGAAGTGTCTGAACATCTTCTCATAATAGAATATATAAAAGTTTAGTCTTGAGTAACTCAAGGCTAGGCTAACTTTTGGTTAGTTTAAGATAATTCTTATAATGCTTTAGCTAAAAAATAATATTCCTCTCAGCTCTGCTTAACACAATTTACCTTGTTTTACCTGATTATACACATTTCCTCCACAAAATAAGTTTCTGAACCCTGAGGTTTGTAACCTCCATTAACAGTTTATACATAGTGTGTCAAATATGTAGCTTAGCGGTTAGGACATATGCTCAGACACTGTGTCAAGTGAGCAGTTTAAATCTCAGTCATTTTCTGTCTTTTCTTCTGTGCCTGTAAATAAAAACAGAATTATAATGGTCTTTATTAGACGTGTGGTCAACCCTGGCTAGCGATCCTACAGCATGTTTGCACTCCAGCTTGAACTGAGGCCAAACCTAACATCAGCGAACAAGGTCTAGGAAAAAGCTCTTTTATGGAGAACCATAGTGTTGCCCAAACAGTCCATAACAGTTTCAGGAGCCCACACTGACAGCTGGATCCAGAAATAACAGGAACTAACTTGGTCATGAGGCTTGTTAGTGTGTATGTGCTATTTCAGAGGTGAAATGGGACATTGCAGCCTTTATGTTTTATCTAACTTTGAGCTTCCAACTTCCTTCCATGGACGGCACAACAACAAATTTACTAAAAACAGGGAGCTTGCTGGTGGAAAATCCAGCAGGTAATGAATTTCGAGCTGGTCCAAGCTAGCCATTAGCGCTGGTAAATGGCAGAACATCTTGGGCTAGCAACAAACCAGCTTCCAGTTGGTTATGTCATCTTAGCTAGTCTACCAGCCCAGCCATCTGCACCACATGGTGGTCCAGATGGTTGACCAGCTGGAAACCTGCTACCATGTTTCAAAACAGCTTAAAAGTATAGTAGTTCACCAAAATATTGTTATTTACTAATCTTCCATTCAAGTCAGCTGGTAATCGTTGCAACTGTATCAATGAGTCAATATGTCAAGAACTGATTCAGTTCAATTCCGAGTGGTTTCAAATGATTCATTGAAGATCAGACTGAAAAGAATGATTCGTTAACAATCTCAAGCTAACGTAACCCTTTTTAGGGCAGATGTTAAGATTTTTCTCTCCAGTTTGCGACTAATCATTTTTGACTTAACCGAAATTCAAGAACTAATTCATTCTGATTTGTGAACGAATTGTTCTGATTTTGTGAACCATTTCAAATGATTAATTGATGATCTGACAAAAAAAAATTAGGGATGCACGATATATCGTCCACCATATCGTTATCGGCCCGATAAGAAAATTAGATATATTAAAGCCAATAAATAATGATTTATTTCCTTCAGCCCATGATGCTTTTGAATTGCTTATATGGAATATGATTGGAATCACTTCAAAAAAGGAAAATACAGTTAAGTGCAACATGTGCAGCGCAAGTCTGTCATATAGGCTACATAAAATTATATTGAGAACATTATAATTGTGTGCTTGGGACATGGCTTTTAATGTTTTTTTTTGTAATCAGAAATTATATATTATATAAAATTATGTAAAAAATTCTAGATTTATTGGCCAATATCAGTTATCGGCTTTCAAATATAAAGAATTATCAGTTATCGGTATTGGACAAAAAATCGGTGCATCCTTAAAAAAATAATATCGTATTTTCTGTCAAAATAAAAGTTTGATGGCTTAACGTTTGAAAATGATAACCTTACATTTTAGTATTGTAATTTTACAATTTTAAGGTAAAATAAAAACATTATTATTATTATTTTTTTCAGTAGAACTTACAATAGTAATATGCCTCGTTTTGTTTTTTAGTAATTATTATATTTTTATTTTTAATTATTAGCCATTTATATAACTTAATTTTATAGCCATATTGATATATTGATATGCCAAATTGTGCAACACTACAAACAAGCACAGCAAACATTTTTAATCACATTTTAAATCACAATTTTTATCAGATAAATTGCAATTAGATTTAGGGATGCACCAATATGAAAATTTTGGCCGATACCGATAACCGATGATTCTTTAAACTTGTAAGCTGATAACCGATATATTGGCAGATAAATCTAAATCCATATAATTTTTGAGAGCCTGATTACAAAAACAAAAGTTTCACTATTAAAAGCCATGTCCCAAGCTAATATTCTCATTATACTTTTATGTAGCCTATTTGACAGACTTTTGCTGCACATGTTGCACTTTTTGAAGTGATTCCAATCATATTCAATCATATACAATTCAAAACCGTCATGGTGAACAGTGCGCATCTGAAGTGTCTCAGTTGAAGGAAATAATCCATTATTTATCGGCTTTAATATATCGGCCAAATTTTCTTATTTGGCCGATAACACTAAAAATGAACATATATAGGCCGATACAGATATGGTGCCCGATATATCGTGCATCCCTAATTAGATTTATTCCCCAAGTCGTGCAGCCCTAATATGGACCACTTTTATGCTTTTATGTCCTTTTTGAAGCCTAAAACCTCCAAACTCATTTTTTTGTAAAGGCATTGAATAGAGTAACCAGCACATTTCTCCGAATTTCTCCTGTTCTGTTCTACAAACAAAAGAAACTCATACAGGTTTGGAACAACATGAGCAAACGGGGACAGAATTTAAATTTTTGGGTTGACTTTTCCTTAGAGCTGTTTTTAGCTGGATTTTCCAGCATGCCCGTCATCTTCGTTTTGCTGTTGCTTTCTCACTGCATGGCTATGAGCTGCTCTGTCTAGCGGCCAATGCCCTATTTAGAGCAGCATGTGTCTGTTGATGCCACATGCATATGCAAACTCTGAGAAAGCTTGTTGACCTTGATTGGGATGCCATGGAAACCGAGGAACTGAATGGGAGCGTGTGCAGATGCATCTGGGATGACCGTGGGGTGAGAAGCACTGCTCAAGGAACCCAGCCGTCATCTTCACATGGTGTATTTTCATCAAACCATCTTTGTCAACAAACATCCCAGTCGCTGTTGACATCTGCTGCTGATGCTCAAGGGCCGGCGATGGAATATAAATGGAGGGCTAAATAATGAAGTCGGCTGATGCTGTCTGCGCTTTAGCGGGTGACCCGTTGACTCTTGAAGTCTGGTTATAATTTCAGATGAATATGTCTCAAGTAATCATGAGCACACAAATCTGGTTTCAAATCACAAGCTTTAGGACTGACTGTCTGCATTTTCATTTTGCAATCAATGAAATGTGATCCTTTTATTCAGATAGTGTCATCAATACCCAGTTAATGAATATTCTTTTTCTTTCCTAGACACGGCATCGAAAAAGGCTTTCATCACAGAGGTACATTCCTTTACCACATATCAAGAATATCTACTGTTAGACTGCAGGAAAACCTGTTCATGTAGGGATTGCAGGTTGGTGACATCTCATATTTTTACTCTTTTTACCAGATGCCTTCATCGTCAGGTCAGCCGGCTCATGGGAAGAAGATCGGCCACAGAGGAGTGGATGCTTCAGGAGAAACCACATATAAGAAGGTACTTTTTCTAGATTCGATATTGATTCCATTTAGATTATTTTAGTTACTTCTAGGGATGCACAATATATTGGTACCATATCAGCCGATATTATTTTTTTAAAGGTTTAATTAGGGCTCGAGCACTGATGGTATGAGGACCCTATTGCAGGGTTTTTCCTGGCTCAAAATGAGACGGAGGTGGTAAAATCCTGCTTGGCCCGGCCGACCCTCGGCTCGCGATTATGCCGATTAATTGTCAGTTTTAGGGCTTTGTCATACATTTTTTGTGTGCTTCGATCATTAAATAATTATGAATTTAATCCTTTTAAAGTTATCGTTTTGCAGCTAACACCTTTAAATATTTAAGTATTTATTCAATTCAGTAAATAACTGAAACAATCACAACAAACTGGCAAAATAAAACAGTTAGAAATGTATCATTCATATATTTCTACATCAGTATAGAATATATATACATCTGTGTTTGTGGAACTAATGGTCACTCTTTTATTTGTTAAACAATCCAGAATCCACTAAGTACACACTACTTCATTATAGAGAAAACAATAAATGAATAAAAATATATAATCATAAGCTATGACAAAAATATATATTAAACTAGGTTAAACTAATTTTATAAAATCTAAACATGTTAATAAAAAGGTACAAATTACTTTGTGTTCTTATAAAATACATTTATGAAAAACAATTTATATTATTATATTTATATTTATATATGAATGTAAATAATTATATAAAGGCCTACACAAATAATATAAAATTACAAGATGTTTATTGTAATTGTAATGTGCAGCTTTTTAATGGGGCAACAAAGATATGAGAGAACAAGATAGGCTTTTAATAATCTTTCAGTGCACAAAACCATGATAATATGAAACGCTTCAAAACAGAGCGTCACAAACCGCTTATGCGCATCCTGGGTGCAGAATGATGCGCTTAAAGCAACATGGAGTGAGAGTACGCAGCGCTGCGCAAGTTGCATTGAAAAGTTCACGAGATGTTGAGCGCACAAATCCTAGTCTATAATGTATATCTATCCAACAGTTTACTGATCATTTGTTTCTTCACAGTTTTAAATTCCAGGTATTGTGCGTGTGATGCTAATTAGTAGTCCTTGTGTTGTCACCCGGTAGCGTGTACAACATCGTTCAGAAACAGCTAGATAAACTCCAGCAAGATAAAGTCATTTTATGCAAATCCACAGCCCTTTATCTACAGATCAAGTATTATAATGGGAATATATGATAATGAAGAGAGTTTTACCGTGCTGCCTGTCGTAACAACGTGCAACGCGCTGTTTGAATGCTGAATGGAGAATGATTGACAGCCGCAGGCCCGCAGAGGGAAGACTTTAATTTAACGATGTAAATATTCTTCTGTCACATTCAGCTATGGAATGGCTTTAGATGGCTTTGTACCAGCAAATCATAATATAAGAATGATTGCAGAAGGATCATGTGACGATATATATTTCTGATGATTATTTAACTATCACGACAGGCCTAATCTGAGCATGTGACTACCTGTCTGAGTTTTGTCGACAGACGGAGGCGGCCGCCTCGGAATTCTCTATGCAGGAAAAACCCTATTTTGTAATTGCTTAGTCTATTATTCTTCTTCTCCGAAATTAATCGCATTTTTGATGGCCTAAACATGCTCGAAAACTCATGAAACTTTGCACATGCGTCAGAAGTGGTGAACATTTACGTCTGATATGGGTTTCAAAATTAGGTGTGGCAAAATGGCTCGATAGCGCCACCTACAAAATTTCAATTAAGCGCCATTCGCGCTACGTTTCACGTACGAGTATGAACTTCGGTAGACACATGTAATAGCCCAATACCTACAAAAAAGCCCCTGAGTGCAAAATCTGAAAACCGAACAGGAAGTCAGATATTTTGAATTTTCTCTGCAAATTTTTTTGCAATTTTTGCCATTTCCAGACGTTGTACTTTAACGAACTCCTCCTAGAGATTTAATCAGATAAACATCATTTTTGGTCTAATCTAAAGGCCTTTGCGACGTTAAATTGTGAAGATCTTGAGTTTTCCCTGAAGGGTGTGCCCGTAGCGGCCTGACAAAATTCGATGTTTCGCAATGAAACAGGAAGTTGTTGTAACTTGGGCATACATTGTCCGATCTCCCCCAAACTTCACATGTTTTATTAGAGTCCTGGTCTAAAGACATCTACATGCCAATATTCAGTTACAGTCATAGCGCCACCTGCGGGCAACAGGAAATGGCATGATTTACACTGTAATTCACTCCCAGAAACACATTTAAATATGCCATCAAGTGCCAAACATGCTAGAAACACGTTAAATCATGCAACACTTGGCTAAGTGCTAATGTATGCGATTAACGCCACAAAACAGGAAGCTGTTGTAACTCAGACATATAATGTCCGATCTGCCCCAAACTTCACATGTTTGATAATAGTCCTGACCTGAAGACATCTGCAATATTCAGTTATAGTCAAAGCACCACCTGCTGCACATCGAAATGACTTTGCCATATAGGAGAAGTATGACTTTGCCATACTTCTCCTATATTTACCCGCTCAAATGTATGTCACTCACTATACACTGTTTTCCTGAGGCCACCGGGTGACGGTGGCCCCGGGTGCGAGGGCCCTTTCATCGCTGCTTGCAGCTTTAATTATATATTTTTTTAATTTTCCTATTTTATTTTTTAATGTTTTATATTGGTCAAGATTTTACTTTTAATTGTACATGCTCATTTCCTCTTTTTACATACCATCAAGTAATGCTAATCTAAAATTAATTAGTTTTAACAACATTTTCTAGATTCAATATTATTCCATTCAGATTATTATAGTTCTTTTTTTTTTTTTCTTCAAAGTTTTATATCGGTTGATATTGTATATTTAATTGTCCATGCTTATTTTCTCTCTTTTTGCATTTAGATAACCTTCCATCATCTAATAATAGCCTAAAATTAATCTGTGGAAACAATAATAATTTAATAACACAGTGAAATGTAATCTTTAGCAAATCTCAAAATGAATATCCATTTTTCATACTGTATATTTTAATTTTGTAATGCCTAAATTCACTTTAGCATTTAAAACAATTGATTTTAGTTAAATTGTTTTGTTTTTTAATTTATTTAGACAAAATAGTGACTATTTTATAATTGACCATTTACCAATTAATATTTAAAAAATAATTGCATATATAATAATAATAATAATAATAATAATAATATACAAACTCATTTTCGGTTTATCTTTATCGACCAGAATTGTAATATTGCTAATAAGCTAGATGTGCAGAAATGTGGCACTAGGTGACATCAGAACAAAAAACGTAGATTAAAAGATCAAACTCTGGGTTAATATTTAAGAAAATGTGTCATTGTCATTCATATCTGTTTTTTTTTTTTCCAGACCACATCTTCAGCACTCAAGGGGGCCATTCAGCTTGGGATTGGCTACACGGTTGGCAACTTGAGTTCCAAGCCTGAGCGGGATGTCCTTATGCAGGATTTCTATGTGGTGGAGAGCATCTTCTTCCCCAGGTGAGCTATCCGTCTGAGACTGAGGGTGGATGTAGAATTTCACATGCAATAAATTATTTTCCTTGTTCTTCCAGCGAAGGGAGCAACCTGACACCAGCCCATCATTTCCCAGACTTCCGCTTCAAAACCTACGCTCCCGTGGCCTTCCGTTACTTCAGAGAGCTCTTCGGGATACGGCCGGATGACTATTTGGTAAGAAATATAAGCTAAAGGCTAGTTTTTATAATAAATGCTTGTATTTATTCAGGACCACTGAAGAATCGCTGAACCAGAATTTATCTGTATCTGTATTTGTGTTCTCCTTTAGTATTCGCTCTGTAACGAACCTCTGATTGAGCTGTCCAATCCGGGAGCCAGTGGCTCAGTCTTCTATGTCACCAAGGACGATGAGTTCATCATCAAGACAGTTATGCACAAGGAGGCGGAGTTTTTGCAGAAACTTCTTCCTGGATATTACATGGTGAGTTGCTGTACTTTGACGGATGCATTTTAAATTGGGCATTTAATGACCGATCCCGATATCTAGAGAACAGGGTGTATATATTATGCAATACATTAATACTGCATTATACAATGTAGCCTACATAAAATTAGTCAAATACTTATTTTACACAATATTTAATTTATTTTAGAACTGACACAGGGGTCAACTAATATTTATGTCCAAATATTAACCGATTATCTGCCTGGCAAATATTTATTGGTGTATCACTAATGCAGCCCTCTACTTTTGACGTTTTTCAGCTACAATAATTTCACAGTAAATACACAGTTTATGATGTTATTTCGTTACTTTTTAGCAAACTACACTGCCGTTCAAAAGTTTTTGATCGGTAAGATTTTTCTTAGAAGTATCTTATGCTCAGCAAGGCTGCATTTATTTTATTAAAAATACAAAAAAAAACAGTAATATTGTGAAATATTATTCAAATTTAAAATGACTGTTTTCTATTTGAATATATTTTAAAATATAATTTATTTCTGTGATGCAAAGCTGAATTTTCAGTATCATTACTCCAATCTTCAGTCACATGATCCTTCAGAAATCATTCTAATATGATGATTTGCTGCTCAAGAAACATTTATGATTATTATCAATGTTGAAAACAGTTGTGTAAAACATTTTTTTCAGGATTCTTTGATGAATAGAAAGTTCAAAAGCTTTTACTTTGTCTTTACTGTCACTTTTGATCAATTTAATGCATCCTTGCTGAATAAATGTATTAATTTCTTTAAGTTCTTTCCCCAAAAAAATAAATAAAAAATTCTTACTGACCCAATACTTTTGAACGGTAGTACAATGTTACAAAAGCTTTCTATTTCAGATAAATACTGTTAAAAATATATACTATCTATATAATAAATACTGTCAAAGAATCCTAAAAAAAAATTTTACACAACTGTTTTCAACATTGATAATAATCATAAATGTTTCTTAAGCAGCGAATCATCATATTAGAATGATTTCTGAAGGATCATGTGACACTGAAGACTGGAGTAATGATGCTGAAAATTCAGCTTTGCATCACAGAAATAAATTACATTTTAAAATATATTCAAATAGAAAACAGTTAATTTACATTTTAATAATATTTCACAATATTACTGTTTTTTTTTTTTTTTTATGAAATAAATGCAGCCTTGGTTAGCATAAGAGACTTCTTCTAAAAACATTAAAAATCTTACAGATCAAAAACTTTTGAACGGCAGTGTACATATCGGTAGAATATCGGTTATTTACTGATATTAGAATTTATCTGGCAACATTTTTGTGCAAATCTTATATTTTTAGTTAATTTTGACAGTAAATTATCAGTTGGCCAGACCAAAAATAATTATCAGTCAGAATTATTTGAATAGTGTGCATCTTTATTTGAAAGTAATGGTCAACTAATGTGTATTTTCAAAGTCCTATGCCGATATCTATAGAGCAGGGCAATAAATACCGCATGATATAATAGTTTAATGATAGCAAACAAGATGTAGCCTGGATAAAATGACTGAAGTAATTATTTTACGCAATTTTTAATACATTTTAGATCTGACACAATCGTGGGCTAATATTTATTGCCAAATATCGGCCGATTATCTGTATTTTTTGGAGACCTCTACTAGTTACATTTTTGAGCTACAATAATTTCACAGTAAATAGAGAGGTTATGTTGTTATTTGTTGGTATGTTGGTACTTTTTGAGAAACAATATATATCGGTACCATATCAGCTTATCCGTATCAGACAGAATTGTAATATCATTACATGTTTTTTTTTTTTAAATTAATGGTTGACCGATATTGGTTTTCAATGTTCGATAAAATATCTAGAGTGGCTCTTGGTTAATATAATGCTGATAGTTATGATACATAATTATATATAGGTGTATGAATGTAATATATAGGTGTATGAATGATGCAGATCTAGCTTTTCAGCTACAATAAGGTTTAAGCAAGGCTAAAATACACAGTTTATGTTGTTATTCTGTACTTTTTTGAGAAACATGCTTTCCAGCCTATTATCACATGCTGTTACAAATAGGCATGTGACGGTATCAAATTTTCATGTTGTGATTAATTGCTGAAGCTTTTATCATGGTATATGGTATTATCACGATATTGAAATAAGTTGCAAAAAAAGTGTTGTCATACTATAACAGGTTTAATAACTTTTTCTTGACAAAAAGAACTGAACATTTAAATACAAAAAAACAATACACAAAAATGTATAAAGTAAACAAATGTTTCAAACAGATTAAAGTGCAAAAGAATTATAAAGAACAATAGGTAGGCTATCACTTTACAATAAGGTCTCACTAGCAGTTAATGCCAAAGAGCAAATAGCTACATTTGTTACAAAGTTATTATTCTTTGATAACGTCAGTTAAAAAATACAACTGTTAATGTTAGCTCAGGTCCATTAAATAATACAGTAATACAACTTTTGATTTTAATAATGTGTTATTAAATGTTGAAATTTACATTTTAACTAAGATTAATAAATGCTTTAGAAGTAGGCTATTTTTCATTGTCAGTTTGTTAACTAATGAATTAACTAATGTTAAATAATGGAGCCTTATTGTAAAGTGTGTGACTGAACAATAAAGAATCAGAACATATTCAAACAATATCTAGGACTGTAGTCCAGATTAAAATATAAAATGTAAAATAAATAGCCTTAAGTCTTTAAGTATTAAGTATTTGGTGATGTGATGAGCACCGTAGCGAATACAGAAAACTGAATGGCTGTTTGAAACATTTAAATACTGTTTAGTAGCGTGAGTTTGCTTTGTTTACAAGGTTTTCGGTGAAACGGCTGAATTTCTGCTGTTCCATCAGCTCATGGGCGTCGGAAGCAAAAAAAAATGTGGGTGGGTCCTCTCCCAGAAAAGTAGATGGAGTAGATGCCATTTACATTAAGTACAAATATACCGCCTTGTTTACTAAACGTCTGGTTGGGCCAGACAAAATTGTTAAATAATAAATACGTGCATGTTCATTATCGTGATATATCGTATTACTGTATACCGGCACATGTCTAGTCACAAATCAACTACCTGGTTAAATAACAACAGTGCTAATTACCCAACAAGCTATTTCGAACTAATTTCTCCCCTGAGGCGATTTGTCTGCTGTTTACCAGAATAATAAAATAAATGACACAATTAGCATTTAAACCGTGCTTGTTTCAGCTTTCTGTCTCCATTGGACCAATTCAGTCCACAATATAAGTACAAAAGGGTTTGGTTTCCAAGAGAACATGAGTTTTTCCTTTCAGTAGATGATGCCTAAATGGATTCTCAGTGTCAGCAGAGTCTGACCAGTGACTGGCTTGGCTTGTTCCATCCATTCAGCTGGAGCTAATGAGCCCATGAATAGTGACGGATCAGTTGTTGTTCAGCAACAATGCTGACCTTGGCCAGTTCACCTACAGAAACCGGTCTTTAACACTGTCCTCTTTCTGTTTCTCCTCTTTGATCATATCTTGTAGGACATGTCACCTTTGGGAAGGTGATGGTCATTGCACAAAGCTCGTTTAGGTTGGATATCTACTTCATTGCTTTGCCTTTGTGTGGTGCTTTTTAAGAGGATATAAACTCCAATCTAATTGAAATCAGGTGGTTTTACTACGCTCTGGAACATTAGCTGGCAAACTGAATGCCATTGACTTGAGGAAGCGTTTTTTGAGTTGAAGTGGTGTGTTTTGATTATAGAATGTGGGAAAACCAATAATCTTTACTTCAACCTAATTATTATTAGGTTATTTACCTAGTATTAACGTCTAGAAGTGGCCATCAGCAAAAGTGTGGTTTGCATGCGATATATTAAACAGATGTGTGTTGTTGTAACATTGACATCATTTTAAGGAATAGTTCTTCAAAACAACGGAAGTTCTGCTATCATGAGCCAGGTTTCCATCCAAGGAGTGAAAAAGGGTTTAGCGCATCAAAATGTTTACCTATAAAGCTGATGAAAATGCCAATTATATATATATATTTTTTTTGCAAATGTCGACAGTCTTTTGCCGTTTAACTTTAGCACATAAATTCTAGGTCGATACTTCAAATGCTATAACTAATTGGATAACTAATTTGGAAACACTTTTTGTTGAGAAAAAGGGCTTCACGCAAATAAATATGGTCTCACATGACAGAATTACCCTATGCGCCGCGTCCGTGCCGTTGTTTCCGTTTAAGTACCGTTTCTGTGTAGTTCAAAGGTGCATTAAATCTATGATATTCATATTATTAAATTGTATGTACAATTATTTATTACCGTTGGTAAGAATAAGATGTGTTACCTCTCAAACATCAGTCTAATATGTTGTTTTTTGATTAAACATTTTAATTTGATGTTCCTTTTATTTTATAACAAATTGAAATTTATTCGTTTTGTTCTGAAGATGAAAAAGTTCAATTGCATTCTGTATACCAAAAAAAATTTTCAACTTAGTGTTTGTGCTGCATTTAAATGTTAAATTTAGTCAACTGTGTTGTATTAAGCGAGAACTTGGATTTTTGAGTTATCTTAAGTTAAATCTTAAGTAAAATTATTCTGACGCTAATTTTTAAATTGTGAAAGCTATTTTTTTTTACAGTGCATAAATTCGGAATAGGCAGTTGTTGCTCCTTTTTTAAAAATATTAAGTCTATTGCCAGGCATTATTTTCAATCTACAATCTAATAAAAGTTAAATAATAAAAAAAGTTATACCTAGTCTCTTAATGAGTCATGGGTGTGTTTTGGGCGTAACATGCAATAAACCAATCAGAGTCTCATCTCCCATTCCCTTTAAAAGCCAGTTGCGCTTGCACCATGGTGGATTTGCTATTTACATGGCAGAATTTGCTAGCGAAAAGACTGAACACTTCTCCAGAGAGGAATCCTTTTTATTTTTAATATTTAAAAATGTTCCTGTGTGTTTAATGAGCAGTGTACGCGCACTGTGCACCCGTCTATAGGCGCATATTACTAACACGCACTTTAAATAACACAAAAAATACTGCGCTATTGACTTTAGACCAGATTTTTGTTGTTTTTCAGTTGCCTCAAAATAGCAACGCGCCAACAATGCGCCTGAACACACCTCGTTTTCAGACCAGCACGCCCATGGGCGAACAGATGGGTGCGAGTGCATTTGCTATTTAAACAACGTGGCGCTGGACGTGAAAATGATAACTGTGTCAGGCTGACACTAGCAAAAGACACTTGCGTCGCGCCTGGCGTTTTATCTGTAAAAATCCAATTGGATGGAAACAGGCTGGAAAAATAACAAAAAAAGCTCAATTAAAGTACTTTTTGTGCAAGGCAGAAAAGTGGTTATTTGCTAAATATCTCATTTGTGTTTTCTCGTATTTAAACTTGCAAGCTCGTCAAACATGATGGCGCAATGCATTTTGGCGCTCAATTTCAGTATTGGGTGAATAAATGATGACAGAATTGTAACTATTCCTTTAAAGAATTCCTTTACACAGTGCATGTAACCAACAAATACTAATACAAACGTTTTTCCACAGATGTGTAGCACTGCATGGACGACTGCATGGATGATATTCATTCACTCTGACTGGGCATTTAATTTTTCAAATGTTTGTTTTCTGCAGAACTTGAATCAGAATCCTCGCACCTTATTGCCCAAGTTCTTCGGGCTGTACTGCGTACAATCGGGCGGGAAGAACATTCGAATGGTGGTGATGAATAATGTTTTGCCCAGGGTGGTGCGCATGCACCTCAAATACGACCTGAAGGGATCCACTTACAAGCGACGGGCCTCTAAGAAAGAGCGGGAAAAGGCGAGGCCCACTTTCAAAGACCTGGATTTCATGCAGGACATATCAGACGGTCTCATGCTTGATACAGACACGTACAGCGCCCTGGTCAAGACGTTACAGAGGGACTGTTTGGTAAGTTCTGTATAGTGTGCTGGTGTCTAGAGAGGATGTGTGAATGGGAGCAAAATTGATGTGTTTTTGGTGTTTAGGTCTTGGAAAGCTTTAAGATTATGGATTACAGTTTGCTGCTGGGAGTTCACAACATGGATCAGGCGGAGAAAGAGCAGCAGATGGAGGGATCTCAGAGCAACAGTGATGAAAAGAGGCCGCTGGCACAGAAGGCGCTCTACTCCACTGCCATGGAGTCCATACAGGGAGCGTCGGCCTGTGGAGAGGAAATCGAAACTGACGACACGTGAGCGGCCCAAATTAGTCCATGTTTTGACACATATTAAGGATATTTAAAAAGATATGTGACACATTTTCAGATGCATCAAAAAATGTATGAAGTCATAGGGATGCAATGACAAAATTCTAGCTGAAGCCAATAACCTGGTAATTATTTTCATGTTATTGCCTATAATCAATAAATTGAATTCTATACTATATTGATACTATTATTTTCTTATTATAATCTTTTTAAAGATTCATTTTAAAATTTGTTTTAAAACATTTTTGGCTAAAATCAAGTCCTGTCCTGTTAGATATCGTGTTTCATCTGGAATTGCATTTATTTTGGAAGGTAATGGATTGCAAACAACAAATTGATGTTAACTAACCAAAATACAACTTTTTAAAAGCGAATAAAAGGCATTGTTTTTGTTTTGTCTTTTGTTTTGTCTTTTTTGTTTTGTTTTGTGTGTTTTTTGTGTCGTTTACATCCTATTTATTTTACGCATTTTATTTGTTTTTATTTTGTCTTTATTAGCCATTTATTCCTTTTTTGTTTCCAAATGTATAGGTAATCATCTCTATTTTTAGTTTGCCAAAATAAATAAAAAATGGGGGGTTTTTTTCCTTCATACATTTTTTATAAAATCTGGCTAAAATCAAGCCCTGTCCTGTTAGATATCCTGTTTCATATGGAATTGTGTTTAGTATGGAAGGTAATGGATTGCAAACAACAAATTCATGTTAACTAACCAAAATACAACTTTTTAAAAGCGTTTTTGTTTTGTCTTTTGTTTTTTGTTTGGTTTTGTCTTTTGTTTTTTGTTTGGTTTTGTGGTTTTTGTTTTGTCTTTTGTCTTATTTTGTTTGGTTTTGTCTTTTGTTTTGTTTTTTATTTTGTGTTTTTGTGTGTTGCTTACATCCTATTTATTTTCTGTATTTTATTTGTTTTTATTTTGTCTTTATTAGCCATTTATTCCTTTTTTGTTTCCAAATGTATAGGTAATCATCTCTATTTTTAGTTTGCCAAAATAAATAAAAAATGTGGGTTTTTTTTCCTTCATACATTTTTTATAAAATCTGGCTAAAATCAAGCCCTGTCCTGTTAGATATCCTGTTTCATATGGAATTGTGTTTAGTATGGAAGGTAATGGATTGCAAACAACAAATTCATGTTAACTAACCAAAATACATCTTTTTAAAAGCGTTTTTGTTTTGTTTTTTGTTTGGTTTTGTCTTTTGTTTTTTGTTTGGTTTTGTGGTTTTTGTTTTGTCTTATTTTATTTTGTTTTGTTTTGTCTTTTGTTTTGTTTTTTATTTTGTGTTTTTGTGTGTTGCTTACATCCTATTTATTTTCTGTATTTTATTTGTTTTTATTTTGTCTTTCTCAGCCATTTTTTCCTTTTTTTGTTCCCAAAAGTATAGCTACTCATCTATTTTTATTTTGCCAAAATAAATTAAAAATGTTTTTTTTTCCTTCATAAAATTTTTATAAAATCTGGCTAAAATCAAGTCCTGTCTGTTAGATATCCTGTTTCATCTGGAAATGTGTCACATTATAAAAAGTAAATGGATTGCAAACAACAAATTCATGTTGACTGAAGGGGTGGTCACACTACACATTTCGTTCCATTGACTTCGCATTTCGCTGCATTTCAAGTTTGGTGAACTCTGACCTACGGATTCGTATCACGTAAAGACTTGTGACCAATAGAAGATCGATAAGCCACGTCTTGACCTCTTAGCTAAATTAAAAGAGCACACATTTTTTGCAGTAAAGTGGAGTCGATTGTATATTTTTATATTTTGTATATTGTATATATGTATATTTTTTTTAAATTATTGTTATATGTTGAATTTATGCTTATAAAAAAAGATGCCGCAGAGCGGGACATCATATCATGACCGTTGCAGTGCGCGTAGAAATTTTACGCGCGCAAAGTCTAGTGTAACCGTGGCTTAACCCAAAAATTCTACTTTTTAGAAGTGAACAGAGACATTTTTTTATGTTTTTTGTGTTTTGCTTTATGTTTTGTGTTTTTATCTTATTCATTTTGTTTTATTTAGTCTTTTAATTTCTTTTATTTAGTTTTTGTTTAGTCCTTCCTAGCCATTTGTCTTCTAAAAGTAGTTTTTTAAGATTTTAACAACTTCGGGAAACACTTTTCAGCTCTATTGCAATTTTGTTCCCGAAGGTATAGCTAAGCTTTTCATTTCAGTGTTTAGCATGGTTTAGACTTTTGAGTATTTTAGGCCTAAAAAACGTTCAAAGTCATTTATTTTCTCATCCCTGTCAGGATGGGTGGCATTCCTGCAGTCAATGCAAGAGGAGAGCGGCTGTTACTGTACATCGGAATAATCGACATCTTGCAGTCTTACAGGTGCTTGCGTCAACCTTTCCCACTCATGTCACTTATGATTTACATCATGAGGCATGTGATTCATTGCTGCCAGTATGATTTAAAAGAACCATGCAGTGACTTTTTTCTGTTTAGGTTAATAAAGAAATTGGAGCATACGTGGAAGGCTCTAGTTCACGATGGGGTGAGAATTTCATTGAATTTCAATGGCTCCTTCATTTTCATATTAATAAAGCAAGGTCTGCTGCGGTACGGTAGCATGAATGGAGTTTAGTGACAATTACGGGGTTTTGGAGGAAATGCTTGTAAAATGTGAACTAATTTGGGGCCATTTTTTTCATAGGATGTGCCAATTGGGCTATTGCTGGCTATGAGACACATACCACACATGCACACACTCATTTTCTCCTCAGCTCAGCTGTGAATAAAGGAGATTTCTCCAACCCTGCCTGTGACGCATCAGTCTATGCCATACTGTGAATGGCTCAAGATTCATTTACATGCTAATTAAGTTATTTATAGACATAGAGCTGGTTTATCTTGATCACGTCAGCTGGAAGTGTTGATTTGTATCCATGAATAATGTATGTTGAACTGGAAACCATAAGCTTGACTTAAAGCCTGCATGAAAATTATTATTAGTATTGAACAGTATTGAACTGTAATTTTCCATTTCGTCAACTGGAATAATAATGAACTGTAGCTATTCAGATTGATTCAAATGGTTCACTTATTCGTTCTCTCTTTCACTCTTCAGGACACTGTGTCTGTTCACAGACCGTCTTTCTACGCGGACAGGTTCTTCAGGTTCATGAGCACTACTGTATTCAGAAAGACTTCATGTGAGTTGAATTTATATTACTGAATCACATAGATTTCATGTTCTGCATGAAGAATTAATGATAAAGTAATAGGGATGCACCAATTAGAAAACTCTGACTGATACAGATAAGCCGATAAATATTTCTTGTAATGACTTCATCTAAATGTAAAAAAAGAGAAAATTAGCATGCAAAATTAAATATTCTGTACCAATACATGTAAAAAAAAATCTGTAATATCGGCCAATAACCGATAAGGTACAGAGGGCACCCTGACTGATGCAGCCCCATACACAATAAACTGCGATGCACTGTGTATTCTGACACCTTTCTATCAGAACCAGCATTTACTTCTTGAGCAATTTGAGCTACAGTAGCTCGTCTGTTTGATCGGATCACACAGACCAGCCTTCACTCCCCACGTGCATCAATGAGCCTTGGCCGCCCATGACCCTGTCGCCGGTTCACCACTGTTCCTTCCTTGGACCACTTTTGATAGATACTGACCACTGCAGACCAGGAACACCCCACAAGAGCTGCAGTTTTGGAGATGCTCTGACCCAGTCGTCTAGCCATCACAATTTGGCCCTTTTCAAACTCGCTCAAATCATTACGCTTGCCCATTTTTCCTGTTTCTAACACATAATGCCTAATCGGTGTATGTTGCATCCCTATAAAAATTAAAAAGGTACTTTAAAATTTACATCTAAAATGTATGTACTAAATTAAATGTAAAAAAGCCCAAGATATTTATAATCTATATAATGTACAAGATTTTTATTTTTAGATGATAATGAAAAGTCACAGTGTTAACAGTTTTTAGTAATATCCTAACCTTATGATGCTAATCAAAGATATTGAACCTATTTTTTAATATTTAAGTGTATTTTCTGTTTCTTTCAGCGTTAAAATCCTCTCCGTCAAAAAGGGGTCGTGGGGGTCTAGTCGCGGGCAAATACAGCGGGCCCGGAGCGGCCTGGTCGGCCAGCCAGCTGCCCTTCGTGAGAGACGAAAACATCTACGACTTGAGAGGAGCCCGTAGCTTCCCCACACTGGATGATGATGGTAAACAATATACGAAATACATTATTCATTCCCAACCATGAGGACTTAATGGTTTTAGTTGCATGTTTAAACTCTGCCTGGTTTCAGGTCGGACGGATGTGCTTCCCTGCACCCCTCCCTCATTCGAGGAGGCCACCACAGCCTCCATTGCCACCACTCTCTCCTCCACCACCTCTCTGTCCATCCCAGAACGCTCCCCCTCGGACACCTCCGAACACCCGCGCTACAGGCAAGACCCTGTCTGTCGCTCTGTAATATTCCAGCGTCACAGCCATAGCAGGTACAGTAAACTCTCTGTTCTCTTCCATACAGGAGACACACCCAGTCCAGTCATGAAGAAATGTAAGCAAAACAAAGACTGCTCTGCAATATGGTGTAGTTTATGTTGACTGACCCAAAAATACTACTTTGAAAAAAAGAATTTTTTGTTTTGTTTGTTTTTTTGCTTGCTTTGAATTTATATTATTTATGTTTTGTTTTGTTTGGTCTTGTTTTGTTTTGTTTGTTTGTTTTTTGCTTGCTTTGAATTTATCTTATTTATGTTATTTGTTTTTCTTTAGTACTTATCAGCCATTTTTCTTCTGAAAGGAATTAGCCAACTTTGGGAAACACTTTTTTTTGCAGCAATTTTATTCCCACATTTAATTTCTGTACTTGGACCTTTGACTGTTTTGTTTTGTTTTGTTTTTTGCTTGCTCTGAATTTATCTTATTTTTCTTTAGTACTTAGCCATTTTTTTTCTGAAAGGAGTTAGCAAACTTTGGGAAACACTTTTTTACAGCAGTTTTATTCCCAAAGGTATAGGTACACATTTAATTTCTGTACTTGGACTTTTGACTTTTTTGTTTTTATTTTATTTTATTATTTGTTTTGATTTTGTTTTGTTTTGTTTTTGTCTTGTTCTGTTCTTTTTGTTTTGTTTGGTCTTGTTTTTGTTTTTTTTGCTTGCTTTGAATTTATCTTATTTATGTTATTTGTTTTTCTTTAGTGCTTATCAGCCATTTTTCTTCTGAAAGGAATTAGCCAACTTTGGGAAACACTTTTTTACAGCAATTTTATTCCCAAAGGTATAGGTACACATTTAATTTCTGTACATGGACTTTTGACTTTTTTGTTTTGTCTTTATCAGCCTTTTTTTTCAATATATTTCAATATATATACAATCGCTTTGTGCAATGAACAGACCAAAATTAGTCCGAACAGACCGTGTTTATGTTTCATAACACTTTACAATGTTTATTCCCCTCTTGGGCTTGATCTTCTTAATGAAAGGAGAATGATTTGCTCATAGTGATGTTGTTTGTGTGGTTTGACTGAGCCCTCTGCTGGTGTTGTTGTAGAATGCAGGATGAGGACCAGCAGACCATCACAGTGGAGGTGGATGTGGAGGGGCGATACGACAGCGAGCCCACCCTCGTGGCTCCCCAGGTATCGCCGGAGAACAGGTACACATTAAAAACTGAGAAACTACCTGCACAGTCATGAGAACTTTATTATATATTTACTTTTGAACTCCAGATATTGTTGAACATATTGAAGAAAAAAAATCTCAATGAAGTGTAATGGAATTAAGAACAATGATTGAAATGCAAATGCACTGTTTTGTTGAATCAAGAGCAGTGTGGATGTAAGATCAGGGGTATCATGGGAATGAGGAATTAGACATGCTCCATTCAGCTGAGCTCACCTGCTGAAGCACCTCATAGTGATGGCAAAACTACACCATGGAAACTGCCACAGAGGAACATAACCAAACAGGAAGCGCTTAATCACGTTGACACTAAGTACCCAAACGTTTTTGTGCTTGCCAGGACCAGTGGCAATATAAGACATAGTACACCCAATAATAATATAAAATAATATAATTGAATATTATTATTTATTATCTAATTATTAAGTATTATTTCTTTATATATATATTTTTAATATATTTATTTTTATTCATCATTGCAAATCAGTATGACTTTGAAAAGGACAAAAAAGCATCATAAAACTACCAAAAAAGTGCCCCATAAACTTTAGGCTATATTCCAGCTCTTCTGAAATCATTCGATAGTTTTGTGAGAAGAACAGACCGAATTGTGTTTTATTCACATTTTTATTTCCTTTTCCACATGTAGTGAAGCTCCAGAGACGTTTCCAGAAGCCTCGTCCTCCAGCCCAGCGAGCCCCAGGATAGTCATAGAATCTGACTGCGCCAGTCAGGCCTCAGGCTGTACAAGCCGTGCCTCTGTGGACGAGGATGATGATGTGCCAATTACAGACATTTATTTTGTAAGCCCTTCACTCATCTGAACTAAAAATGTGTATTCCATCAATGAAAACTTTAGGATGACCATGGCACTCTTTTAAATTAAAAAGCCTTTATTGTCAGATGGCTACATACAAAAAATATAAAAACGAAAATCTAAATCTAAAATCTAAAAATATGTATTGCTTTTATATAGAAAAAAAAATACATCAGAGTAGAGTTAGAACCACCTGATGACCTAAAGTCAAAGCACAAAAGAACATAAATGTGTCTGCACTGCAAAAAATCATATAGTATCTAAACATCCTTAAAACATGATAAATTTACTTAAAAAGCAAAACAGCTATTGTATTAAGATATTAAGACTTATTAAGAGAATAAATCTTGAATTAAGTTTATTTTTGTAACACATTGTCAAATATTTTTCTATTATTTTAAGGATAAATCTAACAATATTTAGTGAGGTTTATAGTTAAAAATAAGAAAAAATTGCCGGTGATGTAGCTTTAAAATTCATGATATATTCTATGACGTTTTATTATTATAATTTTTTTTTTTTCATTGATTGAAGGATGTTTATATATTTTTACTCGAATACAAGAAAAAAAGATGGTTATATTTCATTTTTTTTAAATAAAAAATAAGAAACTATATGTTCCATAAAGAAAAATGAAGCATATTTTAGAACCAGTAATATTTTTTTGCATTATTTTTTTTTACGACAATTAAGAACATTTTCACCCTAATCTTTACTATATGTCAGGCAAAATACAAGAATGTATTTTAATTGTATGTATGTATGTATGTATAAATTATAATACTATTTGATATATTTTTTATTTAATAAGAAAAATCGTGTTCAGAATATCTCAGAAAACATCTACAATTACATGAATTATGATATGGAGAACGAGGTTTGTTTTTTTAAATGTGAATTTAATTGTCATGGAAATAATGTTACAGTGATACTAAAAAAAGACTTTTGATATTTTCTTCATGTAAAAATATATACATTTTTGGGTTATACATGACCGCGATGTGTTCTTGATAGACATTGTGAGATTCTCTCAAGTAGTGCTAATGTGACCATTGTTGAATTAATGGTGACTAAAGGAAATGTCTCCAATACGGGACAGAAGACAGAATCTCACAGAGGGTCTCTGTTGGCACGTGGGTGGGTGTTTGTGTGCAGAGGTGTTAGGAGCTCCTTTGGCTGTTTATTTTTATCTTCAGTTTCTGTATGACTGTATAAGACCCATTTAAATGAAGTTTGAGCCCTTTTGTTTATTTCTAAATGCTGACGATATCATTCTACTGTATGTGTGGGAACTTTGAATAACACCAATACAGTAGACACATTCTGTCCGATGAACGACAAAACAAACGGGACGGTGCAATGCATCCACAGGGATGTTTCTGAGTACAGCCAAGAAAACTGAGAAATGGCGATCACTATCGTTTGTTAGACACATTGAGGCCCTTCGGATGCCTCTTAAAATCGGTTGTATGCTGAAAAGAGGCCTAGAGACACGCAAGCACCACCTCTTGAATTATTCATCCATTAACACCCTGCCCCAGCTGCTCCGTCGCACTTTTTCTCTTATTAATGGAGCTGTCAATTCTTTCATTTATCAACTGATAAACTGCACTCCATCTCCTTGACGTTTTTGTTACCATTCTGCCATCTTTCATTATTTGTCTGCCGTCTCTGTCCATCTCTCTTTCTCTGCCTCTTGTAAGTTCTCTGATGGCAGCGTCTGTGTTTGTCAGCCCATCACACACAGAAGAAGGCACAATGTAAGTTTTAGTGGAAACTAGTTTTAGAGGTAGTTTTAGAATTAATTGGCTCAAGATAGCCTTTGATGTTCATAGTTTTTTAGACTATTGTAACTTTTTTCTACCCTTTGACTACTAGAATTAAACAGGCTGTTTTGTTACTGTACCTTTAAAATGTTTATATGCAAATGAGCCCACAATAATAACTTTGAAATTGTTTTGTGGTAAACAATTGCAATGGCTCAATTTATACAACTATACACCGATCAGGCATAACATTATGACCCTAATATTATCCTAATATTGTTTTGGTCCACCTTTTGCTGCCAAAACAGCCCTGACTCGTCGTGGCATGGACTCTACTAGACCCCTGAAGGTGTGCGGTGGTATCTGGCACCAAGATGTTAGCAGCAGATCTTTAAGTCCTGTAAGTTGAGAGATGGGACTTGTTTGTTCAGCACATCCCACAGATGCTCGATTGGATTGAGATCTGGGGAATTTGGAGGCCAAGTCAACACCTCAAACTCGTTGTTGTGCTCCGCAAACCATTCCTGAACCATTTTTGCTTTGGCAGGGCGCATTATCCTGCTGAAAGAGGCCACAGCCACCAGGGAATACCGTTTCCATGAAAGGGTGTACATGGTCTGCAACAATTCTTAGGTAGGCGGTACGTGTCAAAGTAACATCCACCTGGATGGCAGGACCCCAGATTTCCCAGCAGAACATTGCCCAAAGCATCACACTGCCTCCGCCGGCTTGCCTTCTTCCCATAGTGCATCCTAGTGCCATGTGTTCCCCAGGTAAGCGACGCACACGCACCCGGCCATCCACGTGATGTAAAAGAAAACGTGATTCATCAGACCAGGCCACCTTCTTCCATTGCTCCGTGGTCCAGTTCTGATGCTCACGTGCCCACTGTTGGCACTTTCGGCGGTGGACCGGGGTCAGCATGGGCACCCTGACTGATCTGTGGCTATGCAGCTCCATACGCAACAAACTGCCATGCACTGTGTATTCTGACACCTTTCTATCAGAACCAGCACTAACTTCATGAGCAATTTGAGCTACAGTAGCTCGTCTGTTTGATCGGACCACATGGGCCAGCCTTCGCTCCCCACGTGCATCAATGAGCCTTGACCCTGTCACCGGTTCACCACTGTTCCTTCTTTGGACCACTTTTGATAGATACTGACCACTGCAGACTGGTAACACCCCACAAGAGCTGCATTTTTGCAGATGCTCTGACCCAGTCGTCTAACCATCACAATTTGGTCCTTGTCAAACTCGGCCAAATCCTTACACTTGCCCATTTTTCCTGTTTCTAACACATCAGCTTTGAGGACAAAATGTTCACTTGCTGCCTAATATATCCCACCCACTAACAGGTGCCGTGATGAAGAGATAATGTTATCATAATGTTCATAATGTTATGCCTGATCGGTGTATATGTCAAGTCACAGTCTCAAAGATTGCAGTACAATGTTCCAACGTTGTGAAAATGTTTACATAGTATTTTTAGTACAATTTTCCATTATTGTCCCCTTCAAAAAACTAGTTTTGGAGACAGACACAACTGTTTCTAAGACACAGGAAACACAATCAGGTGACATAAAATGACCAAAATAACTCCTTTATTAGTTTAGAAATGTTTAGAAAGATTTGAATAATGTTATATACATTGAATGGTGTAAAAACATTTTATTATGCAAAATGAATTGTGTGAACTTCACAATTAATTAAAAAGAAGCCTCAAGTAACAGAATTAAACATGAAATTTTTAAGTAGAAAGACTGAAATAGAACTTTGAAAAATAATTTTTTACAGTGTAGTCTTTAATCAAAATATAACTTCTCTACAACTGAATTACTTTTCGTGTTAAAAAAGTAACACGAAAGATAAAATTAAGTCCTGACCTTAAGTATTTCACATTGATTATTCTGAAAACACTTGCGTTATATAGTACTAAAGTAAAATGTGTTGCGAATGACGTATTTACATTGTCTTTACAAAGTCTATTACCGCTTGTGATTGTTTTTCTTTCACTTCACTTCCTTCTCATTCAAAGTTTCTCTCTTTTTTGACTCACCAGATTACAGCTTTTGTTAATTCATAGTCTAGATTTTCATTTTCATGCAGTGGCTACAAAAATATACATTACGATAAATTTGCACCATTTATCACACATTGTAGAAGATTACTTTTCCAGCCTTATTAACGTTCACAAATCTTATACTTGTCTATCTGCGGGGCTGCACAGGACATGCGGAAAAAATATATATATATCGTGGCCATGAATTAAGAATTCAATACCACAAACTAAGAGCCCTATTATAACGATCTGAGCGCATGGTCTGAAGCGTATGGCGCAGGTGCACCTAGGGCACGTCCGAATCCCCTTTTGCTAGTTTAACGACGGGAAAAAACAGTTGCTGTGCCAGGCACATGGTCCAGAAGGGTTGTACCTAGTCTCTTAATGAGTCATGGGTGTGTTTTGGCCGTAACGTGCAATAAACCAATCAGAGTCTCCCATTCCCTTTAAAAGCCAGTTGTGCTTGCGCCATGGCGGATTCGCTATTTACATGGCGGAATTTTGCAAGTGGAAAGACTGAACGCTTCTCCAGAGAGGAATCCTTTTATTTTTAATATTTAAAAATGTTTGTGTGCTCTGTGCTGTGTTTGCAATAAGCAGAGTGTACTCGCGTTGTGCACCCGCCTATAGGCGCATATTACTAACACGCCCTTTAAATAACACAAAAAATACTGCACTAATGACTTTAGACCAGGTTTTTGTTGGTCAATGGCGCAGTCGTTTTCAGTTGCCTCAAAATAGCAATGCGCCAACAAATGCGCTGAACACACCTCGTTTGCAGACCAGTGTGCCATGGGCGAACAGATGGGCGCAAGTGCATTTGCTATTTAAACAACGTGGCGCTGGACGTGAAAATTATACTGCGTCGGGCTGAAACTAGCAAAAAACACTTGCGTCGCGCCTGCCGTTGCATTGCGCTGGGTGTAGGATAGGGCTCTAAGAATTTATTATCTCGTTTTAATATTGTGGCCATGAATTAATAATTCGTTCCCATGACTTACTTTAACATAAGCACGTTTTACTGATTCGTTCCCTGGTTTTACTAAATCTTGGCCACGTTGTAATCATTTGTTCCCTTGATTTAGTTAAATCAAAACGAGGAAATTAATTAGTTCAATGTGGCCAACATTTACTAAAACGAGGGAACAAATTTATAAGTCGTGGCCATGATTTACTAATTCATTCAGTCGTTGTAGTTCAATTATAGCCACTAATTAAGAATTCGTTCCCACGACTTATTGTTTTTTCTCCTCATTTTGATTGAACTAAATCAAGAGAACGAATTATTACAACATGGCCACGATTTAGTAAAACAAGGCAACTAATTATTATATTGTGCGCACGATTTACTTAAAGCGAGGGAATGAATTAGTAAAACGTGCTTACGTTAAAGTAAGTATTTATTAATCAAGTAAAGGAACTAATTATTAATTCGTGGCCACAATATAATTTTTTTTTTTCATGGCAGAATTAGGCTACTTTTAAGTTGTTGCCTCGGGTAAAGAAATGTTTTCCGCAGGTTTATTTCCACTCCCCGAAAGTACAATTTCGTTGCTCCAACGCCCCCAGACGTACAAATTCAGTGTAGAATTCGGCCGCCCGAATCCTGGCAGTCTTGCCGCATGTCATGTGCGGGGCTCCGTATCTATCTCTACCCACTGCATTTCTAATATTCCTCTCTGGCACTCTCCACTTGTCTTCCTGTCTTTCTCTCTGCATATTTCTACTGGCTGCCTGTGTGTGTCTCCACCCCTTCTGGCTCCCTCTGCTGTCTTGGTTGTGAACCAACAGCCTCCAGAAGACAAAAGCTGGGTGTATTCTCCTCTGCACTTCGGCACAGGGTCTAAGACCCTTCCAGAGGATGAAGAGGAGAGTGAAACAGTAAGTGTGGATTCTGTCACGGTCGTCCTGGGTTTGTAATTCTTGAGAGTTGACGATTATACCTTGCGCATTAATGAATTAATAGCCACAGTATTCAAACACTGTTAATGTGTCCCAACAGTAATCAGACCTCAGGAGAGAGGAGCAGCTACAAGGTTTGGACTCTTCGTCCGGAAGCTCTACTGGTGGGAATTTTTCGCAACTCGGCTACATTTTTATCGTTCGTTCGCCCACTCCACAAACAACAACAAGCGAGTAGTAATACCAATGTCCAGATGTATTTATGAGTAAAAATTAATATATTTGTTTAATTATTTTATTTTAGTTTAATTGTTTTGTTTATCATTCATTGTCTAATTTATGTACTTGTTAACGTGTTCTCCGATTTGAGCTATGGGATGCAAGACTCCTCCTAAAAGTGGGCTGTATGCTATTTTTTAATTATTATTTTTTAAATTTTTATTTATTCTTTTGGGCTTCATTAAAAAAGAAAGATGTTTTATAGTTAATCTGCTACTCTGGTTGTTAATGCACATTGGTTATCAGGTAGCTTCGTTCCTTAACTATTGAAAAAACACATTCATTTGTTTTATTTCTATTTAATCTGCATTATTGCAATTGACCCCAAATGAGATTTCATATTGTGTTCCATTTCTGCAGAAATCTGCAAATTTTCCCCCCAAAATCAGTACAAATTCATCAGGGCTAAAATATGTTAAGCCAGAAGATGGGACCAAACTTATTGTGTGGGAGGCCAAATATGTAAAACTTGTTACCATATCACAATCATTTCACTATCAGAAATATTTGTTCAAAAATTTTAAACTGTAAATCCACATGTATAGAATTTGTGTGTGTGCCTATGCATTGAGTGTGTTTGTGGTTTTGAGTAAGCGAGTGTATCATTTTACAATGGAAGTGTGTGACACTGATTCTTATAATGTGCAGTGGCCAGTTGCTATTGATATTGCTGTTGTGTCTAAAATAAAAGGACTACTGCAGCAATATATTTGTAAAGTGTAGCACACACATATTTTGGTTGCCTTAATTTTTTTTTGCCAACCTAAATCCTACTGTTCAGTCATTCACTGATTCAGTCTTTTTTTTTTCTGGTTCACGAATGATAGTGTCTTAGAGAATTTGTATATAGATCTTTAAATACATATAAAATATATTTTAAATGTTATTTGAACTTTTATTTTGTATTTTATTTTGCAAAAGATGTCCAAGCCTAGGTCCACACAACCCCACCCATTCTTCCAGCGTCGAGGCCATTTCTTGTGTTTTCTTTGTATCATATGCGTAAACTTTACAGTTCGGATTGTAAAGTCTATGCGGTCTCAGACATACAACTGTATCAATCGCTTACTCTTCCAACAGTTGAGCCGTGTTTGTGTGTGTGGTCAAAAAGCTGTGTGCCCCAGCCCTCAATATCAAGAGCATGACAAAACGTGAGTCTACTTACATCGATGTACAGCATAGACATTTATCCTTCTTAAAAGACCACAACCAATGGACCGGTGTGTGTACATTTGTTCAGACCCTTCAAATAAATACAACTCTTGATTCACAGGTTTCTTGGTTTTTATTTTTTTATTAGGCCTAGTGTTTCTTGTACCATTCAGAATTTCCTAACAAAGTTCAACAGAAAAAACTACAATGTAAACATTCATTTTTGGTTTTGATTTGGTACAATTTGAAAGTTCAACCGTTTATTAAACACTCCATGAATGCCATTAAATGAATTACACACCCGTTACAGTCAGTACCTTGAATTTGATAGGACGGCAACAGCTCTTCCAACAGCACTGGGACTTTTTGCTGTACATGGATCACTCCGCTTCTTTGCGTTCAGAGCGTAAAGTGGCAGATGACGTAACTGCAGTGCAGTCATTATAAACAAAAACACCAGGGGCCTCATTTATAAAAACATGCATACGCACAGATTTGATCTTGAGTGTGTACACTAAAATCCACACCAACATTCGTCTTTATAAAAACAGTCTTTGATGTGAAAACGTGATTAGCCACGTTAGGCTCCAACCAAAAAAAAGATAAAACCGGCACCCTTTAAAATGAATAATTCACATGTATTAGGGGAAAAAAAGAAAAAACTATTTACCATTGATTTGACTTATAGCTGTAAATATCATTTAACTTCTTTGCGTTTGGAGCATTTAAAAGCGGCAGACTCTTAAGTGTTCGTATGCTAAAATCCATGCCAACATTCTTTATAAAAAACGGTCTTTGACGTGGAAAAGTGCTTAGCACCACGTCAGGTTCTAACCAATAAATAAGGTGAAAACAGCAAACCTTAAAATGAATACTTCTCACGTATTAGAAAAAAATAAAATTGAAAATTACCTACCATTATTTTTTAAACGCTTATTCCAAAAGCATAAAATGCAAGTACCGTGAGTACAGGTTTGCATAAAACCAGTCCAATCGCTGTTCAAAACGGGGGTAAAAATTAAGGGACGCTTCAACCCGTGGACTAAAAAAAACAAAAACCCACAGCAATCGTTTAAAAGTAGCCCAAACTTGGCACTGCCTCAGAAGATAGTTTAGAAACTGACCAAAAAAAAAAAAAAATTGATGAAACAGGTGGGTCAAATTGACCCGCAAACATAATACAAGTTGTACACACATTCCCCTTTGCTAGCTCAGTCAAGATGTATCATAGGCCAACGTGATGGGAACATGTTTGTTGAGCTGCCAGTAATTAAATGCCACTTTCCACTTGGGTTTAAGACAGGCCAAACTGTAGAATTGTAGTTGGAGTAAGGTTAAGGATAACGGTCAAAAGCAGTGAGGGGTATTTGTGTTGCTGCACAAAGGTAGGCAGGGCATTTGGATCTGTGGGAATACATACCGTATGGACGTCTGTGACTCCACAATCATAGGAATCTTCATAAGAGATTTCCTTGTGAATGCTAAACATGACTAAAAAGGACCACACAACATCACTGTGTTCTCAATGTTGAGATTTATTAGCAAACCTTTAACAAAGGCAATTTCTTGGAAAGCATCACAATAAAAAGTAGGGAAAAAAAACAAAACATTTGGTCTCTAAAAGTCATAAGCAAAACTAAAAGCGTACCATTCGGCACAAATACAAATATGTAACTTGACAAATCAATTGGAAAGCATATTGAGTGGGGTGGAGGGAATCAGATGTGGAAGGCAAAATATTATGATTATGCATTTCTGTCAATCCTGACGTCAATCTCTCGTCCATTGAGCCGGTAGCCGTTCATGGTACGACAGGCTCGCTCGGCAGTATCAGGACTATCAAAGCGCACCACACCACAGCCTTTGGATTTGCCATTCTCCATCTTTATGTCTGCATACTGCACAATGCCTGTTAGAAGAAATGCATTTTGTCACAATGATTAATGAAACAATGCAGAAAATTGATGGGTTTGCTAGACATGGAAAAAAATAAATAAATAAAAAACTCACCACATGAATTGAAAGTGTCCTTCAACATCTTCCAGGTGAAGTCAAATGGCAGCTGTAAAAAAAAAAAAAAAAAAAAAACATTACAAATGGGAAGAAAAAAAAAATATGTATATACACACAACATTTGAAAGGTTGTCTTTAAAATCAAATTATAACTCTGAAACAACTTTTCTTGTCTGCTGATGTAACAAAAGCTGTGTGGGCAGGAACAAATATAGCCAACAATAACAGTTTGTGATCATACATGCAAAATCAAACGCTTACATTTCTGACAAAAATCTGGCAGCCCTTCCTAGCATTGGCTCCACCAGCCCCTGGCCCTCCTTGTCCAGACCCACTGAAAGGAGTGCCGAAGTTGCCACGGTCCATATCAGCAGGTCTATCAAACTGACCACCAACGCCACCAGAGCCCATACGATCCATGCTGGAACCCATGCGGTCAAGACCTGAAGAGGGGAAGCGGTCCATGCCACCGGAGCCCATGCGGTCGAAGTTTGAACCCATTCGGTCGAGGCCTGTGTTCATCCTGTCCATGCCCATAGGAGAGGCAAAGTCCATTCCGCCACTCATACGATCCATGCTGGACGGGCCCAAGCGGTCGAACCCACCAGGGCCCATGCGGTCCACACTGGAGCTCATGCGGTCGAGGCCTGATCCCAGCCGATCCATACTGGGCCCTAGCCGGTCAAGCCCTGAACCCATTCTGTCAAAGCCAGTTCCCAACCGGTCCAGATCAGACATGCGGTCCATGCGATCCATTCCCATTCGGTCTAGTCCTCCCATACGGTCCATTCCACCACCAAGCCGGTCCATGCCAGAATTCATGCGATCCATTCCCATGGTGTTTCCTGGCAATCAATTAAAAAGCAAAATTTAATATAAAAATAAAACTTTATACTAAATTTGTTTAATAAATGTAAATGAGGAAAGATTGAAAAAAATCACTAACCCATTCCTCGGTCAAAAGAGTCTCCAAAGTTGCTACGGGACATTCCCATGTCATTACGGCCACCAAATTCTCTATCAAAACCACCGCCAATTCCACGATCCATATCTGCAATAAAAAAGGTTTCAATCTTAAAACTAAACAGCAAACAAGATTTTAAAAATAAATAAATAAATAAACAAACAAACAAACAAACAAACAAACAAACAAGCGCATTTACCATTCATTCTTCCCATTCCAGAGGGTCCAAAACGATCCATGTTGTTCATGCCTCCTCCAAAATTATCCATGCCTGAAATATAAAATTTAAAATTTTCATACTATATACTACGCAAAAAACAAAACCCACACCATTACACAAGTCACAATTCTCAGTACATAAAAGCAACTTAAATTCTTGAAGATAAAAATGCAGTGACAATATAAATGAAAACACTGAAGATAATTCAATATTCTTCTGCAGTTAGTATGTAGATGCAGTTTGGAATCACCAATCCAAACGGACCGACCACCTTTAAACTACAAGTCATACCCCTGAATGTTCTTTCCAGATCAATAAAAAAAAAAAGTCCAAAACAGACCCCCCCCAAAAAAAAAAAAAAAGGTTGATGAGATGTCCTGAGAAACACATACCTCCCACTCTACCCATGCCACCAAAGCCCATTCCATCCATTCCTATAAAGACAATTATTCATGGAGAGGGGTGGGGAATGATGGTCAGTGTGTACATGCAGGAAAAAAAAAAAAAAAAAAAATTCCAAAAAAGTTCAACTGGCAACATGCTTTTACCTCCTGGTCCCATATTGCCCATTCCACCCCGGTTGAGCTGGGTAGCGTCAATGGGTTGACCACCGGGTCCCAAACCGAGACCGACACCGCTCAGACCACCTGCATGATATTGTGGGAATTGGTTTAGAGAGGGGAAAAGGGAAAAAAGAAAAAAAAAAAAAACTAGCCAATTGTAAGATGAATGTTCACATGAAGTCATCACTTACGAGGAAGTGCTGGAGGACGATCTGGGGGTGCAAAGTCACCTTTGGGAAGGGATTTCTCATCCTGAAAAGACCGTCATGAAGAGGAAGATTTTGATGAGCTTATTACCAATCATATGGTCAATGTATCGCTAAACCTACATGATTACTTACCAGTTTGACGTGCATGACCCGGTTGAAGAGGAGCTGTCCATTGAACATGGCTAACATCCATTAAGGAAAACTTTAAGCATTGCACATTTTATATTACACATTAAATAACTTTATTCCACATATCAAAAGCTATTGTGAAGGATACAGACTGCTTGAACGGCCTCAATGGGCATCTCAAATGTGACCGTTCCCATGCCTCTGCTTTTCCCATCCTTATCCTCCAGGATATCAGCACGCACAACCGCTCCAGCCATTCCGAACACCTCTTTGAGCTTCTTCCAGCCAACTTTGTAGTCCAGCTGTACAGACAGATGCCATATGAATAATCAGGGGTCACGTTTCAAAACTTGACGTTTGGTTACACAGTGAATTCAAAGTCTTACATTGGCCACAAAAATGGTGCTTCCAATTTTTCCAGACTGGAGTCCATGGATTATCTCATTGGGAATGTTGGGGTTGTTCATGAGACTGGGAGGGATGTTGACCAGTGGAGGAGCGCCAGGCCCAGGGCCCATCCCCATGCCTCCACCCATGCCACCTCCCATGCCTCCTCCCATTCCTCCACCCATGCCTGGAGGTCCACCGCCGCCACCACCCCCGTGAGCCCGATTAGCTTCACGCTGGGCAATCACTCCATCTGGATCCTGAGAGAGAAACACAGGGGGATTTAGAATTGGGCTGAACAATAGACAAAAATAAAAATGCACAGAGAAACTGAATGTCACCAAAAGACTGGAAATAGATACTTTTAGCTATATTCACCCAATTTTATTAATCTATAAGATGCACTCACCTCCTTGACCTTGAGAGGACGGCCATTCATGACATGTTTGTTGACTTTCTCTACAGCCTTTTTCATAAGTTCTTCAGTTCTGAACTCAACCACACTTCAAGAAGAAAAAAAAAAAAAGTTTCCAAGAGTTGTGGAAAAAAGCAGAACCGACAAATATGAGAAATGATCGATGGGCTGAATGATACTTACGCACAACCCTTTGTTCAGTCAGCACACCAGCCAGGATGAATGAACAAATAAAAAAGTAATGAGAGAAACAATTAGAAAAAAAGCCACAAGACATCATTGACAACTGACTCTGGAAACCTTTAAAAAGTACTTCAGACACTAAATTGATACAAAATATGTATAATCATAATACTTCGCTGTGGTGTTCACTTAGTGCAAAACAGTTACATTTACCGCATAATTACATCCAAACTCAATATGGCTGACAGGATTAATTGACGACCAGAATACACAACCGGCCTTCAGTTCCAATTACGCATTCAAGCTCCATTTCTGTTGTTATCCCACTAGATTCGCTCAACAAATCATTGACGCCATGTTATCCTTGTTTAGTTACTGAACACCACCTGAAGTCCGAAGTGACTCGCAGTGCAATAAATCTACCTCTTAATCAAACAAAAACCAGAATTACTATATAACTGGTTCCACTCAGAACCGCAGTCGGCGTCCTTTTTTGTTCGAATGCCACCCAAGACAACACATTTTGAACTCTCAACCCAGTCCTGAACATCCCACATTAAAATCTAAGAGTACATGTAAGAACTCAAGCGGACAAAGGGAGGTTCGTCTCTTGCACTTACCCTTGATTTGCCTTCTCCGTCCATTAAGTGTTCCACGTACGTTACCTCACCCACTACAAATCAGATTCCAGACGACACACACCAAGGGGAGAGAAGCCGAGAGAACAATTGGGGTTTAGAGCAGACACAAACGGGGGGACGGTGAGAGTGAGCTCGGCCTGCGAGTCCAGAGCCTCCTCCCCCAGCACCTCAGCAGCACAAATTCTGGTACAGGTCTACAAGAAGCAAGCTGTAAAAGGTTTTATGGAAAACTTCTTAAGCTGTCCTTGCTGGGATCCTCAACATCCAAGACTGATCAAAAGGATTTGACCTCCCGAGCCATCGAAAATTGGATGGATTGCCAACTAAGGCCTTTGTTGGACGTCAATGAAAACGTCTGTTAAGGTTAACACGTCTTCGGCTACCTCCAAAACATTCAACACACCTAAACCTTGTCGATAAGGCAAAAAAAAAAAAAAAAAAAGTAACTAAATAAAAATGGCTAAACCTATGTTATAAAATAAAGGTTTTGAAATTACAGAAACCTCATCCACCTTGAACCAACTTGGCTTCCCAACTAAACAATTGGCATTGAGACTCTTGAATTTAATCGATTAGCCAAACCAGCTCCAACAAGTCCCGTTGGATGAACACTCAAGAATAGGATTAGATGCTGACTTTGCATCCGATGAGACTGCAAACCCAAACAAGGTCTAGTATGTTTGTCAAAAACTACATCGAAGAACCACCTGGCATTTCTCCATCAAGAACGTCTGTCCATAAGATAAAACAAGGACCAGCTTAAGAAGCTGCTTTACTCTGTAGACCTGTACCCCCAGAAATCAATCACACATCCATTTTTTTAAGGGCACAATAATGAAGATCTGCTGCAACAACATTCACTCTGGCAAACCTAAAAAAGAAAATGCAATTTAATTCTACAAGCAACAATTTCCACATGAAATTCCCCATGCGTAAGAATCATTAGGCATGGAGGGGGTACTACACATGGATTGGGAAAAATGTGACCACTCATGGGTTGTTCTGAAATACTATCCAACAGGTTAGGGTGAAATCTACACACTTTCTCCAAAGCCAAAGAGACCGATTGATGGCATCAGATTCATAAGAATGGATTAAACTCTGTTCTAAATGTATGTGCAATTCGCACAAGTTTAAAGTGCCATCCAGCCACATTAGGAATCTTGAATAATTTAACGTTATCCACAACAGCCTTTTTCCCCTCAAGACACTTTTCAAACAGCCTTTTTTCCAAGACCACTTCCCCATGATGGGATGTTTATCCTCTGACCTAAAGCAACTGTGTAGTTGGCCACCTTCAAAACTAAAAAAAAAAAAAAAAAAAGTTCCTAACCTACCCTAGGATATACAACCAAGCAACACAAAACCTTACCTTTTTCCTTCATGAGATCTTTCAGCGTTTGCCATTTAACATCATAGGGAATGTTGCTGACAAACACACGGTATCTTTTGTTAGGGTTTCCGTAAGGTTCAAATCGTCCCCCACCACCACGCTTTTGGGGCCTCTCCTTTCTCGACTCATGGTTGGACTTGCCGTTCACTGAATTTCTGTATGGAAAGAAACATGCAAATCAATAGTTTTCTCAAACAACAACCTCAGAGATTGTGTGTGAGCAGTTGTGTTTTCTATTTATTTTTTACAGAGTTGTTTTTTTCCACCTTAAGTTTAAAGACCCAATTTTAGACGTTTTCAGAAATAAAACGAACCAAAAAAAAAAAAAAAAAAAAAAAAAAAAAAAGTGTAACAGGGTTGAATATTTGGCATCAAGCCAACAAGTTTGAGACCAAATGGTTTCCAAAATTATACCTGCCATTATTTAAGAAAAATATGCGTTTCATCTTTTTGCTAACAATAACCTGGGCAACAGGGTTGAGTTCGCAGTTACAGAGATTGATAATTACATTTTAGTAGATACAATTTCATTAAATTTACCATAAATTATTCGAATAGAAATTCAAAGTTTTGTATAAAAAATTAAGTGAAGGGTTTCTTAGATGTTAATGCATCTAAAAAAAAAAACAATTCATCAATATCTAACGAGGGCAACAAACTGAACAGACATGCAACTAGCTTAGGCCAAGCAGCAAACAAAGGACACTCATTTTGTGCTTGTTACCTAACAAAAAGTGTTTCATATGTCGTCTATATGCCTTATTTCGTGTATAAAACACATTTCATGCATGATGTTTCCTTAGCTCGTTTTCTGCCGTTGTGAATCCAACGACTCTTTGTTTCAGCAGGATATGATATGAACCAACCAAACGAGTTTGTCCTTAAGCAAAAAACGATGATATTTTATTTCACCTTAACTATTACGATTATTATTATTATTATTAAAATGCACTCTGCATCTATTACTGTTTTAAACATATAAGAAGCAAAACATGGGGGGGGGGGAACAAGCAGTTGTCGCGTTACCCTTGGCCTGGTTTCTCTGGCGAAGCCTCAGTCGACATTTTGCCTTCAGATGTTTGTGGTTTTCCTCCTTTTTCAGATTATGCAGCTCTAAACCACTCAGACTAGGTCTAGATAAAAAAAATTAAACACGAATTTAAAGTCGTAAAAACAATTCTCAGTCGTGTTGCTGTCCCAGTGAGATGAGGTTTCGCCACTACCGCAGAACGTGTTCAGCCGCCGCTTGAGTCCTTTGCCTAGTGAAATGGCGGCGCCGCAGAGGGAGCGAAGCTGATATTTGAGGCGAAGAGAGGCATGATGGGAAACGGTGTGACGCATTCTCGTTTAAACCTCTCAGGAAAGCCGCCCAAAGTGTAGCCCACATAAAACGTGATTTCTGTAATGCACAAGATGAAACTACTGTACATTTGTTTTGGGACTGTAACTATACCAAACATTTTTGAAGATCTTTTTTGTGTACATTAATTTTTTTTTTATTTTGGAAATATGTTCTATTTGGTTTTGTTAAGGAGAAAAACTTTGAAAAGGAATGTACGTCTCCTAGCGAAATTTCATTTTCATAAATGTACATTTTCTAATCATAAGCCATTATTCAAAGTTTTCTCAACGAATTTCACCAATACCTTCAAATGCTTTCCGTATCAAAGAACGCCAAAGCAAGGAAAACATTATCTTGTGTTCTTTTTAAAATCAGCTATTTTTACTTGTATTTTATTTATTTATTTGGTTATCTTTGCTTGTATTATTATTGTATTTTTTTTTCTTCTTCTCTTTCCTTTGGCGGTTGTTCTTGTTCTCCCTATTGGTGCTATTTATTATCTATCTTCCAACTGTATCTTTCTTTCTTTATTTGTAATACTTCAGTGTTGTTATACTTGTAACCATCATATTATAATAATAATTCGTTAAATTTATATAGCGCTTTTCTGGGTACTCAAACCGCTTTACATATAGAAGGGGGGAATCTCCTCAACCACCACCAATGTGCAGCATCCACCTGGATGATGCGACGGCAGCCATATTGCGCCAGAACGCCCACCACACACCAGCTTATGGTGGAGAGGAGACAGGGTGATGAAGTCAATCAGTATATGGGGATTATTAGGAGGCCATGATGGACAGAGGCCAATGGGCAAATTTGGCCAGGATGCCGGGGTTACACCCCTCCTCTTTTTCGAAGGACATCCTGGGATGTTTAATGACCACAGAGAGTCAGGACCTCGGTTTAACGTCTCATCCGAAGGACAGTGCTTGTTACATTATAGTGTCCCCATCACAATACTGAGGCGTTAGGACCCACATAGACAACAGGGTGAGCACCCCCTGCTGGCCTCACTAACACCTCTTCCAGCAGCTACCTAGCTTTCCCAGGAGGTCTCCCATCCAGGTACTAACCAGGCTCAACCCTGCTTAGCTTCAGTGGGAAACCAGTCTTGGGCTACAGGGTGATATGGCTGCTGGTGCATTAATTATGACATTAATGGGTTGATTTCTATTTACAAACAACAGAATTCAACCTCTTCTTTTTGTTAATTGAAGATCTATGTAAATAAATGAAACAAATGCGAAATTAAATGTTTAAAACCACCTTCTAATCAAAGAGTGAATTAATAATTCAATTCAATGTTTATTATTAAAAATTGTGCCTTTACCATCATTTCCACCACACTGCACAATTTTGCTTCTTATAATGTATTTTCAAAAGTTATATTTCTGTATCATCCAAGTCTCTCTGCCTAACTGTCGGTGAAAAGTTGAAATATGTGTGACGAAAACTTCCGGTCACTTCCATTCAAGCTGTCATTTTGTCAAATTATGCATGTGACTATAAAATGCACATAGGAACATTTTTGGACACTGTTGTGTTGACCTTCTTTGAATTGCAATTCCTTTTTTTAGTTCAGGTTAAATTCCTATGAAATGTACAATGTAATACCAAAATGTAGAGCTTTAGCTCATTAAAATGGGTTGTTTAAAGTAATCATGAAATTGTGCAACATTTTAGCAATCTCTAAAAAAAGAACAACCGCACAGTTATCAGATCCAGAGCATCATTTTTAATTTGCTTTGCACACTTTTCTTGGCTGATTTAAAGCACCAACATATTTTGGTGAGGACATTACAGACATCTTTCTCTTAGCCACTGCACAACATAAACATTGTAGTATTTCAAAAGTTCAGAGTGATAAAAATCCTGTGCTCGAACAAATGAAAACAAAACAAGCAAAATGATATACAGTATGAATACATTAAAACACACACTGGCAAAATTAGAGATATTTTAACGTAATCAACAAACTATGTGAACATGTTTAGTTCAGATCCGCTTTGTAAATGTCTCCTTTATAAAACTGCAACAAAAGTTAAACCCCCCCTCAGAAATTTACAACAGAAACCACATTTCCATTATAAATTAGTGAAAGTGCCATTGTATTTAAATAAGAAAGCATGCATTGGAGGAACAGATAGGTTCGGTTTCATTAACAACATCATGTGAGCTGCTGAACTGCTCTTGCAGGGTTGCATATTGTGGCTCGCCAGCTCATTGGCATCCACTGCAAGTTAATAAAAAAATACAAATAAAATTATGAGTTCAACATTGTCCCTCTCGTCCTAAAGTCCTTCATATGCAACAACATCTACATCTATGTTTATATCATACATGTATTGTTAAGGTTATAGGTAAGAATTGCATTGTAATATTTTTGAAATTGCACTCTGGATGTATTACCCTACATTGCAAAATAACCAGGGAATGGCCCAAAACATGAAGAAAGCAGAACAATGAGACAGCATTCCTCAAGTTAGCAGTAAGTTGGGAAAGTTGCCTGTCTTTGGTGATCCAAAACCACTAGTTAAACCTCTGCGGTTTGAGATAATGGTTCAAATCAGCACAAAAGAGCAACTTCCTTCCAAAAACACTGAGCAATGGGAAAGACGACGATGATGATGATGGATTATTCCTAAAACCCTTTAAAAAATATCAAAATAATTAATTAATGCCATCATAGTTTGTGTATCTATTGCACAATATTTTCCCCTTACAAAAAAATCCATTTAGAGAGGAAAACAGTTTTACATTAAAGGTTTTATTCCTCTGGTGACATCTCTCCCATTCTCCATGGTGAAATGAGCTCACGGGAGACAGGGGGTTGGATGAATCTGAGGGAAAAACTTTTGCATGTTCGAATTCCCAACTACAGAAGCACCTTTTGGTTTCAAACTCACTTGTTTTTGGCACTGAACTTTGTCAGCGCCGCTCTGCCGCGTGAACTACAAGCGTCTAACCACAGGCCGATCAGCTGCGTCCTTTAAAACAAAGTGGTCAGCAAATAATCCAGACATTCATGGGCCTGTCTGCTCCACACACACACACACACACACACACACACACACACACACACACACACACACACACACACACACACACACACAGAACCCTGGACCTACAGCACACAACACTTCTTAATAACAGAGACATCAGTTTATCTACACATTTACAATTGAGACGCATCAGAATTTACAATAAAATAATTCATGGACCTACATTATCTTAGGTAGCTCATTTTATTAGCCTTAAAGGAACAGTTCAACACTTATTATTTACTCAACCTCATGTTGCTCCAAATTTTTTTGTGAAACCCATAAGTAAGATTTCTGACCAATTTTCACAGATGTTTTCCAGAATTAGTGCTGCACGATATTGAAAAAAAAAAAACTTTCATTGCGATATTTTGTTTTTCTGCGATGTATATTGCGATATAAAAATAATTTCACCAGATGATTTGAATAGCTCTATTTGAAAATAATTAATCATTCTAGAATAATTGGGGTGATTTTGTATGGGAGTGAATCTGCATAGAAAATAAATCACAAGCATAGATAAATACAATCTAAATAAGTAAATCAAAGTTGATTAATCAAATGTAAAATAAATGAATAATCAAGTGTAAAATAACAGTCTTCACTGTATAAATGAAATATAACTAATATAATTAATTAATTAAAACAATTTATCTTTGTTAAAGCTACAAAAGTCATTTTCTCTTTATCTTTTGTTGTTTGATCACCACTGGTGTGACAAACAGCTGCGGGTACATTAGGCTGCTGTCCCTTTAAGACGAATGCACGGATCTAATATAAATGACACATTGACGCACAAATTTTTTCTCAATTGTTTACAACGCATAACCGACTGTGTTCATGAGGATACTCGCTGAGACGGGCATTTTGACTGCACATGTCCATTTAAGCTTAAAAGAAAGAGAACTGAATTCTGCTTTCACATGCTGTGTGTGCGCACAGAAAACAGCGTGCGAGTCCTCTTGTGCTTGATGCCTGACTCGACTTAAAAACACATGCAAATGATAAACTTTCACTCTATGATGGTTAAACTTTGCTGAACAGGGAGCCCGTACGGATCACGGATCAACTACGATCCCTATACTTAACATCTCACATCCTGCAATGTCCTGCAAATCGCGATATTGATGCTAAAACGATATCGTGCAGCCCTATCCAGAATGGTAAAAAAAAGTGGTCCATACAATTTGTGCACTATATTCCAACTCCAAAATTTAAGCTGTAAAGGCCCGTTCACACCAAGGACCGTAACTATAAAGATAACGATAAAGATATTGTTCTAAAAATCGCTCTCAATATTAAAGAATACCAGAGTTCACACCACATCTATAATGATAATGGCACAGAGAAACAATATTGCTGGAATCACTTTCAGAACGATTTTATCCAGCTAATGAACAATAAAAACATTGACAGCCAATTAGAATCCATCCTGCTGTCACAAGCTCGAGCATTTAAAGTGACAGACAAGCACGCGCTTAGAATAAACAGAACGATATCGTCCGCTGGAGTGGACGCTGATATAGTTATCGTTCTTGGTGTGAACGGGCCTTTCAAAAATAAACTAGGCATGGCAAATCAGCTAGATTTCAGAGAATCAGGGAAGATTACTCTGTTCATATGGACTTGGAAACAAGCGCATGGTTCATGAATCGGTAATGATTCGTCAAAATTGTTTAACAATAACAGCAGTTAAGATTGGAAAGACTTGAGGGTGAGTAAATCATTTTCAGGTGAACGATTACTTTAGTGACCTCTCCTGCAAAAGTTCAAGCCTCTAACAATGTGCACACTTTCCGACCTAGATCTTCCTCAGCAAGTGCATAAGGCGCAAAAAGTCCACTTTAGGAGTGGCAAATGTGCAATTATTACAACACCGCATATCCCAAAGAACCATTCCCACAGGTTGCACATCTCATGTAGGGAACGTAAAGCTCTGATGGTTGGTGTTTTGCGGATTCTTCTTGCACCAATACGATACACAGCTAAAAGACGCCTTTGCTTGATACTGCAGTGCCATTCATGGATGACGGTTTTATTACTGGTCTGGCAATGATGTTTAACTTCACAATTACTTCCTCTGTGGCTTGACCTGCATCTTTCACAAGATAAACTGCTACAAAATCCCAAGTATGCTATCCTCAACCTCAGCCATTTTATACTAGCTAAACACCACAAAGAGCCAGAGCTTAAAAAAAATGCATACTGTAAACACACATAAACATTCGTCTTCAAACACTCACCAAAAAAATGAAGGGAAAAAAAATGATTACAGCCATTTGAAAGTGATTCAGAACAATGAACTGTAGAGGTCTGTTTGCATCTGCACTTACCATAACTCAACAACAACGAATAAAGTTGCCACATATTTGCATCCCAAAAGCGTACACGCATCTACATTTTATCAGTTCACATCTAGGCTACGTTGTCAGAATGTGCTACGACTTTAGAACCACCGTGTGCTGTTTTATGCTGTTCGGAGACCATTCGATTTGGAAAAACAGCCTTTGATTCGTACGCAAAATTGACACGAACAGTCACCAAATTGATGATTTGCAAAATGAAATAGGCATGCATGAAAACCTGCGTGTGTCCACGGCAGAATCATGCCGATGGCGGCATGTTATTGCACTCTTTTTTTTCGTCAACTGCCTACATTTTAAACGTCCGCTACAGAAATACATCAGCCTCCACATTCATTGCCCAGGCCACCTCACAAAGCACAAAGGGCCCTATAATACTCATGTCGATTGAAGCTTAGAGCTTACTCGTTCACTTAGTGCGTATATATTTATACATTTATATTGACTAAATCGTATAGGAGCCACGAGGACTACGTTCGCGAGAATCGCTTAGGAGCGACTCCGTCGGGTTAAGATGGAAAGTACTTGAAGGTAGATGAGTAGAAAAAGAATACATCAAAAACGAAAGAAAGGTTTGGTTTTAAGCTTCAGCAGCCATACGTACTCGAGTCGTAATCCCTCGCCGCTGTGCTCAAAGGAATTGTCTATACACATAAGTTAGATTTCTGATTGTTTCAAATACAATGCATACTGAACGGTATAGGGCCTCAGCGTGGCTGTTCAAGCCCCAAATAAATAAAAGGTTTCTTTAAACAACACACTCAAAAAAAAAAAAACATTAAAAGAGACTGATGAACAAAAAAAATAAATGAAGTGCTCACATATTTAGATAAAAAGGATTAAATAGAAAAGAATGCATCCAAAAAGTGCCGCGGCTCTAGTTGACGACGCTGTGTCAAGAACCTGAAGCACGCTAATACCACTGCGATCGGGCCACGTTCCCCTGCACCACGTCTCTCATACTATGGTCTCGTCTGCTGACTTTTTCAGCAGCTTTGTGGAAAGCAAGGAATGCTGGGTAGAGTGTGCACCCTTGGTGTCAGGAATGAGCAAGCGGACTTTCTGATTGGTTCGTCTCCACTCAGAGTACAACTGACAGTGGTAGCGGAATGAGACCTGCAAAACAAGAATTTTTTTTTTTTTTTTTTTTACATTTTTGGTTTAAGGTCCTACAGTTTAAAATGGTGAATATTATGAAGAACACACCTGGGTGACATTTCACGCCAAAATCAAAAAGAAAAAATGCAAAAAAAGAAATTATGGAGTATGAGAATCATCATGTCAGGACACAAAGATGTTTCCTGTATTAAAATCAGCACAAATTAAAGGCATTACAAAAAAAAATGTTACTATGTAACGGTAAACAATTTATATTTTTCTTTGCATTACGGCAATGAGAATCAGATTTTTCTTTGCATTACGGCAATGAGAATCAGATTTTTCTTTGCATTACGGCAATGAGAATCAGATTTTTCTTTGCATTACGGCAATGAGAATCAGATTTTTCTTTGCATTACGGCAATGAGAATCAGATTTTTCTTTGCATTACGGCAATGAGAATCAGATTTTTCTTTGCATTACGGCAATGAGAATCAGATTTTTCTTTGCATTACGGCAATGAGAATCAGATTTTTCTTTGCATTACGGCAATGAGAATCAGATTTTTCTTTGCATTACGGCAATGAGAATCAGATTTTTCTTTGCATTACGGCAATGAGAATCAGATTTTTCTTTGCATTACGGCAATGAGAATCAGATTTTTCTTTGCATTACGGCAATGAGAATCAGATTTTTCTTTGCATTACGGCAATGAGAATCAGATTTTTCTTTGCATTACGGCAATGAGAATCAGATTTTTCTTTGCATTACGGCAATGAGAATCAGATTTTTCTTTGCATTACGGCAATGAGAATCAGATTTTTCTTTGCATTACGGCAATGAGAATCAGATTTTTCTTTGCATTACGGCAATGAGAATCAGATTTTTCTTTGCATTACGGCAATGAGAATCAGATTTTTCTTTGCATTACGGCAATGAGAATCAGATTTTTCTTTGCATTACGGCAATGAGAATCAGATTTTTCTTTGCATTACGGCAATGAGAATCAGATTTTTCTTTGCATTACGGCAATGAGAATCAGATTTTTCTTTGCATTACGGCAATGAGAATCAGATTTTTCTTTGCATTACGGCAATGAGAATCAGATTTTTCTTTGCATTACGGCAATGAGAATCAGATTTTTCTTTGCATTACGGCAATGAGAATCAGATTTTTCTTTGCATTACGGCAATGAGAATCAGATTTTTCTTTGCATTACGGCAATGAGAATCAGATTTTTCTTTGCATTACGGCAATGAGAATCAGATTTTTCTTTGCATTACGGCAATGAGAATCAGATTTTTCTTTGCATTACGGCAATGAGAATCAGATTTTTCTTTGCATTACGGCAATGAGAATCAGATTTTTCTTTGCATTACGGCAATGAGAATCAGATTTTTCTTTGCATTACGGCAATGAGAATCAGATTTTTCTTTGCATTACGGCAATGAGAATCAGATTTTTCTTTGCATTACGGCAATGAGAATCAGATTTTTCTTTGCATTACGGCAATGAGAATCAGATTTTTCTTTGCATTACGGCAATGAGAATCAGATTTTTCTTTGCATTACGGCAATGAGAATCAGATTTTTCTTTGCATTACGGCAATGAGAATCAGATTTTTCTTTGCATTACGGCAATGAGAATCAGATTTTTCTTTGCATTACGGCAATGAGAATCAGATTTTTCTTTGCATTACGGCAATGAGAATCAGATTTTTCTTTGCATTACGGCAATGAGAATCAGATTTTTCTTTGCATTACGGCAATGAGAATCAGATTTTTCTTTGCATTACGGCAATGAGAATCAGATTTTTCTTTGCATTACGGCAATGAGAATCAGATTTTTCTTTGCATTACGGCAATGAGAATCAGATTTTTCTTTGCATTACGGCAATGAGAATCAGATTTTTCTTTGCATTACGGCAATGAGAATCAGATTTTTCTTTGCATTACGGCAATGAGAATCAGATTTTTCTTTGCATTACGGCAATGAGAATCAGATTTTTCTTTGCATTACGGCAATGAGAATCAGTTTTTTCTTTGCATTACGGCAATGAGAATCAGATTTTTCTTTGCATTACGGCAATGAGAATCAGATTTTTCTTTGCATTACGGCAATGAGAATCAGATTTTTCTTTGCATTATGATAATGAGAATCAGATTTTTCTTTGCATTACAGTAATGAGAATGAGTTTTTCCTTGCCAAGTTTCTAAAAATGCAATAAAATTTCGGATCTAATGCAATGATTAGACAAACATTTTTTGGTCCTGAGACTTCCCCAGAAGATATATGAACATGTTTTAATATTTAGACCACTTCTATTATTGATGGCTATCAGGATGTAAAGAGAGTTTCAACCAGTATAACAAAAAGTGTTTATAAAACAAATTACCCTATTTTCACCCTACTTATAAGCGCGATCTGCTGTGATGTCACAATCTTGATGCATTGTGATCTATGGATCTCCCTTAAGTGTACATACTGAGTAGACTCGCTCCCTCTGTCAAAATCGAGGGGGGCGAGGGTCTGTCCAAATAAACTTCCATCACCCACTTGAAGTTTAACACTATCACCATCAGCGGTGATTCCCTTGAGGGAAAGTGCTTAGGGAAGTTCATGAGTGTATGTCTGATACACTAAGTGGAGTTAAACGCAGTCCTTGAATTAGCTGGTTCAGGTATGTTTAAATAGGGTTGAAGCTAAACTCTGCAGGACAGTGGTCCTCCAGGAACAGAGTTTGACACCCCTGATTTTCACTGTAAAGGAGCGGTGACTGTTAGGAACGAGAATTTTTTTGCAATGCAGTAATGAAAACAAGATTTCTTTGTATTACGGTAATGAGAACAAGTTTTTTTGGGATTATGGTAGAGAACGAGATATTTTTTGCATTGCAGTAATGAAAACAAGATTTCTTTGTATTACGGAAATGAGAAAAATATATATTTTTGTGACTATGATAAAGAGAACGAGATTTTTTTTGCACTGTAATGAAAAGATTTCTTTGAATTACAGCTAATGAGAACAATCTTTTGCAGTACAGTAATGAAAACAAGATTTCTTTGTATTACAGTAATAAGAACAAGTTTTTTTACATGATGGTAAAGAGAATGAGATATTCTTTGCATTCATTGCAGTAATGAAAACTAAATTTCTTTGCATTAAGGTAATGGGAATTTTTAAACATTTAACACAAAGCATTATTTCTTATTTATTTTCTTTTGATTTTTGGGGTGAAATATGACCCAGACATGTTCAGACTTCAGACAAGTCAACTGAAGCATTCTGAATAAAACATGTAAATCCATTTGAATGGTTTGTAATACACTACCAGAGTCCAGAGGACGTAGATGGTGAAGAGTGCGATGGTCAGAGCGATGAGGCCGACTGCCTCCAGGCGACTGTTGAAGTGCAGGTGGTCCTGTGCACCCCGTAAACACAGCCAGCCAGAGATGGCCGCCAGGGGTGTTATAAACAGGAAGCACACCATGTCACAGAAGAGGGTGCGCTTCTCATTCCGGGGGCCCGGGTCCCTGAGCCACTGTTGAAAGATGATGTGAGGTTTAGAGATAATCAGGGCTTGACATTAACACCCGGGTGGATTTCAGCAACGTCGTGTAACATTCACTCCTATTAGCCACTTTGGCAGGCTGAATTTTATATATACGGTAATATATATATATATATATTTTATTTTATTTTTTTTTTCAATTGTAGTCTTTTAAAAAGGCATCTGAAATAATAAACTAAGTGCAATGTAGTGTTGTCAAAAATATAGATTTTTTTGATACATATTATCGATACTGAAATATCTGAAACGCTTCCTCCTCATTTCCCGCAGAATAGATACACGATACCAGCTGTGCTTTCTCTCTCGCTCATCTCTTGACAGCGAGTTGACACACAAACCCGCCTCCCCTCACTCACTCCTTTCGGATGAATATTGTTGGTGTTACAGGGCTTGAATTTTGGTGTGGGATTGCGCATAATTTTACTCATTCCCACAGACTTTGTGCTCACCCCCAAAGTGCGCACACATAAAGCCGTCTCTCAGTAGCAAATTAAGTTAGTTTTCGCTTAAAAAGTCAAATACATAAAATGATGTCAAAATGCCGGTCTTGGAGAATATTCACATAAACACAGTCATTTATATTTTAAGTGAATGTAAACAGTTGAGAAAGAAAACTTATGTGTAACAATATAATGGATCCGTGCATCAGGTCTTAAAGTGCATCAGGTCTTAAAGTGACACCAAATTATGAGATGAATATTAAAAATATGGGGTTTTCCCCCATGGTATCGATGTCAAAATTGTGGCCAGTGAAAATGCTGAGTGGCTAATAACTTTGGAAAACCACTAGCCACAATGGCTGGTGAGCAAAAAAGTTAATGTCAAGCCCTGGTGATAATGTATAAACAGCAGTTTTGCCCAATATTACAGTTGACATTCTTAGATACAGACCAGTTTGAACAATATTTTTTATCATTTAATTGAAAAGTGCCCAACAATGCTATTCAAAGGTAAAGTAACTTATTTAAATGCATTGTTTGAATAATTTCTCAACTGAGAAATGTGTAGCTTAACAATAAGACATGACAAATCAAAGATATAAATAAGTACTTTGCAGAAATATAAATGGCATAAATAACAACAATAGTACTAACAAATATTATTCAAAAATGTATATATAAATTTACAATGGAAAAGTGAGGCCGAGCCATGCAGACGTGGCTAAAGGCATTAACCTTTGTTACCTCTGTGAGGGGTCGGGGCCGGCGCTCAATGGTGAACTCAGTGTGGCACAGCTCACAGTAGCTGGTGTTAGAGGAGGACAGCCACTTCTCCAGGCAGCTCTTGTGGACCGTGCCCAACGTGCCTGTGCAGTCGCACGGTGAGAGAAGCCCCTCGCTGTTGCACACGTCTTGACCCTCGTGGCAGATCCGACAAATTGGTCGATCACTATCGGGGAACAAAGTTAACAGCTTCATCTCTAGGTCACAGAAATGAGCGTCATGTCAAATGAGCGTATTTGTCAAAACTACTCGTTAGGTTTACCGTACGTATGTTTAAATTGCATGATATATAATATTACAAAAAATATTGTTTTGATTTGTTTACCTCTGGGTGCCCAGGGCTTTGATAACAGTAGATAGTAGACGTCCATCCTTGGCCGTGACCTGGGTGACGTATTGGGCCCGGCGGTTGTCAGCCTCCTCCACGGTTTTCGACAGGGCAGCGTTGCCAGTGCAGTCACACAGGGAGCCTGGGAGGTGGCAACACTCCCCTGTGGTCATTTCGGGGCCGTCCAGGAGGGCGGGGGGCAGGGGAACACCGGGGGGAATCAGGGAGCAGCCGCGCTCCCACACCTCAAGTCACAGAGACCCTACCACTGCAGAGAGAAGGAACATTCTGGGTCATTTTGGGAGGGAATAGAACATTTTGGCAAGATTTTGCAAGCAAAAATGGTAAATTGTCTATTATCAATTGTGTAGTGATGTATGAAGTACGGCCCACACTTTCAAACCAAGCAGGTTTCTGCTGGTCCATGCTGTGAATCCATGCGACCAGCTGAAACCAATGCAAAATCTGCATGAGTAAATATCACACCCATATGCAAAATACCAGATCGTGTGGATTCCTATTGAAATGACTTGATTTCACAACAAAAAAACGTGACTGCACCCTAATTATATAACTATAATTTTTGCTATTAACAAAATATTGCGTCCTCAATACAAGTTTGGCTTAACAAACACCATTTGTGGCATAATACTGATTACCACAAAAAATAATTTCAAATGGTCTTTTCTTACAAAAGAAGCAAAAATCTGAGTTACAGTGAGATACTTGCAAAGAAAGTAAATGTGGCCAACTTGTAAACTTGTAAAATACTCACCGTTTTAATAGTATAGCTACAAAAACAATGTGTGTGAAGTTGTGAACATCATTTTTGTGTGAATAAACACTAATGTTTGTGTAATGTTACACCCAATTTGTAAAAGATGTAAACCCTAAAATGACTGAATTTTTTTTTTTTGTAAAAAATGTTTAATTTAAATGAATTAAATGATTAATTAAACAGCTTTACTGCTCAAATAATAAATGTGTTTTAACAGAAAAAATAGTGTAAGTGAATTAATAAAATTATAAGCTCCACATTTGTGCTTTTAAATCATCTAAAAATTGGCTCATTTGCTTCTATTGTAAGTGCCTAACTGTAACTTGATTTTTGCTTCTTTTTTTAGGGAAAAAAAATATATTATTTATAATATTTTTTGTGATAATTAACATTGTGCCACAAACGCAACTGCTTAACTTGCACTTGAAAAAAAATCCATCTAAAAATAAATAATGAATGGAAAAAAAATAAAAAAATAAATTTATATATATATATATATATATATATATATATATATATATATATATATAATTTTTTTTTTAATTTTTTTTTTTTTTTTAAGTTTATTTTATTGTTTAGAGTTTATTTTCAGGGTTCTATTTTACTTTTAAATGTGCACTATAAAAGTCCCACAGAATGTTCACTATATTCCAAACCTGGTGTCAGAAACTATTTAAAAATCAAAAACTTGATTTTATTTGATTTCAGAGCTTGACAGGCATAATCACTACATGTGTTCAACGTGTATAAAAAAGTGCCGTTTGGATATGCTTCAAAACGTCTCCTTTTGTGTTCTAAAGAAGAAAGTCAGTCAACGTTTAAAACAACGTGGGGATTTTTTTTAACACAATATGTCATAAATTATTATTAAACTGAGTATTTAAAGGGAGAAGGCTACATACATTTTAACATTAGACGTTAAGTTTTGGTGTTAAATCCACTATTGTTTTATATAGAATAGTTCTATAGTCTATACAGAACTTCATGCAATTACATCAGAAGTAATCCATTATGTTACTTTTTCAAGGGGAAAGTAATTAAATTACAGTAATTAATTACTTAGTAACGCATCACAACCAAAACTGATTACAATACACATGATAGCAAAAAAAAGGGTTAATTGAACACTAAAGAAAACCTAGTGAGCTGCCTACCTAGGCAGCATTATTCAACACATTTTTTGTGAGATTATGAAATCTAAATATGATCTACTGATCAAACCAACAACATCATAACCTTTTCTAGCATGGGACTGTATGGACAGAAAAAGAGACAAAAAAATGAACAGTATAAATGCACTGCCATTTTAGATTAAATGCTCCCAAAGATGAAAATTAAACATACATTTCTTCCAATGTAGATCTAAATGTTTTATAGATTTCAGATTATTCGTTTTAACAGAAATTAAGTAAATATGGTTTGATTTGAGAATCATTCTTCAACTTAAATACTTGTATTTTAAGTCTTTATTTTTAGCAATAGTGAACACAATCTGTACTACAGTACTACTTACTGTAGTATTTCATTTTTTAGTTTTGTGTAAGAACGTGCACTTGTATTCCCTGTCTTCTTTTATTAATAGTATCAGTCCATCTGATCTGGTTTGATCTGTCTGACACTGGTCTTGGGTGGGCCTTTGGCACACACCACAAGCTGCAAATGAAACATAAATGTCCTCTAATATAGCGTTAAATGTTGTATAGATTTCAGACTATTCGCTTAAATAGAAATTAAACGATTCAATACGTATTGAGACACAGTCAGAGTGAATGTGGAATAATGCAGCTGTATAATTAGGCTGCTAGTTACATTAGCCATGTAGCAAAATATGCCACCAAAGCCTGGGATTACAGATTAAAACAACATTTCTTGTCTAATCTTACCTTTTGAATCTCCATGTTGAGCTGTTATCTTTAAAGGTGAATTCCTTTTGAAAATGGCGCTTGTCTAAAAACGATAAGGTAAAAGTACAAGCCTTGTTTTGGGTTTGATCCTTTCAGCAAACGACTCGGCTTGGCCTCCTACCGACGTCTGTGATTAGCGCCGTGTACGATAAGAGCGTAGAGGGAGGCGCTTCTGTACGCAGCGCTGCTTCGGAATTTACGTAAAGAGCTTTGTGAATAACCGTCATCCGAGAAGTGCCTATTGTTATTATTTCTAAGGATTGTTCACTGCTCATGTGGAGCTTTATGTGTTGTGATGGAAATATGTTTTTTTTTTTTAATCATTCTTTAACTTAAATACTTTGTCTTTATTTTTAGCAATTGTGAACAAAATGTGTTTATGCATCACTTACTGTAATATTTAATTTTTTCAGTTTTGTGCATAAGAACGTGCTTTTATTCATTAAAGAAATGTAATCTAAAAATGTTTAGTTTTTTTGCTACTTTTTTTAATGTGTCAAAATATTTTAGGTTTTTTAAGTAACTTTACTCCCCTTCTTTTGTCATTTTTATCAGATTGTTTAATGTTGAGAATCATTCTTTAGCTTAAAAATACTTGTCTTTTAGTCAATATGTTTAGCAAGTGAACAAACTGAATACGTTTATGCCTTTAATTTAATATTAATTTATAAACTTAATTTAATATTTAATTTTTAGTGCTTAAGATACTTTTATTCCTGTGTTTTTAAGAAACGTCATCTAAAAATCTTAATTTTATTTCTTTGATATATTACTTTTGCAATTGTACAGACACATGACACATGGTAAAAAAATCATAGTAATTTGTTAGAGACTTAATTTGTTTTAGTTTAACCCTGGCCACATTGTTTTTGAACAAAATTATTTAGTTTTTAAATAAAGTCTTGGATTGAAAATCTTAAATTTTAAATCAATAGCAACTGTATAATGCATTTTCTGTCTAACAAAGCCAAAAGAAAAACATCAAGACATTAATTTTGACATAGATAAACCATTGTTATTTTATTATAGATTTATTAATATTTTGAATTAGCTCTTATTTTCATGTTATTTTTAGTTTCATATTTGTGACCCTGGACCAAAAAAACAGTCATAAGTCACACGGGTATATTTGTGGCAATAGTCAACAATACATTGTATGGGTCAAAATGATCGATTTTTCTTTTATGCCAAAAATCATTAGGATATTAAGTAAAGATCATGTTCCATGAAGATATTTTATAAATTTCCTACCATAAATATATATATATATATATATATATATTTTTTTTTTTAAATGACCCTTATGACTGGTTTTGTGGTCCAAGGTCACATTTAGTCATTTTATTATGTACTTTTGTCATTTCATTAGTTTTTTTTTTTTTTTTTTTTTTAAATATTGCTATTTAGGTTTAATTTTTTTTCCCTTCAGTTTTAGTTATTTATTTACAGTTAATAATTTTAGTACTTCAACAAACTTATTTCAGTTTATTGCCAAGGTAACATTTCTAATTCCGTTTAATTCAAGTTTTCCAATGACCAAAATGTCATTGCAGTGTAAATGAACGACCAAAATTTCCATTTTTAGTTGAAAACTGTGTTGTGTAAACAGCCCATTAGTTAATGCTGATAAGTAAAAATAATAAAAATTATGCATTTTGCCATTCATTTAAATGACAAAGGCGTTTTGGGGGCCTGAAAATGCAAACTTTTGAAAAACAGCTTTAGAGTTTTTGAAAACGACAGTTATCATCTCTGTGTAAACTACTAAAAAAAACGATTTGTGGAAAAGGTGACTTCATGCGCATGCGTATTAAGTGTTCAGTCTATAGGCGTGTAGTGTGTCTTTACAAAGTGACATCGCCAACTACTGGCCTGGCATGAATAATACAGCGTTTTAATTGTTTTCGTGGATTCGTGTGAACAGGGATCGTTTGGACAACGCTGTCATCTGTACACAAAAAAAAAAAAAAAGGCAAAGGAAAAACTTCTCAGTTTTTAGTACATTGATAACATACCCTCAATAGAGCCATGAGTCATGCCAAACATGGCGCAGGACACTTATTTTAGGTACAGATTTAGACATACATCATGCTGTGACAGGTGTGTTGTGCAATATGGAGTCAAAAAAAGAAATCATGATTGCAATTGTGACAGTAATTTGGTTTATTTTCCATTTTGATGTAACCTGATAAAAGGCAAAACAGCTGTTGTGACTTCATGGATGTGTAAATGTCACATAACCACACTTGAAAAAGGCATCTTAATCACAGTATGGGAAAACATAAGGCATTTCCAAAATAGCCATATCACTTAAAGTCAAACAATCTAACATAGTGACATTTTCACAGACCGGTGAAACAACTGACCATCTAAAACACTGCGGGCCACTGCATTTTCCCACTGAAGAGCTATAATACTTCAGTAATGCAATGAATATATATATATATATATATATATATATATATATATATATATATATATATATATATATATATATATATAAAAACTGTTATTTGAATAATTTTGCACTAAATGCTTAATAGACGCATTCACATAACTGCTATATATACGGCAATCTGAACGCGTCGATCAAATTGCGCAAATTCACACCCGTCAGCCCTGGCGTAAAATATTGCAGAATAGGACTAAGGGTGTGACGTTTGAAATGTTTAAGAATTGAAATAAAGATGACAGCAGCCCTCCTTTGGTATCAGAGCGATCCAAACAAGACAAATTCATAAAACGCGCACTTCTTTCCAAAGAACTTGCCCATTCTGGGATCTGGCTCAACAGACGGGCGTTTAGTGTGGATCCCAGACAATAACCATCAGAGTGGCTGGAAGCTGAAGACACACTGATCCCTCACCATCCCTTTTCCGTAGGAGCGGATCACACGATCAGCGCCCGAATAATCACTTCCGAGGAAAAACATTTTGCCTAGCAAACATGAATTCAGAGAGTGGATAATAGTAAAGAAGAAAAAAAACAGGGACAAACAAACAAGAACCCCCCCAAAAAAGGAAAAGGAATGTTTACCTAGAGATTCACGCTTCTAAGGGACGTCTAGAATTAGCGTGGAAATCACAACGAGGTAAAAAGAGAAAAAAGCCGTAGCCATAGCACAACACACAGGAGCAAAGCTGAGATAAATAGAGGGGAACTGAAGCCCAATGGTAGAGCCAAGGGAAGTGGGGTCACAGGTTCTGACAGCACTGAAATTTGTTGCCCTTTAACCCATCGGTAGTGGGTGGAACGCTGATGTCCACTACGTTGTTCCCGGGAGACTCGTCATGCATGGACCTGTCGGCGATCTGCTTCTGTGACACGATCCGATAGATTTCTGCAACAAAAAGAGCATGTTATGTTACGAGACATTTCATTTGAGATGCCCAATGGGAATGTGTTAAGCTGTGGTCACATTTATCGTTATTTGTGAATTTTCAGGCAAAATCCAGTCCTTTCAATTTGAATGTTTTGTTCAATTTGGACCCACCTGTTAGTATGTTTTTAAATGCCTCCTCCACATTTGTGGAGTCCAAAGCCGATGTTTCGATGAAGGAGAGATTGTTCTTCTCTGAATAACACAAGATGAGAGATATTTTAACACCTTAAGTAGATCTGTCCTTATCCAACATCATGAAAATGCCAGAGGAGACGCTCACCTGCAAAAGCTCTGGCCTCATCGGTGGGCACGGCCCTCAGGTGCCTCAAATCGCTCTTGTTGCCCACCAGCATGATGACAATGTTGTTATCTGCGTGATCCCGCAGCTCCTTCAGCCAGCGCTCCACATTTTCGTAAGTCAGATGCTTTGCGATGTCATAGACCAGAAGAGCTCCAACTGCACCCCGGTAGTACCTGTAAAAGATCCACACGCAAAACACATAATGAAAATTTATATCATACAGGATCATAGCCAAATTCATATTCAGTAAAGATAAATGGATGTAAATGTTGATTCTGGCAATGATTCAAATATGATTCTTTATTAAATAATGCAGTGCATTAAGAATAAAATTATTTGTAATCAATTTTGATATTTTTAAGTTTCATAGAATTATTATTATTATAATAATAATAATATAAATAATTTTATCAGTAACTATAAAATTATTTTATAGAGTTATTACTATTGGTAAAACATTTATTATTATTATTATAGTAATAAAATTAGAATATATTATATTGGAATATTATTATTTAACTATATAACAACCAATTATCAATAATTACTCTATGAAATTTAGTATACTATAATTAAAAAAAAAGAATTTTAACTTATAATTCTATATTATTAATAACATTTCTATAAAATAAATAAAATTATAATATTATATAGAAATAAAATGAATATCTTTATTTAATTTGATCCATAACTCTGAAATTACTTCACAGAATTATTACTATTGATAAATTATTGTTACAACTACTACTACTATTATTGTTGACAATAAATTAGAGTATTCAAAATATTATAACAATATTATCAATAAAAAGTAAAAAAAAAAACTAGATGCAGTGGATTATGAATAAATTTATTATTTGTAATGTGTCTGTAGATTCATGACGTCTAAAACGTCTTGTTAACTTGTTTTGACTGTTTTAGTCCAGTGACTTTTAATAAAGAATTTGTTTGAATATTATTTGTAATTTTGTCATTTTATCAATAACTAAAATCATTTTATAGAGCTTTTACTATTTGTAAAATATTAACATAATAATAGTAACAAAATTAAAATATATTATATTATTGTTATATTACTATATAACAAGCAAGTATCAGTGGTTATAATATCAATGATATTTCTATAAAAATAAATAAAATTATCATATTAAATAGAATTTAAAAAATAATTTAAAATTAAACAATTTATCAATATCGCTAAGATTACTTTATAGAATTATTACTATTGAATTATATTATACATTATTATAATTATTGATAATAATAAAAAATAAAGAATTTTAAATATTACAACAACTTTAACAATAACAATTCTTAAATTACTTTAGTTATAAAATTATAATAATTTTATCTTTAATCAAAGTATAATATTATCAATAATATTTCTATAAAATAAATAAAATTACCCTTTTATTAAATAGAATTAAAATTAATTGTTTTATAAAATAATTAATTTTTAAATAATTATGTTATTATTGTTTAATTATTTTACTTTTTTTTTTTTTTAGGGGAAAAAATCCCCTAAAATCTATTATTAGATCACAAAAAAATACTTTTTAGACCTTATTTTAGGACCTGCTGCCAGTGCTCATGTACTCACGCTGATGTGATGGCTCTGTAGCGCTCCTGTCCTGCTGTATCCCAGATCTGAGCCTTTATGGTCTTGCCGTCCACCTGGATGCTGCGGGTTGCGAATTCCACACCAATGGTGCTCTTGCTCTCCAGGTTGAACTCATTCCGAGTGAAACGGGACAACAGGTTACTCTTCCCCACACCAGAGTCTCCAATGAGTACCACTAGAAAACATAAGAAAACATCAGGCTGTTTCGAGCAAGACCTGATATCTAATGCCGCTTCATAGGGAAGATATTATAGCCATCCATCACCATACGAATTAAAACATAAAATGAAGGCCAAAAAAACATTAGAAGAGTCCATGAAAGTAAACCACAAACCAAAGTGTGCACCCAAGCATATACAATGTCATAATTTGAAAAGCAGAAACACTAGATTAGTCAGTCATCCATCCTGGTAACTTCAACATTACGAGGCCAGAGAGATAAGAGAGAAGCCGTAATCTACAAACACACACTTCCACTGTCATTTTCCCTTTGCTCCATCAATTTGACACCATAAAAACTGAAATATAAGCTTAGTCGAATTGTATAAAGAACGAGAAATGCATAGAAAATATCAAACAGCTCATACTGTGTCTGTTGCAACGTGGTCACCATTCACTTTTTCTAGACGAAACCTGAAGTAATTCACAAAACGGTTGTAGATAAACTGGAGAAACACAGGTCAAAGCTTTCAACAAGAAATCTTAAGAATAACCAATGTGGCACATTTGTGAAACCTCTATAGACACTTATTTGTGGTTCCTCACTCACTCAAACTTTTTAAAGGGTTAGTGTAAAAAACAGGAACCCAATGTGGGAAGCATTTGAATGGGCAAAATGCGCGCGCACACACACACACACACACATACATACATACATACATACATACATATATACATATATATATATATATATATATATATATATATATATATATATATATATATATATATATATATATATATAGGGAGGGAGGGGGGGAGAGAGAGAGTATACAGTACATATACAGTGTATATATACAAATGTTTTTAGAATGACGTCATGATCATCTACTGTTGTCAACTTCACATTACAGAGTTCATCTGTCAGATTAATGATTTAACTAAATTACGAGTTGTAAATACGTCCCAACTGCAAAAATGCGAACAATTGCAGGTTAATGACCAAATTTGGCCTGTTGAACATCAAGAAAGTACTCTTGTGTAATAAACGACAAAAAGTTTCATATGGCCTAGCAACACAACCACACTAAATATTAAGCAACACATTACTAAACGACTAGAAAGTTGCCAGTTTGTCGACGTTATTGGTATAGACGCAAATTAAAAAAAGTGAATTGAACAGATTTTGTTTACTGTTTAGGTACGAACTGCTTATATTAAAACAGCAAGTTTATTTAGTTCAGTTTAGCTTTTTCTGCAGTTTGAGGGCTATGTAGCTGCTTAGCTAACAATGCAAACTAAATTAATCGAATTGCATAATGGTTTAGTGAATACTGTCGATGCAAATCATGAAAATCACTATTAAAATGTATTAATCTACTTTCAACTTTTGATTCTTTGAAAGTCACCGGTTAATATTTCGATAGCTAATGTCAGCACACTAGCATTCCAGCTAAACCAGCTAGCCACAGTCATTAGGAAACTTGCAGTTTTCCTTGATAATAAAGCAAAACAAAACACGTATATTCTTCTCTTTGATACTACATAAATCACTGACCTTTAAACAAATAGTCGTATTCGTCGTCACGGGTCCCCATGGTTGGTTTACCGCACTGAAATGTTGTTGTTAAGCGACGGATCTCTTGATTAGCGATGTCCGATTCGTGAACGAATCGCTTTTGAGTCGGATCTTTTTAATGGCCGTTTGAACCGCTTTACGAAACAGACTGAATTGATTCGAACCGAGAATTCCCTTCTATTTCGGACAGAGCTGGTTTTAACAGAATTTAATTAAAGCACGCAAAAACGTTTGCAGCAGACTGTCATCAGTATTTAACACCGTCAGGTGAAGGTTTTTGTTAATTTTGAAAGAAATTTTCAGAAAGAAATTTTTTCAATTTATTGCGTACAAATTTTAAAACATCAATGGAACTACATGATATTATGTCTTATACCTAAGAACATTGGTGATATATGTTTAAGGAGGGAGTGTGAGGGTGTTAGTTTTTATTTTTTTAAATCTAAAACAATGTTTTGTCCCTTATCTCAAGAATCAGTGACATACAAATTATATAATCAATTCATATAGATAGATAGATAGATAGATAGATAGATAGATAGATAGATAGATAGATAGATAGATAGATAGATAGATAGATAGATAGATAGATAGATAGAAAGGAAAGGAAAGGAAAGGAAAGGAAAGGAAAGGAAAGGAAAGGAAAGGAAATGAGTGTTTATAGGAGGAGCTTTACATGCTTTTTTCATTCTGGTGAAGTATCTTAAGTAAAGTTGGCTGCATATTCAAAGATTCGAATTTCCCGGATCAATAACTCGTGAGCTAAACGCTGTTACTACACAAAGAGCACCTCTTTTCAATCGTAGTAACGTAGACAAGCAGCTACAACTTTATTTTCCTCAAAACAAGCTTTCCTCCGCAGTGAACAACAAAATACACTGATCTCTACGCGCAGACGGACGAGAGACAGATTCGAAGGGACCGTCTGCAAAGTGCAAAACCCGAAAAGCGTTACTACAGAAATAGTCATTAACTTCACTGTAATACACTGTACTGTCACCAAATTCAGTTCACACATCACTGCTGTCCTAATAGTTATACTACAACACTTATTATGTGACAATGTCTTTTGTATAATTTTTATGATTTTCCATTATGAAAAATATATTCAATAACTTGACTAATATGAAAAATATTTAATAACTTCACTGTAATACACTGTACTGTCACCAAATTCAGTTCACACATCACTGCTGCCCTGATAGTTATAATACAACACTTATTATGGGACAATGTCTTTTTGTATAATTTGTATGTTTTTTTTATTATGAAAAAATTTCAATAACTTGACTATTATGAAAAATAGATTTAATAAATTCACTGTAATACACTGTACTGTCACCAAATTCAGTTCACACATCACTGCTGTCCTGATAGTTATAGTACAACACTTATTTTGGGAAAATGTCTTTTTGTATAATTTTTATGATTTCTTTCTTATGAAAAAAAAATGCAATAACTCGACTATTATGAAAAATATATTTAATAACTTCACTGTAATACACTGTACTCTCACCAAATTCAGTTCACACATCTCTGCTGCCCTGATAGTTATACTACAACACTATTAAATCTATTTTCCATAATAGTCATGTTATTGAATTTTTTTCATAATAAAAAAATCATAAAAATTATACAAAAATAAATTTTCCCAAAATAAGTGTTGTAGTATAACTATCAGGGCAGCAGTGATGTGTGAAATAAATTTGGTGACAGTACCGTGCATTACAGTGAAGTTATTAAATATTTTTCATTATGAAAAATTATAAAAAATATGACTTTTTTTCCCCCCAAAGTAAGTGTTGTAGTATAACTATCAGGACAGCAGTGATGTGTGAACTGAATTTGGTGACAGTACAGTGTATTACAGTAAAGTTATTAAATCTATTTTTCATAATAGTCAAGTTATTGACATTTTTTCATAATAAAAAAAACATAAAAATTATACAAAAAGACATTTTCCCAAAATAAGTGTTGTAGTATAACTATCAGGGCAGCAGTGATGTGTGAACTGAATTTGGTGACAGTACCGTGCATTACAGTGAAGTTATTACATATTTTTCATTATGAAAAATTATAAAAAAATATGAAAAAATATTTTTTTCCCAAAATAAGTGTTGTAGTATAACTATCAGGACAGCAGTGATGTGTGAACTGAATTTGGTGACAGTACAGTGTAGCCTATTACAGTGAAGTTATTAAATATATTTTCCATAACAGTCAAGTCATTGAATTTTTTTCATAATAAAGAAATCATAAAGAATTATACAAAAAGACATTTTCCCAAAATAAGTGTTGTAGTATAACTATCAGGACAGCAGTGATGTGTGAACTGAATTTGGTGACAGTACAGTGTATTACAGTGAAGTTATTAAATATATTTTCCATAACAGTCAAGTCATTGAATTTTTTTCATAATAAAGAAATCATAAAGAATTACACAAAAAGACATTTTCCCAAAATACGTGTTGTATTATAACTATTAGGACAGCAGTGATGTGTGAACTGAATTTGGTGACAGTACCGTGCATTACAGTGAAGTTATTAAATATTTTTCATTATGAAAAATTATAAAAAATATGACATTTCCCCCCCCCCAAAATAAGTGTTGTAGTATAACTATCAGGACAGCAGTGATGTGTGAACTGAATTTGGTGACAGTACAGTGTATTACAGTGAAGTTATTACATATTTTTCATTATGAAAAATTATAAAAAAATATGAAAAAATATTTTTTTCCCAAAATAAGTGTTGTAGTATAACTATCAGGACAGCAGTGATGTGTGAACTGAATTTGGTGACAGTACAGTGTATTACAGTGAAGTTATTAAATATTTTTCATTATGAAAAATTATAAAAAAATATATAATTTTTTTTTTCTCCCAAAATAAGTGTTGTAGTATAACTATCAGGACAGCAGTGATGTGTGAACTGAATTTGGTTACAGTACAGTGTATTACAGTAAAGTTATTAAATCTATTTTTCATAATAGTCAAGTTATTGACATTTTTTCATAATAAAAAAAACATAAAAATTATACAAAAAGACATTGTCCAAAAATAAGTGTTGTAGTATAACTATCAGGGCAGCAGTGATGTGTGAACTGAATTTGATGAGAGTACAGTGTATTACAGTGAAGTTATTACATATATTTTCCATATTAGTCATGCTATTGAATTTTTTTCATTATAAAAAAAATCATAAAAATTATACAAAAAGACATTTTCCCAAAATAAGTGTTTAGTATAACTATCAGGACAGCAGTGATGTGTGAACTAAATTTGGTGACAGTACAGTGTATTACAGTGAAGTTATTAAATATTTTTCATAACAGTCAAGTTATTAAATATATTTTCCATAATAGTCAAGCTATTGAATTTTTTTCATAATAAAAAAATCATAAAAATTATACAAAAAGACATTTTCCCAAAATAAGTGTTGTAGTATAACTATCAGGGCAGCAGAGATGTGTGAACTGAATTTGGTGACAGTACCATGTATTACAGTGAAGTTATTAAATATTTTTCATTATGAAAAATTATAAAAAATATGAAAAAAAAATTTTCCCAAAATAAGTGTTGTAGTATAACTATCAGGACAGCAGTGATGTGTGAACTGAATTTGGTTACAGTACAGTGTATTACAGTAAAGTTATTAAATCTATTTTTCATAATAGTCAAGTTATTGACATTTTTTCATACTAAAAAACACATAAACATTATACAAAACGGCATTTACCCAAAACAAGTGTTGTAGTATAACTATCAGGACAGCAGAGATGTGTGAACTGAATTTGGTGAGAGTACAGTGTATTACAGTGAAGGTATTACATATATTTTCCATATTAGTCATGCTATTGAATTTTTTTCATTATAAAAAAAATCATAAAAATTATACAAAAAGACATTTTCCCAAAATAAGTGTTTAGTATAACTATCAGGACAGCAGTGATGTGTGAACTAAATTTGGTGACAGTATAGTGTATTACAGTGAAGTTATTAAATATTTTTCATAACAGTCAAGTTATTAAATATATTTTCCATAATAGTCAAGTTATTGAATTTTTTTCATAATAAAAAAGTCATAAAAATTATACAAAAAGACATTTTCCCAAAATAAGTGTTGTAGTATAACTATCAGGGCAGCAGAGATGTGTGAACTGAATTTGGTGACAGTACAGTGTATTACAGTGAAGTTATTAAATATATTTTCCATAATAGTCAAGTTATTGAATTTTTTTCATAGGAAAAATATAATAAAATTATACAAAAAATATAATTTTCCAAAATATGTGTTGTAGTATAACTATCAGGACAGCAGTGATGTGTGAACTGAATTTGGTGACAGTACAGTGTATTACAGTGAAATTATTAAATATATTTTCCATAATAGTCAAGTTATTGAATTTTTTTCATAGTAAAAATAGAATAAAATTATACAAAAAATATATTTTCCCAAAATATGTGTTGTAATATAACTATCAGGAAAGCAGTGATGTGAGAACTGAATTTGGTGACAGTACAGTGTATTACAGTGACGTTATTAAATATTTTTCATTATGAAAAATTATAAAAAAAAATATGAAAAAATATTTTTTTCCCAAAAGAAGTGTTGTAGTATAACTATCAGGACAGCAGTGATGTGTGAACTGAATTTGGTGACAGTACAGTGTATTACAGTGAAGTTATTAAATATTTTTCATTATGAAAAATTATAAAAAAATATGAAAAAATATTTTTTTTCCCAAAAGAAGTGTTGTAGTATAACTATCAGGGCAGCAGTGATGTGTGAACTGAATTTGGTGACAGTACAGTGTATTACAGTGAAGTTATTAAATCTATATTTTCATATTAAAAATCATAAAAAATTATACAAAACGGTATTGTCCCAAAATAAGTGTTGTAGTGTAACTATCAGGACAGCAGTGATGTGTGAACTGAATTTGGTGGCAGTACAGTGTATTACAGTGAAGTTATTAAATATTTTTCATATTAGTCAAGTTATTGAATACATTTTTCATAATGGAAAATCATAAAAATTATACAAAAGACATTGTCACATAATAAGTGTTGTAGTATAACTATTAGGACAGCAGTGATGTGTGAACTGAATTTGGTGACAGTACAGTGTATTACAGTGAAGTTAATGACTATTTCTGTAGTAACGCTTTTCGGGTTTTGCACTTTGCAGACGGTCCCTTCGAATCTGTCTCTCGTCCGTCTGCGCGTAGAGATCAGTGTATTTTGTTGTTCACTGCGGAGGAAAGCTTGTTTTGAGGAAAATAAAGTTGTAGCTGCTTGTCTACGTTACTACGATTGAAAAGAGGTGCTCTTTGTGTAGTAACAGCGTTTAGCTCACGAGTTATTGATCCGGGAAATTCGAATCTTTGAATATGCAGCCAACTTTACTTAAGATATGAACTTGTACGAAGAGCATTTCAGTGTTTGAGGCACAAAGATACCGCTAAAAGGTAAGCTAAGCTTCATAAACAATATATATCATAAATCATGAATATCATAAAAATGTTAATGTTCTGTAGGCAAATCTAAAACGCACATTTATCGTAACCCATATCGTTTTCAAACACTAAAGTAGTTTCTCAGGTCTAAATAAGAATTTAACTTTTAACAAGCTGTTATTACATTGCAGTGATTAAATAAAATTAAAAATAATTTACATAACCCAGTGAGTCAGCCGTCCTTTGCTGTGCAGATTTCAGTTTCATTTCCAGCTAAACGGTCTAGTTTCTGACAGGGCGACAGTAACCTTAGGCAAAAACACTGCTTACAATGGTAAGGCTTGTTCATGTGGCTTCACTCTGAGCTCCGTCTGCGATACCATGTTAGAAAATAAGGTTAACGTTGTTAAAAATGTATTATGTTGACACGTGCATTAATTAAAGAATTGTTATACTGATAATCTAAGGTAACAGTTGTGTTAACTAAAGTGTGGTGACTTGTAAGTAAAGTGTAAAGAACTGAAACCACAACCAGAATTTTTTTAGGATTATTAATTCAGCCAATACTGCTGCCTTTAATGTGTATTCATAAAGATAACAATAAATGATTGACTAAACTATAATCATTAAAAAATTAATAACAAAGTGAATTAAATTTGTATGTTATACATAAAAGATCTGTAATTTATATTTGTATGTCTTTTTGTCTTGTCTTAAAGATGAACAAAAGGCTGGGAAATCTAAGTTTGGGCTCCCTGACTTCTAGATTAACAGAAGAGCAAAGAAAGCAGCTCTGTGCATTGCTGGGGAATGTTGAACTGACTCTTCTCTACAAAGCTTCTGTTCATGGATATCATGCTTCTGCCTTCCACCAGCGATGTGACCGTCAGGGTCCCACTTTACTTGTAGCCTACAACCATTCAGGCTACATCTTTGGTGGATACACTAGTGTAGATTATGGTCAAAGTGGGCAGTATATTACAGATGAGGAAGCTTTCCTGTTCAGCTTTCAAGGCAAGATCCCAGTGTGCATCAAAATGAACAGTGGACATAATGCACGTCTTGATAATGCTAAAGGGCCCAACTTTGGTGAACAGTTGTACTTTTGCTACAACAACCAACCAGTTGTGTTAAATCAAGGACAGAATGAATATGATTTATATGGAGTGATGGGTAATCCATTCAATTTTAGTCCAGCCACAATGTATGGGAACGACGCTAAGCTGAATGAATGTGAGGTGTACAAAGTGGAACAGAGTGAGTCATTCTTCAGAATTTTTTTTTTTTTTATAAATGTTTATTGTATTTAATATACACACATATAGTTGTGTAGAGTAAATTATATAAATTCAGAGTCCAGTATCTTAAAATGTACTGCTGTTAACATTATGGCGAAAGTAAGTTGTATAATAACTTCCTCAGAAAAAGATCCTCAGATCAGTGCCAAGATGAAGCCGTGGAGGAATGTTCAGTGGACAGCAAAGTAAGTTTTTAGTTAGTGATATTTTGCTGCTGATTTCATACAGTAGTGTAATAATAAAGTTGTGATCTCTGTTGTAGACGAAGAGACGAGCTTATGAAAATGATCAGGAATTATAAACCCATGATGACATCTGTGAGTCGGGTCAGAATCCTAATGATCGGTCCTGTAGGTGCTGGAAAATCCAGTTTCTTCAACTCCATCAACTCCATCTTCATGGGCCGCATAACCAGCAAAGCCATGTCAGGATCTGCAGGCACTAGTCTCACCACACAGGTACAGATTCAACAGGATTCATAGTGTTTCCTACAGAAGTCTCTCTTCAGGTTGAGGAACAGCTCTTGATGACTTCAGGTCATGATGTGATTCTCTTCTTGTTTGGTAGTTTCGCACATACCCAGTGAAAGACGGCCGTGAGGGAAAGCCATTGCCATTTGTGTTGTGTGACACCATGGGACTCGAGGAGCAATCAGGTGCAGGACTGGATATTGATGACATCAGCAGCATTCTTCAAGGTCACGTACCAGACCGCTATAAAGTAAGTGCACTTGTCTCCAGAATGAATAAAGGTTGAAGTATGAATGACAAAAAGTTTATTTCACTTTAAATCCTCTCGATTCAGTTCAACCCCACAACACCGTATCAACCGGATGAGCAAAAGGCCTCCAGACCTGCTTCTCTACAGGAGAAGATCCACTGTGTGGTGTACGTGATAGACGCCACCAAAATCTCCCTCATGTCCAGAAAACTAGAGGGAAAACTTGCTGCCATACGCAAAAAAGTGAACTCGCTGGGTAAATGAACAACATTTTTAGATAACTCTTATATCAAAGATTAATTATAATCTACTGACTAACTCTATTACTTGCAGTTTGTGGCATAACTCTTGTCTTATGCCAAATGTTCCATGACTAACTATTTACACATTTTCAGGCATTCCCCAGATGGTTTTGATGACAAAAGTAGATGAAGCATGTCCTGATGTGGGGGAAGATCTTCAAAATGTTTATATCGCTTCCTACAGCAAGACGAAGGTGAGACATGGTCACATGATCACATGAGCTGTTTCCACAGGACTGAGATGTTGTTTTGTCTCTGCAGGTGCAGGAGGTGAGCTCTCGGTTGGGTGTGCCGGTGTCTTGTGTGTTACCGGTGAAGAACTACAGTCAGGAGCTGGAGCTGGAGCTGAACTGTGACGTCCTGCTTCTCACCGCTCTACAGCAGATGCTCAACTTTGCAGACGACTATCTGGATGATGTTGGTCCTATTTAGGACAATCTTATAAATTGCTACTAGTGGAGTTTTATCTCCCTTTGTAGCCGATTTAATGTTATATTTGTGTGTAAGCTATATTGGTTTGCTATATTCTGTTTGTCCATTCTAGTTCTTTCAGAAACAGGAAAATTATAGGAAGTGCAAACAAAGTTCTTATATCACTTAAGCATGTTGCATTATTGCTATTGCAGTTGCTTGTTATATTGTTGTGCCGCGATATGGTTTAAACTTTAGAGTATAATACTAATGACGTGTTAGTAGCCTACTGCAAATTAAGAGAAAAACATAAAAACTGTATAAGCATTTTCTTTCTATAAATGGGAAATTTGTGATTCTGTTTGGTTTTGTTCAAAACCTTGCAAGATTAAATAAAAATTAATTTATTATACATATTATGACTCAATTACTTTTATTACTTCTGTATAGAAAAATATATTTAATTAAATATACTTTATGTAATGATAGCCTATATTTTATCATTTTGGAACAAGGAATAATAAAAGCCTCTCTTGAACTTAAGGTCATGATGTTGCAGTTTACCTGCATGCTGAAACTGACATGTTTATTTTAATACTGTGGAAAGCGGGGCATGGTTTAGAGCAGTGGTTTTCAAACCTGTCCTGGAGGTACCCCAGCCCTGCACATTTTGTGTCTCCCTCATTTATCACACCTGATTCAACTCATCAGCTCGTTAGTAGAGAACGCAAGAACTAAATTGGGTGTGTCTGATAAGGGAGACATACAAAATGTGCAGGGCTGGGATCCCTCCAGAACAGGTTTGAAAACCAATGGTTTAGAGCAGGGGTGGGGAATGTTGATCCTAGAGGGCCACTCTCTTGCAGAGTTTAGCTCCAACCCTTTTAAAAAACAAACAAAAAAAAAAAAAACCCACACACCCACACACCCCTCACCTGCAACTTTAGTAATCCTGAAGACCTTATAGCTTCAGGTGTGTTTGATTAGGGTTGGAGCTGAACTCTGCAGGACACTGGCCCTCCAGGATCAACGTTTAAACACAACACAAAGCAATAGTTGAGTTATCAGGTTCACCACGCGGTAATATAATTAAATGATCTTGCTTCCACACAGCATTGAGCAAAATCCAACACAGCAGTAAATCTACAATATTAGCCTAATAGTTCACACATAGACTTATTGTCAGGGCTGTGTGCAGGTAGGAAGACGACAGAAGAATGAAATTCAAAAGGGAGTTTAAATCACAGGAACAGGCAGGTACACACAACGGAGATCGGAGAAGGACAAAGTGAAAGGGGAGAACTAAATAGCAAACAGAAATGAGATAATTAACAGGACACAGCTGAACAGAACTTAACCAACGATGGTAACCATGGGAACTGATGAGTGGCAGGAAACAGAACCATGTGACAAATGAAAACCCATTGAAAGTCCATGAACAAAACAGAACATGGCTACCTCACGCCGTAACGGGATGAAGAGGGCTGTTGAAGGGGGAGCTGAGGAGGCCATGGATGAGGACGATGTGCAGGTGAGGGGCTAGCAGAAGACACAGGAGGGACCAGGGCGGAGCTGATGGAGGGAGGAACCAAGGAGGAGGCAGGAGGGACCAGGGCGGAGGAGGCAGGAGGGACCAGGGCGGAGCTGACGGAGGGAGGGACCATGGAGGAGGCAGGAGGGACCAGGGCGGAGCTGACGGAGGGAGGGACCATGGAGAAGAGAGGACCAACGGTTTCAGGGGCCCGAGTGACGGAGACGGAGCAAGTGTTGGTGGAGGCCAGGCTGAGCCATGACTACACTGAAGATCGTGGAGTCCTCTCTGGACTCTGGACGGGGGAAGGAGTCCTCTCTGGACTCTGGACGGGGGAAGGAGTCCTCTCTGGACTCTGGACGGGGGAAGGAGTCCTCTCTGGACTCTGGACGGGGGAAGGAGTCCTCTCTGGACTCTGGACGGGGGAAGGAGTCCTCTCTGGACTCTGGACGGGGGAAGGAGTCCTCTCTGGACTCTGGACGGGGGAAGGAGTCCTCTCTGGACTCTGGACGGGGGAAGGAGTCCTCTCTGGACTCTGGACGGGGGAAGGAGTCCTCTCTGGACTCTGGACGGGGGAAGGAGTCCTCTCTGGACTCTGGACGGGGGAAGGAGTCCTCTCTGGACTCTGGACGGGGGAAGGAGTCCTCTCTGGACTCTGGACGGGGGAAGGAGTCCTCTCTGGACTCTGGACGGGGGAAGGAGTCCTCTCTGGACTCTGGACGGGGGAAGGAGTCCTCTCTGGACTCTGGACGGGGGAAGGAGTCCTCTCTGGACTCTGGACGGGGGAAGGAGTCCTCTCTGGACTCTGGACGGGGGAAGGAGTCCTCTCTGGACTCTGGACGGGGGAAGGAGTCCTCTCTGGACTCTGGACGGGGGAAGGAGTCCTCTCTGGACTCTGGACGGGGGAAGGAGTCCTCTCTGGACTCTGGACGGGGGAAGGAGTCCTCTCTGGACTCTGGACGGGGGAAGGAGTCCTCACTGGACCTTTGTCGCGGGCTGGATAAACCACCACTCCAATGGGAGACTGGAGTGAGCGGATCGGTCCACAGGAAGTGGTGGAAGCGAGGATAAGGAGTAGATGGGAGGAGGTGGGAGAGGGAGGCTGAGTGGGAGTTCAGGATGCTCTGGCGGTGCTGGTGACTTCACTGGACAGAGACAGGGGACATCACTGGGCTCTAGACGGAGACAGGGTGTGTCCTGGACCGGGGCGTGACGCTCTCCAGACACCGGATTACAGCTTCTCTCCAGCTCATTCCCGTGGTATCTGGGAGGTCCACAGGGTGATGAATAGTAGCCCCGATCCTGAACAGAGTTTTCAGTGTCTCGTCCTCGAAAAGAAAGAAGGTCTTGGCTCTCCTGAGCCAGGACGATAATTCTGGCCCTATCGTCCATTTTGGGTGGTCCAATCTTCTGTCAGGGCTGTGTGCAGGTAGGAAGAAGAATGAAGTTCAAAAGGGAGTTTAATCACAGGAACAGGCAGGTAGGTACACACAACAGAGATCGGACAAGGACTGTGTGAAAGGGGAGAACTAAATAGCAAACAGAAATGAGATAAATAACAGGACACAGCTGAACAGAACTTAACTTAAGATGGTAACCATGGGAACTGATGAGTGGCGGGAAACAGAACAAAGAACCATGTGACAAATGAAAACCCATTTAAAGTCCATGAACAAAACAGAACGTGGCTGTGACACTTATTGCAGTGTTAGTTGTACTGGGTGACTTACAACAAGCTACCAAACAATAATCGCTAACATATCGGACTCATGAAAAAAAATACATTGGTTATCATAATTTTTTGTCATTGCTAATTTATTAACAACTCAGCATCGTCTGTTTTAAAGAGAAAAGAATCAATTCATCCGATGTTTGTAAAATAGCCATAACAGACTACTTACTGGAGTTCCACAACTACTGAAGAACTTTGTTCTCTGAACTTCTCTCCCACCGGACTTGTGTGTGTAGGTGAGGTGCGTGGTGGACCAAACCACTGTGAGGCAAGAGAGGGGGGACTAAAAATGTTTCTAAACTTAAAACGCATTTTTGCCCCGTTTGCGTTTGTACTGTTTTACTACTTACACAATTATTTTAAGAATATATAATTATATTATTTACAATACACAGTGTGGTTTTAATGATATTTTTAGGAGGGGACAATCCTCAGATGGGGTGGGTCCTGACCCCTTTTATTATTTGCCTGAATAATAAAACAACATGTGTGTTAAACTGCAAGCATAAGGAAGCAAACGTATAGAAATAAATTATAAAAATTAAAAAGGGCTTTAAGATGCTTTAGATAAATAAGTTTCTGAGCTACAAATATCTTCATATTCAATTGAAATTGTCCTGTGACATCATATGACATGCGATTCAAGAGAAAAGCTAAAATAACAGTGTTGAAAACAGGGAGAAAAAAAAAACATTTCATGAAAAACATACCTTTCATGTAGCCTACACGTTACATTAGGGACGTCTCCACAATTAGCATATAACCCAAGAAAAATAAACCAAATATGCTTGACAAGCGTGAGTTTTCACAATTCCTTATGACAGTGGATAATTTTCAAGTTCTAACTATAGCGAAATTCTGAGAAACTGGAGATGGAACATTTTTCGTATTCCACGCAGATCATAAAACGTTTAAATGGAGAAATGTAAGCGTTATTGTGCTTTTTGTCCCAGGAAAACCGCAGCTCCCAAGCTTTGTATTTGTTTATAGCCTTGTATATTTGTTTATAATTTGTTTATATTTGTTTATTGTTATCATCGACGTATTGCAGCGACGAGCCAAAGCCAATGGGTCGTTTATGTAGGACTATTTATTATGGGACAGCTTGTAACGTTTTTCTGACATATTGACATTCAGGACTACATTTAAAGGTTTACTGCACAAAGAAACCTTGAAAAAGGTAAGCGTCACTGTCGATATACCATAAATGTATTAAATAGGCCTATGTAATTATTCTAGACTACATTTTGAAAGTAGGCAAATTAGCCTACACAATTTTACTGTATCATAGTCGATTTCAAACGTGAAAGTCGTTTCTCTGATCTGAAACTATAGTCTTTAGCTTTTAAGTATCTCTATTATTGAATCACTGTGATGAAACAGAAAGAAACCTGTTGAAAATGTTTTTTATTGTATGGCCCGTCCAATCGTCCCAACGACGGCTTCCGATTAGCGGGTTCTGCGCGTTCAGTCTTTTCAGTGGGGCAAAGTAATTTATTTCAAATTTACTTTTATCTGACTCCATTTCATCATGACCTCGAATTTAGGTAAGAATGTCGATTAGTTAGCTAGTCATTTGTATAATAGTTTAACTACACATTTGATTAATCTGTTTAACTCTTTATTGAAATTATACCCGTTCATCCGGATCCCTATAACACTTAGAGTCTCGCACCGGCCGGATTACGATCTCTTTATCACAAACTCGTCAGTCTTGGTCATTAGACAGAGGCGAATGACTAATACTCTAGAGACCATAGCCTACTCCACTTTGCTCATTCTAGAATATATTATTTAGTCCCCATAGATCTGGGGCCGTATTCACAAAACATCTTAAGGCTAAAAGTAGCTCCTAACTTGCCGATTTAAGAGAAACTCTTAAAAATAATGGGCGTGTCAGTCCTAATTTTAGGACTCCTAAATGTTTGCTCTAGTATTTCACAAAGCATTTTAGCACTAAAACTAGCTCCTAAATCTGTGAAACGCTAGGAGTAGTCAAGAGGACTCCTAAGTCACTAAAACCAAATCACAAACTATCCTAATGGATGTTGCCGCAATCCGCCTCAGCAATCTGCCAAAAGACATTGTACACCATTGAGGAAGTAGGCGATAGAGCCTTGAGTGCTGAACCTTTTCTTCATAAATGCAATACATATTTTGATTTATAGATTTTAATCTACGATAAAACGCCAAAAATAAATCTTTAATAAATAAAAAATGTCCGATTACCTGTGGCAGTTGTTTTCACAAGTTCACACTTACAAATGATCGAATAGAGTAAAAGAATATAAGCGTATTTGGCGTGCTGTCCGAGAGGATCGAGGGCTCCGAGCTCGGAATTTAGCCCAAACCCAGAGTTCTGCCCCGTATCGCCGACCGAGAGTGAGGTGTCGGCTGTCGGGGTGGCAGAGTATGGAATGCCAAGTCTGCCAAAATTAAAAATAGTTAAATACATGAATAAATATACAAAGAAATGTAAAAAAGCAAAAATATATAAATAAATATACATAGAAAAGCAAAAAAACAAAAATTTATTTATACATTTATTACCTTATTTATGTATATATTAATTTTTTCCACATTTATTTATTCTTTTATTTATTTATACATTTATTCATTTCTATTTTTATTTATTTCCACATTTATTCATTTCTACATTTATTTATTTTTACATTTATGTATTTCTACATTTATTTATTTCTACATTTCTTTATTTTTACATTTATGTATTTTTACATTTCTTTGTCCGTAGGGTAATGAGGAGGGCGTGGTTTACCTCAGACATAGCAATTGAGCTCAGAGTAGGCGAGGGTGAAGCGTTAAGGCCACAGTGACACCTTGTGGTGTGGCCGAAATACAATAAGTATAGACTACTGACGTTGATACTGTCTGTGATGAATGACTTGGATAGGTATATGGCCAAAATATCACGGGTTAAGTCATATCACCCTAACTGTACTGTGTGACATGGATAGGCTACTCTTTATTCCAGACATGGCCGTAGAACATTGTCTGGTCTGGATTTGTAAAATGTCCTGGGCTAACAAACATGAACAGCAACATCTTCAACAGATCTGATAACAGGGACTCTAAAATGGAAGCGCTTGATATTTTCCATGAACACACGGAAAGGAAGCAGCGCACATATAGGCTACAGTGAAGTCGACGCAAGCATATTGATCAATGCATTTGAAACGAGACCACAAATTCACTTCACATTCATATTTCCTATTTGTACATGCACAACATGTGACAAACGCTTAAAATACAACGCATATTTCAAAGATCCAGAATAGAACGAGGCGTCGGTTACAGTAGAACATTTTGTCGTGTCGTGTCAATTATTAACAAAATAATCTAGTGGCCACGATGCATTATTATGTTTCCACGAAATTCAGCTAAAAAACATCTGAATGTCCAATGGTATTCTAAGAATCCGATAAGATCCAAAAAAACTGAAATTCCAATAGGATTTTTTGACAAGGGAAATTAAGCAGAATAACTTATATGTTCGGTTGACTGTATTTTATTTAGTTAATGAACAGGATGAAAGTCATAGCAATGCAAGTTAGCTGATATAGGCTTTTTGTTGCGTGAGCGCGTAAAGCGTTGTTTTTTTTCCCTCAGCAGCAGAAACTAATACTGTGTCATTTATGGTCATCCAGATTAGTAAGTAAGAGTAAGACATTCAAAACAAAACTGTAAAGTGTATTTTTATTTGTGTAAATTCACAATAACTACAAGGCCTAATGGTCAGAAAGTTGGACTTGTAACCCGAATAAATACATTTTTACTTAGCAAAAAGAAGAAATTTAACATATGCCTATTTCATATAGCCTAGTCTATTTAATTTTATTTTGGCCAGTATGATGATGATAATAACAACAGCCTAATAATAATAATAATAAGAAGAAGAAGATGAAGAAGAAGAAGAAGAAAAAGAAAGAAAGAAAGAAAAGTGATTTCAAAGATTGGGATGGGATGGATACAAAAATGTTTTCTTGGTTTTCTTGTATTTTTCTCACCTGTTCTTTTGACATTTGACATAATGAACTTCATGCTGTATAGGCAATATAACACCCGTGCGTTGTGCCTAAAGCCTAAAGGGTGCGATTTGAAAATAATAATGATAATAATAATAATAATAATAATAATAATAATAATAATAATAATAATAAAAATTAAAGTTATGTAGCCTATAGCCTATACTAGCCTATATATATATATATATTTTTTTTTTTTTTTACTGTTTTTGGCAGTTGTTAGGCTACAGAAAAATTTGATTTGACCTTTGAAGTAGCCTATTAGATAGAGATAGCTTCGATATTTGATCACTATGATGATACTTAGTTACAATGACACTAATAATTCTATTCTGAAAAGAATAACGAGATACAAACCTGTAAACAGTATCAACGTCAGTTATACTTATTGTATTTCGGCCACACCACAAGGTGTCACTGTGGCCTCAACGCTTCGCCCTCGCCTACTCTGAGCTCAATTGCTATGTCTGCGGTAAACCACGCCCTCCTCATTACCCTATGGACAAAGACATTTAAAAATACATGAATGTAAAAATACATAAATGTAGAAATAAAGAAATGTAGAAATAAATAAATGTAGAAATACATAAATGTAAAAATAAAGAAATGTAGAAATAAATAAATGTAGAAATGAATAAATGTGGAAATAAATAAAAATAGAAATGAATAAATGTAGAAATAAATAAAAGAATAAATAAATAAATGTGGAAAAAAAATAAATATATACATAAATAAGGAAATAAATGTATAAATAATTATTTATTTTTGTTTTTTTTTGCTTTTCTATGTATATTTATTTATATATTTATTTATTTATTTTTGCTTTTTTACATTTCTTTGTATATTTATTTATGTATTTATTTATTTTTAATTTTGGCAGACTTGGCATTCCATAGTATGGAGGGATGCAGAAAACTGTGGAGGTAGGTGAGTCGGCTCTCCGCTGTGTATATACCTCCTCTCGCGCTGATTAGATAGACCATTTGAACGAGCTCCTCACGAACTTTGTTTATAAAACATAATTTTCACTTGAATTCTGAAATCTCTCGAGATACAGACATGTAAGAGGCTAGAATTAGCTGAACATATACTAGTTTAATTAGTGACATTTGGCCTAATTTTTAAAATCTTTATTTGAATATAGCAACATTTTTATTTTAAAATCTTTATTCAAATATGGCAGCATGATACCTCGTTCTACAATATTTCTATGATTAAATCACTGAGAGAGACTCCTCCCCCATCAGCCAATCACTGTGGTCATAGTTTATAAGCGTGATGACATCATCCATAGCAACGAGGTCAACCCCTTACTTACTGTTAGCTTAAGACTTCTCTCTATTCATTAGTAAAAGTTGGTCTCAGCAGCTTTGTGAATAGGTTTTAAGAGAAAACTCTTAACTAAGAACTTTTACTGCCATTTAGGAGAACTCTTAGTGCTAAGATAAAATGTTTTGTGAATACGGCCCCTGAACATACAGTCTAAGTATATGTAACTAATGCCAATGTGTTAGTCGGTGCGCCCCTCTGCTTCACTCAGAACTGTGCTCTAGTCCGTTACTAACCCGAGCGTAGATTTGCGGTGTTATTGACTTAATGTAATCAAATGTAACAATTTATTATTAGTCAGGTAAATGTATCATGCCAATTACATAATCAATTCAAAGATAATCAATACATAACATCAAATGCTCTGAGGTAAAGAGTAAGAGATGCATACCTGACATCTGAAAATGACATAACACTGAGTGTCTAGAAGACACTCAGCATTATGGGCTGACCTGAGTAAAGGATCGCGCACTGACCCTCCTGCCACCTCCCTTAATTACTCAGACCAAGACAGAAACTTCTTTCAAATGTAAACATGAGTTCACAATGGAAATTTGCATTAATCAAGTCCTGTAGACCTGTAATTTACACCTTATTGAGGACAGGAGGTAATATGCAAGAAAGACCAATTGGCAGAGGACACACCCACAACAATAAGCAAAATATCTCTAAACTCTTACAACCTTTGTTACCTTTTAGTTTACTTTTGTGGGAATGAGACCTTTGTACCAGTCACACTGAGACATTTCAAATGATACCAAACATGTATAGTACTTGTTCACATTAACCCATGATTTTGGGTGAATTGTAGAGGAAAGATGGGGGAAGAGGCAGTGAAGGGAAAGAAATGTAAATTAAGGCAATACTTGGGTGATCAACTCAGTGTGATGTCGTCTCGGATGGAGACGCTAAATGCACAAGAGTGAGTTCAGATGTTAATTTCCTTTGTTTTCTCTGAGAGTCGCCATCTCTATAGTTCTTCCAGTTTCTCCAGTCTTACATTATGCAATTATGGCAGTTACCCGCAAAAAAAGGTAATTATATAGCCTAATATAGCCCAAATGTACCTTATATGGGACCTTAAAATACACTGTTAAAATTGTAGTGTGAAATTACAGTATATTCCAGGTTAATAATTGCATGACTTTCACAGTAATTCCACAGTAGGACTTCTCTTGTATCTAAGTGCACTTTTGCAATATCATACTGTATTTCTATAGTGCATAAGGTACCCAGCATGCAGTGCAGCATGCATGAATAGGTTATGCTGTGGAGTTCATTCTTGTTGGTTTTATCTGTACTTTTAGCAGTTTGTGTTGTTTGTATATTTTGTAATGTAATTTAGGGAGGAGCGAGCCCATCTAATCTTCCAATCAACAGCCAACAGCCAGAGTATATAAGCAGCTGCTTACCTCTCCTCAGTCTCAGCTGTTCCAGCATCCCTCCACCTCCCCAAATTCCACCTTCATCTTAGGTACCTTGCCCTACGTAATCATATCCTATATTTAGTCACTGTGGGGGTATATCAGAGCTTGAGTTGAAGCTGCTTCATCGAGCCCCTCATCAGTGGACAGCAAGCCAAATAAGTTTAACCTAATATCTTAAGATTATATGGGCAAACAAACTCGTTAATTTATTATTATTTTTTGTTGAGTGTCACCATTATTGTGTTTTGTATGTTGAGTATTGATATCTGTGCATCATTAGGTGTTGCAAGATGGGGTCACACCTTTCAAAGATAAATCTCAGCAGCTGCTTTACTATTGGGAAATATCCATCTATAAACAATTATGAATTTGAAATAAGATATCAGTAAATCTTTGTGGTAATAATATTATAGATTGACTAACTTAAAATCAGCCAATTAGATTATTTTATATTCTAGCGTGTCATTGTTTTAACAAATGTTTTTGTCACACTTCTGACTTACAGTAGCTAGATCAGAAATTTGAATATGAATATACCAGGGCCAAGATGACGTCGTGGAGTAATTTTTAGTTTTGACAGTTGTGGTTAATCAGTTTTACTTTAACTCTTCATATATTTGCAGTCTTCTGCATAAAAATGTTACGTTGTTTTGTAGCGACTTTTGCTAAATGGGAAGAAAGAGACGTGATTTTTTCGAAAGCTAAGGATGTCGAGGTTGGCGCCAAAGTTGATCTATGTTTGCTGTGCTTTTTCGTTCATTGATGGTCAGAAAATTGAGGCCTGATTAATCATATGTTCCCTAGCTGCTGTCAAGCCTTTCACATTTAAAGACAACTTATGGACTGAACAAACAGGGGACACTTGAATTCTTTCGCTGTCAATTCTGAAAACTCTGGAATGTTTTGACTCAAAATTAAGGAAAATATTTTCTGTAACCCCTTAATTTTTGGTGTCATGTAGAAAACATTACTGATTGATCACCATTTACACTGTTAAAATAAGAGAAATCAACTTCTTTAGCAAAAGTAGGATCTTGTTGTGTTTACCAGCTGTTTAGCTTATTGTTGCACTGTGTTTAGCGTTATTTGTTGTTATGCATTCTTTTGAGTTTTCGTCTTTTAGTTTAGCCTCTCTTAAAGGTGCAATAGATAACAATCACTATGTTAAGCGGTCAAAATTTATTTTTATACATATATGTCATCTGTGGAAGGTGTAGGACCATAAAATGTTCGTTCAATCATAGCATTCAGTCCGAACGAAATGATAACGTGTTCCCTGTAAGTCAACGTGTTTGAATGCCACTGTTCCTGTGCCTGTTCATGCAGACATCATATGTCACGTTCACGTACGCTGCATGTGCAGACAGAGTGAGCATGGCAGGCAAACAGTTGTTTATGTTTGTTTGTTTGGAGGAGGTGTGGCTTTGGACAGCAATTTGCAGGGAGGGTGGGTTCGTATGATTTTAAATGCTAGCAGGCTAAAGTTAGCATTTCCCAGATCACCTATTGCACCTTTAATGTTAGAGGAGATCATACAAAAAGGAAAGCCTTATTTTTGTATTGTAAACGTAGTAACGCAGATGTAATGAAGGTGTACTAGTTCTTAGGTGGATCTGGTCATCGCCAAGGTGTGTTGGTAAGGACACTGAGATGACTTTAATGACTTTTAATGACTTTAATGTCCATCAAGTTTACTGGTTACATTGGTATGGGTGGTCATTAGCATATGTGCGTGTTTATGTGGTCTAAATAAGGGAATGGAGAAATAAATAACAAATTAAGTGAGTCTAGAATAAACAGGATAACATTACCACATATAAATTACCAGATAGCATTACCAGATGTAAAGCTGTACAGCACTGTAATACAATATACATATATACTGTGCATCCTTAAAATTGTATACACAAACACACACACACACACACACACACACACAGATAGATAGATTAGATGGATGGATGGATGGATGGATGGATAGACTGTCCTTTAAGAACTTATATGCTATATGTAGTCACTGTCCAAAGGTCATTTCCACTGTTATCTGGAGTATGTTAATAAGTAAAGGCCAGATCAGTGTTTTATAGAAGGAGCTTTGCATTCTGCTGCTGTATGGTCTTGTATGAAGAGCATTTCGGTGTTTGATGCACAAAGATACCTCTAAAAAGGTAAGCTTCATAGACGATATGAATTTTAAAAATGTTAATGTTCTATAATTTAAAAAAAAACAAATGTATTGTAGGCCTAATGCTATAATTTTCAAAGACGAAAGTATAGTTTCTCAGATCTAAATATTTAACTTTTAACAAACTGATATTACATTGCAGTGATTAAATAAAAAAAAAATTACAATGTTATTATATTATAATAAAAGTATACATAATAAAAATGACCCACTTTATATTAGGTGGCCTTAACTACTATGCACTAACATTTAAATTAATCATTTGATACAATGCATTTATTGTGTACATACATGTTTTTACATTGTACTTACATTTCAAAAATTTCCTGTATGTAATTACATCTGTAATTAATTTCTGTAATTACATTTATAATTACACTGTTGACACTTCCCTTACACCTAACCCTACCCTTAAACTTACCCATACCACCACAACAGTCCCTAACTTAACCCGTATCCCACCTCAATATCAGCAAAAGAGTTTTGCAATACAATATGAACACAATAAGTACATTGTACTTATTTTTTGATGTAAGTGCATAGTAGTTAAGGCCACCTAATATAAAGTGGGACCTAAAAAGGTATTAATTCAGTGAGTCAGTCGTGCCGTGCAGATTTCAGTTTCATTTCCAGCTAAATGGTCTAGTTTCTGACAGGGCAACAGTAACCTTAGGCAAAAACACTGCTTACAATGATAAGGCTTATTCACGTGGCTTCACTCTGAGCACCATCTGCGATACCATGTTAGAAAATAATGTTAAAGTAAACATCTTACAGTGTTAAAAATGTGTTATGTTGACGTGCATTAATTAAAGAATTGTTATACTGATAATCTAAGGTAACAGTTGTGTTAACTAAAGTGTGGTTATTGGTAAGTAAAGTGTAAAAGAAAGTGTAAAAAACTGAAACCACAAATAGATTTTTTAGGATTATTAATTCAGCCAATACCTGCCTTTAATGTGTATTCATAAAGATAACAATAAATGATTGACTAAACTATAAGAATCATTAAAAAATTAACAAGTAAATTAAACTTAGCCTATATGTTATACATAAAAGATCTGTAATTTATATTTGCATGTATTTTTGTCTTATCTTAAAGATGAAGAAAATGTTGGGAAATCTAAGCATGGACTCCCTCACTTCTAATTTACTAGAAGAGCAAAGAAAGCAGCTCTGTGCATTGCTGGGGAATGCTGAACTGACTCTTCTCTACAAAGCTTCTGTTCATGGATATAATGCTTCTGCCTTCCACCAGCGATGTGACCGTCAGGGTCCCACTTTACTTGTAGCCTACAACCATTCAGGCTACATCTTTGGTGGATACACTAGTGTAGATTATGCTCAAAGTGGCTGGGAAATTAAAGATGAGGAAGCTTTCCTGTTCAGCATTCAAGGTGTTCAGCACTCAGTTCCCTCTGCATCAAAGTTAACAGTGGACATTATGCACGTTATGATGACACTGGAGGACCCAACTTTGGCCAACAGTTGTACTTTTGCTACAACAACCAACCAAATGTGTATCATTCAAGACAGTTTGTATATAATCAAGTGAGGGTTAATCCATTCAATTTTAATCCTGCCACACTGTATGGGAACGACACTCATCTGACTGAATGTGAGGTGTACAAAGTGGAACAGAGTAAGTCCATTATCAGAATTTTTTTTATTACTTATTGTATTTGAAACACATATATAGTTGTGTAGAGTAAATTATATAAATTCAGAGTCCAGTATCTTAAAATGTACTGCTGTTAACATTATGGCCAAAGTAAGTTGTATAATAACTTCCTCAGAAAAAGATCCTCAGATCAATGCCAAGATGAAGCCGTGGAGGAATGTTCAGTGGACAGCAAAGTAAGTTTTCACTCAGTGATATAGCTAACTTAAAAAAATGTCAACTTATCGTATTCAACTTTTTAAGTTACCTCAACTAATCCACTCCAGTGAAAATCAACTTAAAAACTTTTATTTAATGAGTACCAGGTAGTCTTAACATAAAACTTCTTGTAAAGGCAACTAAACAATATTTAGCAATGCACACAGCTACAAGCCTTGTGTTTTTATCTCCATGTTTGATTTTCAAAGTTAACTACACAACATGAACATCATTTGCCTCTTAAAATTAGAGGCACACAATTTACCCATTTCACTCGGGCAAATAAGTCGCAAAAGTTGCAATGAGAAGCACAGACAGCTCAACACATCTCATGTCAACACAAATCTCAAACATGGTGATAATCAACAATTGTAATTCAGTAAAAATATGAACTCTGAACCATATGATGGCTAAATAACAGACAACAAAAAATCAGCAGCATAAATCAAGATGTTTAATGCAAAGCAATAATCATTTTTTTAATATATAATTACCTACACAAAAAAAACATAAACAAATTAATAAACTGAATGTGATTCATATATGCCAGTCATATGTAAAGGAAACAGGTAAGATTTATTTAATAGTACACAGCAAAACGCCCATGTTAAATTAACACTTCCTAGTGTTCATGCGTGTGCTCACTACTGAGTTAAAGTACCATTGAAGCAGTGTTGACATTAATGAGATAATTAAGTGATGATTGACCATTAGTGATGAAAACCTGATGATAATGAGCAGAATCACTGAAGGAAAGAGAAACACAAGAACTACAACTGACTTCAGCCACAGCCTTAGATGAAATCAACTGAAGATAAAAGAAGACATTAAATCTCTCAAGATCTCAGCAGAGGAGGATTAAACAACTCCACAAACAGCATTACCAGCTTCACTTATTACTGACCAGACTGACTTTATTTCTGTCATTTCTGTTTTAATGAAAATAATAGTTTCGTTTGAAGTCACCATGATGGAGATCAGTGTTTGCTTTAGTTGGGCTCTTGACCCTTGACTTTTTAGCTTTAATTTTTCTCTGACTGCTGTAACATTTGGTATGGCAAGAAAAGCCAATATAAAATGCGTTCAGGTGATGTTGGCTATGTATTGATGATGACACAATCATCATGTTGTGGCCTAAAGCACTGATTTCGTTCAGAGTCTAATGCTCTAGTTATACAAATAATGTGTTATTATTTTTGTATTATTCATAATAGTAGCCATGTGATTCAACAGCATGAGATCCAGCACTGTTGTAGTAATCAAATAATATGCAGAATTAAAAAGAAAAAAATAGTGCATAAATGGTTTCATCTACAGCATCACTTAGACACACACAGACATCAAGAATCAACGTATGAATCTCAACAATGGTGACAATCAATGAAAAATATTTAGCTAGATCAACTCTGAACATAAAACAAGCTACTAAAATGTCAAACAAAAACAGCAAAAGAAAAAGCAAATAGTAAGAATAAAAAAAAATTAGTCACAATTCAGATGCATAATTTATTCATGCTGCAATGCATGCTGGGACCCATGGGGGTGTTTTGATTGGTAGTACCCAGCATGCACTGCAGCATGAAGCATGTCACCATTGTTCAGATTCATACACTGATTCTTGATGTCTGTGTGTGTCTAAATAATGCTGTAGATGAAAACCTTTATAGCACTAGATGATTTTAAAATCCTGCATGTTATTCTATTACCACAACACTGCTGGATCTCATGCTGTAGAATCACATGGCAACTATTATGAATAATACAAAATTGATAACATATTATCTCTATAACCAGAGCATTAGACTCTGAATGAGATCAGTGATTCAGCCACTACTTGATGTCATCATCTATAAATAGCCAACATCACTTGATCACATTTTCTCTTGGTTTTCTTTACCATAACAAATGTGTTTTATAAACACAGTTACAGCAGCCAGAGAAAAACTAATGTTAAAGAGTCAAGGGTCAAGAGCCTGTCACATGTCTGTCTTGTCTTTGTGTGAGCACATGGCTTGTATTTGTCATTGCTGGCCATCTGCTTGTGTTTGTCATGTTTGGTGTGAGCACATGGCTTGTCACGTGTTCCTTGTGCCATGTGCTCTCCTATCTATTGTCTTGACCCCGCCCCTCTTGTTATCTGATTATTGATTAATTTGCCCCACCTGTTCTCCCTCATTACCTGCCTTGATTGTTCACTATTTAGTTTCCTTGTGTTTGCTGTACTGTGCTGGATTGTTGTTTTTGTTCCCGTCATGTGCTTCATGTTCCTGCTCCTTGTGTTTTGTTAAGGTCATGTTTTTGTCATCCTCCTCAACTGAACCCTCCAACCGCCTGCAGTTAGCTAGATATGTCAACTCTCGCTACATCCGTCAGCAGGGGGCTGACGTGAGAGACTTTGCATCCCAAGTCCGGTGGTCTGGGAGGGCCCGACTTTGGTGGAGGACCTGATAGCAGTTATCCCAAGCCCGGAGACTGTCCGAGAGCCTGTTATCAACCTCAAGGAGGTGCCCGTCAGTCCGGACACGGTCAAGAGGGCTGTGTTTGGGTTTTATGTGATGGCATACCTGTGTGCTTGGAATAAGCACAGGGCTTCCTCCAGGCCTTCAGGCACTTCTGAGGCTGTCCCGGAGCAAGCCGCCGTTAATACAGAGGTCGTCCCAGAGCAGCCCGCGGCCGTCCAGGAGGTTGTCCCAGAGCTGCCCCCAGCCACTGACCAGCGTCCAGAGATGGCCCCAGCGTCCAGAGATGGCCCCAGCGTCCAGAGATGGCCCCAGCGTCCAGAGATGGCCCCAGCGTCCAGAGATGGCCCCAGCGTCCAGAGATGGCCCCAGCGTCCAGAGATGGCCCCAGCGTCCAGAGATGGCCCCAGCGTCCAGAGATGGCCCCAGCGTCCAGAGATGGCCCCAGCGTCCAGAGATGGCCCCAGCGTCCAGAGATGGCCCCAGCGTCCAGAGATGGCCCCAGCGTCCAGAGATGGCCCCAGCGTCCAGAGATGGCCCCAGCGTCCAGAGATGGCCCCAGCGTCCAGAGATGGCCCCAGCGTCCAGAGATGGCCCCAGCGTCCAGAGATGGCCCCAGCGTCCAGAGATGGCCCCAGCGTCCAGAGATGGCCCCAGCGTCCAGAGATGGCCCCAGCGTCCAGAGATGGCCCCAGCGTCCAGAGATGGCCCCAGCGTCCAGAGATGGCCCCAGCGTCCAGAGATGGCCCCAGCGTCCAGAGATGGCCCCAGCGTCCAGAGATGGCCCCAGCGTCCAGAGATGGCCCCAGCGTCCAGAGATGGCCCCAGCGTCCAGAGATGGCCCCAGCGTCCAGAGATGGCCCCAGCGTCCAGAGATGGCCCCAGCGTCCAGAGATGGCCCCAGCGTCCAGAGATGGCCCCAGCGTCCAGAGATGGCCCCAGCGTCCAGAGATGGCCCCAGCGTCCAGAGATGGCCCCAGCGTCCAGAGATGGCCCCAGCGTCCAGAGATGGCCCCAGCGTCCAGAGATGGCCCCAGCGTCCAGAGATGGCCCCAGCGTCCAGAGATGGCCCCAGCGTCCAGAGATGGCCCCAGCGTCCAGAGATGGCCCCAGCGTCCAGAGATGGCCCCAGCCACTGACCAGCGTCCAGAGATGGGCCCCATCTCCTTTTGTCACGAGGCCAGAGAGGACTCCGTCCCCTGTCCCTTCGGTCCCGCCCTGGCCCTCTGCCAGGAATCGTGATCGGCCAGCACCACCCTGGAATCATCCTGAACTGCCAGCATCGTCCCGTCACCTCCAGGACTCTAGGGTGGACTCTTTCAAACGAAACTATTATTTTCATTAAAACAGAAATGACAGAAATAAATAAAGTCAGTCTGGTCAGTAATAAGTGAAGCTAGTGAAGCTGGTAATGCTGTTTGTGGAGTTGTTTAATCCTCCTCTGCTGAGATCTTGATAGATTTTAATGTCTTTTATCTTCAGTTGATTTCATCTAAGGCTGTGGTTGAAGTCAGTTGTAGTTCTTGTGTTTCTCTTTCCTTCAGTGATTCTGCTTGTTAACAGCAGGTGTTCATGATCAATCATCACTTAATTATCTCAATGTCAACACTGCTTCAGTGGTACTTTAACTCTGTAGTGAGCACATGCATTAACACTAGGAAGTGTTAATTTAACATGGGCATTTTGCTGTGTACTATTACATAAATCTTACCTATTTCATTTACGTATAACTTACAAATGTGAATCACATTCAGTTTATTTGTTTGTTAAAACTATGTAATCCAAATGCATGGAAAATGTATATGCAATTCAAATACATAAATCTTATGTTTAGACATACATTTTTTTCAAGCTGCAATGCATGCTGGGAACTGGCACAACATTGTTGAATGTAAAAATGTTTGTTCAGATAACTCAATTTGTAAAGTTGGGACAACATTTGGACAAGTTTTGGGCAAATGCTTGAGAATCTAAGTAAGGCCAACAAAAAAACTTTTGTTAGCAACATGTTTAGAGCATTCTTGTTTAGTTCACTCTTTTTTGTACAACTTAGCCTGAATAAAACTTAGATTCTCAAGCATTTGTCCAAAACTTGTCCAGTTTCCAGCATGCTTTTGCAGTTTAAAAAAATTATGTGGTAACTACTATAAAAATGATTACTGCTTTGCATTAACAGGCTTGATTTATGCTGCTGCTGTTGTTGTCACTGTTATTTAGCTGTCATATGGTTCAGAGTTCATATTTTTATGAATTACAATTGTTGATCATCACCATGTTTGAGATTTATGTTGACATGAGACGTGTTGAGGTGTTGAGCTATATGTGCTTCTCATTGTAACTTTTGCGACTTACTTGCCCGAGTGAAATGTGTAAACTGTGTGCCTCTAGTTTTAAGAGGCAAATGATGTTCATGTTGTGTAGTTAACTTTGAAAATCAAACATGGAGATGAAAACACAAGGATTGTAGCTGTGTGCATTGCTAAATATTGTTTATAGTCAAGCCTGAAATTATTCATACCCCAGGCAAATTCTGACTTAAAGTTACTTTTATTCAACCAGCAAGTTTTTTCTTGATTAGAAATGACACAGAAGATAATAAGACGATGTACAAGAGGCATCATTGTGGAAAAAATTATTACTCATCTTTTATTTACATTTGAACAAAAAGTCGCATGTCCAAAATTATTCATACCCTTTGCAAACTGTCAGTCTATGGGAAAATCCAAATATCTATACCATTCCAAATAGTCCAAGCTGTTCTAAAGCATCCTAATTACCCTGATTCATTGGGAACAGCTGTTTTAATCAACTCAACAGGTGAAAAACAGAAGCTCTCTGCTGTTGGTTTGTGGACAGTCATGGCTAAGACTAAGGAGCTCACTGAGGACATGCGGCTGTGCATTGTGGCTGCTCACAAGTCAGGAAAGGGCTATAAGACCATATCTAAATGTTTTGAAGTTCCAGTGGCTACAGTGCAAAGTATTATTAAAAAATACAAGACGTTCCGCACTGTGAAAAATCTCAGAGGACGTGGTCGGAAGCCAAAAGTGACACCTGTGCTGGCCAGGAGGATAGTGAGAGAGGTAAAAAAGAATCCAAGGATCACCACCAAGGCCATCCTGATGAATCTGGGCTCTGCTGGTGGCAACATCTCAAGGCAGACAGTCCAACGGACACTGCACACCGCTGGGTTCAACGGACGCAGACCAAGGAGGACACCACTTCTCCAGATAAGGCACACAAAAGCCCACTTGGCCTTTGCAAATGCTCATCTGGACAAAGAAGAAGACTTCTGGTCTTCTGTTTTATGGTCAGATGAAACAAAAATTGAATTGTTTGGCCACAATGATGTAGCCTTCATTTGGCGTAAAAAAGGAGAAGCCTTCAACCCTAAGAACACTATCCCCACTGTCAAATATGGTGGTGGGAACCTAATGTTTTGGGGGTGTTTTTCAGTCGGTGGACCAGGGAACCTAATCACAGTAAACGGCACCATGAAAAAGGAGCAATACATCAAAATTCTCAACAACAACATCAGGCATGCAGAGAAACTTGGCCTTGGGCACCAGTGGACATTTCAGCACGACAACGGCCCAAAACACACAGCAAAAGTGGTGAAGAAATGGTTAGCAGACAAAAACATTAACGTTTTGCAGTGGCCCAGCCAGAGTCCTGACTTAAATCCCACTGAGAATCTGTGGAGGGAGCTAAAGATCAGGGTTATGGCAAGGAGACCCTCCAACCTGAAAGAGTTGGAGCTCATCGCTAAAGATGAATGGGCAAAAATACCAGTGGAGACATGCAAAAAGCTGGTCAGCAATTATAGCAAGCGTTTGATTGCTGTAATAGCCAATAAAGGCTTTTCTATTGATTATTGAGAAGGGTATGAATAATTTTGGACATGCCACTTTTTGTTCAAATGTAAATAAAAGATGAGTAATAATTTTTTCCACAATGATGCCTCTTGTACATCGTCTTATTATCTTCTGGGAGACGCCTGTGTCATTTCTAATCAAGAAAAAAACTTGCTGGTTGAATAAAAGTAAATTTTAAGTCAGAATTTGCCAGGGGTATGAATAATTTCAGGCTTGACTGTAGTTGCCTTGACAAGAAGTTTTAAGTTAAAAGACTACCTGGTACTCATTAGCTGAACAAAGGTTTTTAAGTTGACTTTATTTGGAGAAAATTATTTGAGTTAACTTAAAAAATTGAGTGCAATGGGTTGCCTTATTTTTTTCAAGTTGGCTCAACTTGTGTTTTTTTTTTAGTTGCCTTGACAAGAAGTTTTAAGTACAAACGACTACCTGGTACTCATTAGATGAACAAAAGTATTTAAGTTAATTTTAACTGGAGTAGATTAGTTGAGATAACTTAAAAAGTGGAATGCGATAAGTTGCCTTATTATTTTAAGTTAGCTCAACAATTAATTTTTTTACGTGCAGCAGTGTAATAATAAAGTTGTGATCTATGTTGTAGACGAAGAGATGAGCTCATGAAAATGATCAGGAATTATAAACCCATGATGACATCTGTCAGCCGTGTTCGAATTCTAATGTTCGGTCCTGTAGGTGCTGGAAAATCCAGTTTCTTCAACTCCATCAACTCCATCTTCATGGGCCGCATGACCAGCAAAGCCATGTCAGGATCTGCAGGCACTAGTCTCACCACACAGGTACAGATTCAACAGGATTCATAGTGTTTCCTACAGAAGTCTCTCTTCAGGTTGAGGAACAGCTCTTGATGACTTCAGGTCTTGATGTGATTCTTGTTTGGTAGTTTCGCACATACCCAGTGAAAGACGGCCGTGAGGGAAAGCCATTGCCATTTGTGTTGTGTGACACCATGGGACTCGAGGAGCAATCAGGTGCAGGACTGGATATTGATGACATCAGCAGCATTCTTCAAGGTCACGTACCAGACCGCTATAAAGTAAGTGCACTTGTCTCCAGAATGAATGAAGCATGAATAACAAAAAGTTTATTTCACTCTAAATCCTCTCAATTCAGTTCAACCCCACAACACCGTTTCAACCGGATGAGCAAAAGGCCTCCAGACCTGCTTCTCTACAGGAGAAGATCCACTGTGTGGTGTACGTGATAGACGCCACTAAAATCTCCCTCATGTCCAGCAAACTAGAGGAAAAACTTGCTGCCATACGCAGAAAAGTGAACTCGCTGGGTAAATGAACAACATTTTTAGATAACTCTTATATCAAAGATTAATTATAATCTACTGACTAACTCTAATACTTGCAGTTTGTGGCATAACTCTTGTCTTATGCCAAATGTTCCATGACTAACTATTTACACATTTTCAGGCATTCCCCAGATGGTTTTGATGACAAAAGTAGATGAAGCATGTCCTGATGTGGAGGAAGATCTTCAAAATGTTTATATCACTTCCTACAGCAAGACGAAGGTGAGACATGGTCACATGGTCACATGATCACATGAACTCTTCCTTCAGGGCTCAGTGACTTCTTGTTCCTTCACATCAAGTCACTCTCCAAAACCTTCAACCTCTCCTAAACCTGGCATTGTATACTATGAATGTTGTCGGTTTTGTGACAAATTGCTTATGTACCTCCAAGTCACTTTGGATAGAAATGTCTGCTAAATGCATAAATGTAAATGATATGTCTCTGCAGGTGCAGGAGGTGAGCTCTCGGTTGGGTGTGCCGGTGTCTTGTGTGTTACCGGTGAAGAACTACAGTCAGGAGCTGGAGCTGGAGCTGAACTGTGACGTCCTGCTTCTCACCGCTCTACAGCAGATGCTCAACTTTGCAGACGACTATCTGGATGATGTTGGTCCTATTTAGTACAATCTTATAAATTCCTACTAGTGGCGTTTTATCTCCCTTTGTAGCCGATTTAATGTTATATTTGTGTGTAAGCTTGTAGGATTGAAAATAATTAAAGATATTTGATATTTGAAATTGAACAAAGACATTTGCTTCACTGTTTTCAACCCCCATCTTTCTTATCAGAAGGGCCATTTGGAATTCCTAAAGACAAAGAGATTCTGAAGGCCTGTAGGCCAAATGTGTGTCACACCTTTAGTACAGTGGGGGAAGTTTGGTCTGATTGGTCAGTTTGAATGTCTCACATTAGGGTTTCAGTCACATGGTCAAGGAACAGATAAAAAGAAGATGTAACTGTTGCTCTGGCTATTTTTTTTATTCTCTGTCTCTCTTGATTCTCTGGCTCTCTCTCTTCTTGGGGGCCTTCTCTTTGGCTCTTCTCTTCTTTGCGCTCTTCTTCCCTTCGTTTTTTTTTCTCTCTCTCGCTCCCTTTCTATCCCTCAGGTAACATTCATGCTGGGTACGATTAATGGTACAAGTTTTTATCATCTCATACATCTATTTTGTAACTATTTTAAGTGTAACCATAACCAGAAATTGTCATTAAATCCTTTCTATTACAAATGATGTGCTAACTAGTTTTGATTTGGTATTGACTTTGAAGTGCTACCTCTATTGCAATACAATATAGTCACATTCTAGCAACGCTCTCCCACATATTTTGCTATTGTAACTGCGCTTATTTCCGTCGTTGGTATAAGTTGCAGTGGGTGGTAAAGACGAGAAATGTACAGTTTTCTATCCTCTTGCTGATAACGTTTCTTTAGTCATTCGGCAACCCTGCAGCCTGAACCACTGTAGGCGACCCACCCTTACAAGCTTATATTGGTTTGCTATTCATATACTAGTTATTATTATAGATATACAGCTCTGGAAAAAAATTAAGAGACCACTTAACATTGAGAAATCAATGGTCTCTTAATTTTTTCCAGAGCTGTATATCTCTAGATCACCACAATAAGGCATTTTAAGACATTTTATTCTGTTCTGTTTGTCCATTCTAGTTCTTTCAGAATCATATACCCATTCAGGAAATTATAGGAAGTACAAACAAAGTTCTTATATCACTTAAGCATGTTGCATTATTGCTATTGTAGTTGCTTGTTATATTGTTGTTCCATGATATGGTTTATTGTATAATACTAATGACGCGTTAGTACTGCAAATTAAGAGAAAAACATAATACAAAAGCATTAAAAAGTGTGCTTCTTTCTATAAATGGGTTTTGTTCAAAACCTTGCAAGATTAAAATAAAAACAATTTTTATGACTCAACAATTACTTTTATTACTTCTGTATAGAAAAATATTGTAAGGTCCATCCGTTAGCCCAAAAACGGAATCTAACGGCTTGGTTGAAGGATTCTGCGTCTAAGCCTTTTCAGCATTTCTGTTAAATTCACTTAATTTATTAACATCTAATTTTAAATCTGACTCCATGAATAAAGTGATCTGACTCCAATTTTATGTGACTTCGTTCAATTTGTTACGTTTGTAATTAAACAGCTGATGATTCGTTGTGATTTAATTTGGATCGTTGGTTTTTCTTAGTATCTCTTATTTTCAAATATTCGTTCATCAAGGGACCCGATATCGCACAGAAACAGACGCTTCGCGATTCGCGCGTTCACGAACACAAACTGGCCAGTTCTGATATTAGTCAGAGGATTGCAGAGTGAATATTTTACCTTGAAGTGGTCGCACCTGCTTACTCAACAAAAAGTGTAATTTGATTAATAGACACGAGAGCTGCAACTTGCTAATACAGTAATAGTCAGAAATCGGATTATCCCGCATGCTGCACTCCATGCTTCAGTCATGGGGTCCTCGGTTTGATCTATTCTGGCAAAAGATTTGCGGAAATAAAGGACTCCACATTGATCCATACTAGAATAATGATTTCAGAATAATACAAGATAAATCAAGATTAACATTTATTTTGGCCAGACAGAACTTACATAAAAATAATTAAACACGAATCCATGGTACACAACTTTCAGCATAAAAATATAAAATACAATTACAAAGTAATATGAAAATAGTTTCAAAGAGTCATTATATCTGGCACTGTACATACAGTGTGCGTAAGGGCCTCTAAGACACTGACACAGCACTGCATGGGGGCTCTGGCTACAGAATGTTCCCAAATGGCAGCTCTGCCACCCTTCCTTAAATACCCAGACCAGAACAAAAGGGTTGTAAATATTTGCAACACAAACACCTGGTTTCGGGGGAGAGGATCAGATATCTTCTGAGACCACTCAAAAGGAGAACAGAATTCTCATAAGTTTCAATCTTTCTCATCCTACCAGTGACAGCAGTGAAGTTGAGACCATTTTACCAATCACACTAAGACCTTTAAAAAGATACCACACATGAAAGGGGAAAAACAATAGATTAACAAGATACATCATCTGTGGTATATTTGCATTCTGTGACTTGAATCAGAGGGAAGGGAGTCGGTGAGGGAGAGGGGGAGAAGGTTTGGGCAGGCCGATGTCCTACACTCTTTCTGAGATCTTCTCTCCAGATTAGTGAGTTTTATTGTTCTATTGCAGGGGGTTGGATCTTCAGCTTTTGCCTTAGCAGTAAAAACGATTCTTACAATATATTTGAGCAAATATACTTCATGTAATGATAAAATGATAGCCTATATTTTATCATTTTGAACAACTGAATGATAAAAGCCTCTCTTGAACTTAAGGTCATGACGTTGCATATTTATCTGCATGCTGAAACTGACATGTTTATTTGAATACTTACTAACTTTACAGAAACCCAATCACAGAATTGAATAAGATGGAAAAATTAAAGGGGCAAATGTGGTAAATTTTATCTCTGTAGTACTATTTCTTTCTCACTGTGTCTAGTATCCACCTTCCTGTAACAGCTGCCATACATATATACATAGATGCCTCGTTGGCCACCGGATTGTCAAACTCACATAAATGTTCTACAGCTGTAACTGTAAATATTTTACTGGATCCATTAAAAATATCTTATAATTAAGGGTACAAGCTGTGATATTAATTTTGCCCAGAGGGAGCCCCATGATAAGGAATCTTTTAAACCCAACCTTTTTCTATTGGGTTCCATCCATTTGATCTAGTTTAATTGTATAACTATGGTGTACTGATGGTAGTTTTATATAATTAGTGTAGAAATCTGTGAAATGCATATAGATAGATCATTAAATGCTTTACTTTTACTTTTAGACCCCAAATAAAACAGATTTTTAAAGTCAACAGACACGATTAAATACATTAAATACAATGCTGTACATTTAAAATTAAGAGACAAATTTATATGTCTTTTTCACGATAATATATTATACTATAATATAATATATATATTATTACATTTCTATATAAAGACATTTATTGTTGTGGTATGAATAATAAAACAAACACTTCTGTGTTAAACTGCAAGCATAAGAGGCAACACATAAAAATGAAATGGGCCGTAAGATAAATGCTTCAGATAGGCTAAATACGGTTTTGAAATTATCTTCACATTAATTTGAAATTGACCTGTGACATCCTATGACATATGACTCAAGAGAAAAAGCTAAAATAACAGCGTTGAAGACACACTGTAAAACCCAACAAGTTAAGCTAACTCATTTCATTTGAGGAAACTGATTACCTCAATTCAATTAAGTTTAAAAAACTTAACTGAAGTAAAAAAAACAGTAGTTATGAGTACTCTGAACTTATTTTAATCGAGTCCACTAAACCAAGGATATTTCTTAATATACAATTAAACTTTACACTGCATTCAAATACTTTTTACAGCTAAAACTTCACTATATTGAGTAAAACAACTGAAATTACAAACTTTAAATGAACAGTTACTGCTAGCTCACAATAGCACAAAGTCAAACCCAATAAGTTAAGCTTACTCATTACATTTGAGGAAACTTATTGCCTCAATTAATTTAAGTTTAAAAACCAATAGTTATGAGTACTCTAAGCTTGTTTCAGTTGAGTTCACTAATAGAAGAATATTTTTTAATGATTCTTAACATATGTTGCAGTTAAGTAATTAAGTGATTAATTAAGTGATGATTGAGCATTAGTGATGGACACCTGATGATAATGAGCAGAATCACTAAAGGAAAGAGAAACACAAGAACTACAACTGACTTCAGCCACAGCTTTAAATCAACTGAAGATAAAAGAAGACATTAAATCTCTCAAGGTCTCAGCAGAGGAGGATTAAACAACTCCACAAACAGCATTACCAGCTTCACTTATTACTGACCAGATTGACTTTATTTCTGTCATTTATGTTTTAATGAAAATAATAGTTTCATTTGAAGTCACCATGATGGAGATCAGTGTTTGCTTTAGTTGGGCTCTTGACCCTTGACTCTTTAACATTAGTTTTTATCTGGCTGCTTTAACTGTGTGTTTATAAAACACAGTTGTTATGGTAAGGAATGCCAAGAAAAAATGTGATTAGGTGATGTTGGCTATTTATTGGTGATGATATAATCATCATGTAGTGGTCTAAATCACTGATCTCATTCAGAGTCTAATGCTCTGGTTATAGAGATAATGTGTTGTTAATTTTGTATTATTCATAATGGTGGCTACAGTGGGGAGAACAAGTATTTGATACACTGCCGATTTTGCAGGATTTCCTACTTACAAAGCATGTAGAGGTCTGTAATTTTTATCATAGGTACTCTTCAACTGTGAGAGACGGAATCTAAAACAAAAATCCAGAAAATCACATTGTATGATTTTTAAATAATTAATTTGCATTTTATTACATGACATAAGTATTTGATCACCTACCAACCAGTAAGAATTCCGGCTTTCACAGACCTGTTAGTTTTTCTTTAAGAAGCCCTCCTGTTCTCCACTCATTACCTGTATTAACTGCACCTGTTTGAACTTGTTACCTGTATAAAAGACACCTGTCCACACACTCAATCAAACAGACTCTAACCTCTCCACAATGGCCAAGACCGGAGAGCTGTGTAAGGACATCAGGGATAAAATTGTAGACCTGCACAAGGCTGGGATGGGCTACAGGACAACAGGCAAGCAGCTTGGTGAGAAGGCAACAACTGTTGGCGCAATTATTAGAAAATGGAAGAAGTTCAAGATGACGGTCAATCTCCCTCGGTCTGGGGCACCATGCAAGATCTCACCTCGTGGGGCTTCAATGATCATGAGGAAGGTGAGGGATCAGCCCAGAACTACACGGCAGGACCTGGTCAATGACCTGAAGAGAGCTGGGACCACAGTCTCAAAGAAAACCATTAGTAACACACTACGCCATCATGGATTAAAATCCTTAAAATCAGCGCACGCAAGGTCCCCCTGTTCAAGCCAGCGCATGTCCAGGCCCGTCTGAAGTTTGCCAATGACCATCTGGATGATCCAGAGGAGGAATGGGAGAAGGCCATGTGGTCTGATGAGACAAAAATAGAGCTTTTTGGTCTAAACTCCACTCGCCGTGTTTGGAGGAAGAAGAAGGATGAGTACAACCCCAAGAACACCATCCCAACCGTGAAGCATGGAGGTGGAAACATCATTCTTTGGGGATGCTTTCCTGCAAAGGGGACAGGACAACTGCACCGCATTGAGGGGAGGATGGATGGGGCCATGTATCGCGAGATCTTGGCCAACAACCTCCTTCCCTCAGTAAGAGCATTGAAGATGGGTCGTGGCTGGGTCTTCCAGCATGACAACGACCCGAAACACACAGCCAGGGCAACTAAGGAGTGGCTCCGTAAGAAGCATCTCAAGGTCCTGGAGTGGCCTAGCCAGTCTCCAGACCTGAACCCAATAAAAAATCTTTGGAGGGAGCTGAAAGTCCGTATTGCCCAGCGACAGCCCCGAAACCTGAAGGATCTGGAGAAGGTCTGTATGGATGAGTGGGCCAAAATCCCTGCTGCAGTGTGTGCAAACCTGGTCAAGAACTACAGGAAACGTATGATCTCTGTAATTGCAAACAAAGGTTTCTGTACTAAATATTAAGTTCTGCTTTTCTGATGTATCAAATACTTATGTCATGCAATAAAATGCAAATGAATTACTTAAAAATCATACAATGTGATTTTCTGGATTTCTGTTTTAGATTCCGTCACTCAGTTGAAGAGTACCTATGATAAAAATTACAGACTTCTACATGCTTTGTAAGTGGGCAAACCTGCAAAATCGGCAGTGTATCAAATACTTGTTCTCCCCACTGTACGTGATTCTACAGCACAAGATCCAGCACTGTTGTGGTAATTGAATAATATGACCCTTAATATAATCACATTTTATCATGCTGGGAACTAGAAATGTTTTATAACTCATTCAGTTTGAGTTCTGTTTCAGTCATTGTGTCCACATAATGTTCGGTAATATTTGAGTGCAGTGAACTCACATTTTTATTTAGTACATATAACTGTTAGGTTTTACAGTGTAGGCTACAAAATAACATGTAAAATAAATGGTTTAGTTTTGCTTTTATAAATTGAGCATGCATGATCATATTACAGATACATTAATTTTCCTAAATTGATTTGTGTTAGGCCCAACTGTAAGATTATGCAGCAGATTTTTTTTTACATTTTTGTTATCAATTTGTTTTGTGTAATATAGTGTCAGGTTTACAGATGCAGAAAAGTGCCTAGATATTAAAAGTGTGTTGTGTCATCACTGCTCATTATCACAATACAATACAATACAGGATTACGTGTCAAATAAATAAATGAACTTGAAATCATTTTACTTCACGTGTAGAGATTGCAGAGTGATACAGTACATGGCCAAATAAAAATTACTTTCAATAATCTGGAAAATAGGTTAAAGGGTTAGTTCACCCAAAAAAGAAAATAAAAACACCTAAGATTGTAAATCACCGTCATGTTGTTCCAAAAACCTGTATTAGTTAGAATGTCGGTAACCAAACCATTTCAGTGCTTCTTCTATGTTCAACATAAGAAAATCATATTTGGAACAACATGGGGGTGAGTAAATGGTGATAGAATTTTCATTTTTAGGTGAACTACCTATTTAACTACCTTTAAGATAAATGTTAACGTGTACCCCCTAAAAAGCACAAGTGGCCCCTGCCTGACCCACCCCTGGCGACTGCATTTTTTATTATTAAATTCATAAAAGTTGTGTTCTGTAAAAAATTATCTTGATGGACAAAACGTGTAAGCATCATAAACTTTTGTTGATCACAGAGCTTGTTTTTGTGATAATCCAAAAGCCTATGGCCAAAATCCTATTGGGTTTTTGTCGAGGGAACCAGTGTGATGCTAACTGCCGGTTGGCCTACAAAGTGATGTCATACCTGCAACACTCTATTGTGTGCCCCATCTGACTGAGAACGAGAATGAAAACAAAACCTACTCTGAAGGACGACCGCTTAGGTCTGAAAAAATTATCTATTTAAAAATGAAAGTGCATTAGTTAACAAAACCTAATTTTCAGCATATGTATGTATATTGCTATATATTGTTTTGCCCTAAACATGCAAAAAAAGATTTGGGGAAGACATGGCTCCCATCGTTTCTGATTTAACAGAGAAGAACAGAAAGCAGCTCTGTGCCTCACTGGGGAATGTTGAACTGACTCTTCTCTACAAAGCTTCTGTTCATGGATATAATGCTTCTGCCTTCCACCAGCGATGTGACCGTCAGGGTCCCACTTTACTTGTAGCCTACAACCGTTCAGGCTACATCTTTGGTGGATACACTAGTGTAGATTATGCTCAAAGTGGTCAACGCATTATAGATAAGGAAGCTTTCCTGTTCAGCATTCAAGATGGAGCCCCTGTTCGCATTCAAGTTAACAGTTATAATGCACGTCTTGATGACACTAGAGGACCCACCTTTGGTGGACAATTGTACTTTTGCTACAACAACCAACCAGTTGTATATTGCAAGCCAGTGAATAATTATTTTTTGAACCAGCCATTCAATATGCAAAAGTTGTGTGGGAATAGTGCTCAGCTGACTGAATGTGAGGTGTACAAAGTCAACCAAAGTAAGTCAATCATCAGAAAATAATGTATCATATTAACTCTTAAATTTCACTTATTTAACTTCTGTTGTTAACATTACTCGAACATAAATTCTATAAATATAAATAATCTATGTTCAAAATTTTCCAGGCCTTCAGGTCAGTTTCAAAGAGAAGCCATGGAGGAATATTCTTTGGACAGCTGAGTATGTTTCCACCCCATGTTTCCAGTGTCATTTCATTGTTGCTGATTTCATACAGCAATTTTCAATAATAAAGTTGTGATCTATGTTGTAGACGAAGAGCTCATGGGATTGATCAAGAATTATAAACCCATGATGCCGTCTGTGAGTCGGGTCAAAATCCTAATGATCGGTCCTGTAGGTGCTGGAAAATCCACTTTCTTCAACTCCATCAACTCCATCTTCATGGGTCATGTGACCAACAAAGCCGTGTCAGGATCTGCAGGCACTAGTCTCACCACACAGGTACAGATTCAACAGGATTCATAGTGTTTCCATTGCCATTTGTGTTGTGTGACACCATGGGACTCGAGGAGCAATCAGGTGCAGGACTGGATATTGATGACATCAGCAGCATTTTTCAAGGTCACGTACCAGACCGCTATAAAGTAAGTGCATAAAGACAGTTCACTTATCTCCAGAATGAACTAGTTGAAGAAGGAATTGAAGATTCAGATTAAAGTTGTTCTTCAGTATGCTTCAGGTTAAATTATCTTGATTCAGTTCAACTCCAAAGCAACCGGATGAGCAAAAGGCCTCCAAACCTGCATCTCTACAGGAGAAGATCCACTGTGTGGTGTACGTGATAGACGTCACCAAAATCTCCCTCATGTCCGACAAACTAGAGGAAAAACTCAGTTCTGTACGTATATATATATATATATATATATATCGTCATACTGTCCAGCCCTAAAACTTGTATAGTTTTTGTCAGTGTTTGTTTAAAAACATCCAATTTATGCAGAATATAAGCTGCTAAATATTTAATTGATGAGTTGTCAAAACAATATACACTCACCTAAAGGATTATTAGGAACACCTGTTCAATTTCTCATTAATGCAATTATCTAATCAACCAATCACATGGCAGTTGCTTCAATGCATTTAGGGGTGTGGTCCTGGTCAAGACAATCTCCTGAACTCCAAACTGAATGTCAGAATGGGAAAGAAAGGTGATTTAAGCAATTTTGAGCGTGGCATGGTTGTTGGTGCCAGGCGGGCCGGTCTGAGTATTTCACAATCTGCTCAGTTACTGGGATTTTCACGCACAACCATTTCTAGAGTTTACAAAGAATGGTGTGAAAAGGGAAAAACATCCAGTATGCGGCAGTCCTGTGGGCAAAAATGCCTTGTTGATGCTAGAGGTCAGAGGAGAATGGGCCGACTGATTCAAGCTGATAGAAGAGCAACTTTGACTGAAATAACCACTCGTTACAACCGAGGTATGCAGCAAAGCATTTGTGAAGCCACAACACGCACAACCTTGAGGCGGATGGGCTACAACAGCAGAAGACCCCACCGGGTACCACTCATCTCCACTACAAATAGGAAAAAGAGGCTACAATTTGCACGAGCTCACCAAAATTGGACAGTTGAAGACTGGAAAAATGTTGCCTGATCTGATGAGTCTCGATTTCTGTTGAGACATTCAGATGGTAGAGTCAGAATTTGGCGTAAACAGAATGAGAACATGGATCCATCATGCCTTGTTACCACTGTGCAGGCTGGTGGTGGTGGTGTAATGGTGTGGGGGATGTTTTCTTGGCACACTTTAGGCCCCTTAGTGCCAATTGGGCATCGTTTAAATGCCACGGCCTACCTGAGCATTGTTTCTGACCATGTCCATCCCTTTATGACCACCATGTACCCATCCTCTGATGGCTACTTCCAGCAGGATAATGCACCATGTCACAAAGCTCGAATCATTTCAAATTGGTTTCTTGAACATGACAATGAGTTCACTGTACTAAAATGGCCCCCACAGTCACCAGATCTCAACCCAATAGAGCATCTTTGGGATGTGGTGGAACGGGAGCTTCGTGCCCTGGATGTGCATCCCACAAATCTCCATCAACTGCAAGATGCTATCCTATCAATATGGGCCAACATTTCTAAAGAATGCTTTCAGCACCTTGTTGAATCAATACCACGTAGAATTAAGGCAGTTCTGAAGGCGAAAGGGGGTCAAACACAGTATTAGTATGGTGTTCCTAATAATCCTTTAGGTGAGTGTATAACAATACAATATACATGGCATGATTTTACCCCAAAATTCAACATATTGGCACAAAATGACTGCAAATCGCTGCCTGTAGTCCAGTTGTTTCTGTGAATTGCAGCGATCCATTTGCCTTTCGGCAGTCTGTAAAAATATACCTCAGATTTCTTGTCAAATCTATTTGTACAGTCTACTTCACTCTCTATGCTCCTCTCTGATGAAATGAGCTGCCAACCTCCACCTGAACTGCTAAGAGCATCACAACTTTGATGAAGCAGCTGAAGACACACCACTTCTGCAAGCACTTAACTACTCCACAATCTCAAACCAATGCACTTAGACTTTTCTGCATTTCTACCTTGTTTCCTAATGTAACCTTCTAATAAACCTGGCATTGTATACTACGAACACTGTTGGCTCTGTGATGAATTGCTTATGTTCCTCTATTGTAAGTACAAACCCGATTCCAAAAAAGTTGGGACACTGTACAAATTGTGAATAAAAAAGGAATGCAATAATTTACAAATCTCATAAACTTATATTTTATTCACAATAGAATATAGATAACATATCAAATGTTGAAAGTGAGACATTTTGAAATGTCATGCCAAATATTGGCTCATTTTGGATTTCATGAGAGCTACACATTCCAAAAAAGTTGGGACAGGTAGCAATAAGAGGCCGGAAAAGTTAAATGTACATATAAGGAACAGCTGGAGGACCAATTTGCAACTTATTAGGTCAGTTGGCAACATGATTGGGTATAAAAAGAGCCTCTCAGAGTGGCAGTGTCTCTCAGAAGTCAAGATGGGCAGAGGATCACCAATTCCCCCAATGCTGCGGCAAAAAATAGTGGAGCAATATCAGAAAGGAGTTTCTCAGAGAAAAATTGCAAAGAGTTTGAAGTTATCATCATCTACAGTGCATAATATCATCCAAAGATTCAGAGAATCTGGAACAATCTCTGTGCGTAAGGGTCAAGGCCGGAAAACCATACTGGATGCCCGTGATCTTCGGGCCCTTAGACGGCACTGCATCACATACAGGAATGCTACTGTAATGGAAATCACAACATGGGCTCAGGAATACTTCCAGAAAACATTGTCGGTGAACACAATCCACCGTGCCATTCGCCGTTGCCGGCTAAAACTCTATAGGTCAAAAAAGAAGCCATATCTAAACATGATCCAGAAGCGCAGGCGTTTTCTCTGGGCCAAGGCTCATTTAAAATGGACTGTTGCAAAGTGGAAAACTGTTCTGTGGTCAGACGAATCAAAATTTGAAGTTCTTTTTTGGAAAACTGGGACGCCATGTCATCCGGACTAAAGAGAACAAGGACAACCCAAGTTGTTATCAGCGCTCAGTTCAGAAGCCTGCATCTCTGATGGTATGGGGTTGCATGAGTGTGTGTGGCATGGGCAGCTTACACATCTGGAAAGGCACCATCAATGCTGAAAGGTATATCCAAGTTCTAGAACAACATATGCTCCCATCCAGACGTCGTCTCTTTCAGGGAAGACCTTGCATTTTCCAACATGACAATGCCAGACCACATACTGCATCAATTACAACATCATGGCTGCGTAGAAGAAGGATCCGGGTACTGAAATGGCCAGCCTGCAGTCCAGATCTTTCACCCATAGAAAACATTTGGCGCATCATAAAGAGGAAGATGTGACAAAGAAGACCTAAGACAGTTGAGCAACTAGAAGCCTGTATTAGACAAGAATGGGACAACATTCCTATTCCTAAACTTGAGCAACTTGTCTCCTCAGTCCCCAGACGTTTGCAGACTGTTATAAAAAGAAGAGGGGATGCCACACAGTGGTAAACATGGCCTTGTCCCAACTTTTTTGAGATGTGTTGATGCCATGAAATTTAAAATCAACTTATTTTTCCCTTAAAATGATACATTTTCTCAGTTTAAACATTTGATATGTCATCTATGTTGTATTCTGAATAAAATATTGAAATTTGTTTTAGATTCCGTCTGGATTTTGAAATTTTATCACATTTATTAATATTAAAATGTTTTTTAATATCACTATAAGGAGAGTGCACAGTAAATTCCCTGGTGTTGAATTAACACCGCTCGGTGTTCATAACCACCAGCAGGGTTTTAAAGTAACACTGAAGCAGTGTTAGAGTTAATTAAATACTTAAGTGATTAACTGAGTGACGATTGTTTGATTATTGAAGACACCTGACGATAACGAGCAGAATCACTGAAGGAAAGCGAAACACAAAAACTACAACTGACTTCAGCCACAACTTTAGATTAAATCAACTGAAACGACATTAAATCTCTCTTATTACAAACCAGACTGACTTTATTTCTGTCATTTGTCTACAGTTCTTTTTGAGAAGTAATAGAGGTTTAGATGTTGATGATTTATTGAAAAAGTTTGGTCACCATTATGGTGATCAGTGTTTCATTTAGTTGGGCAGTTTGACTCTTGGCTTTTTTATATCAGTTTTTGGTTTATGTAACAGTGTTTATTAAAACATATAATTTGTCATAAATATTATCAGATGATATAATTTTTATCATCATGAAGAGAAAACTGTTCAAATCTGGTTATATGTTAATAGATTTCCACAAACAATATTTTCTTGTCAAGAGTCAGCATATGAATCTCAACAATGGTGACATACTAATGGTGCCACCATAGTATAAAACTCGTGACTCCCAGCATGCATTGCAGCATGAAGCATGTCACCATTGTTAAGATTCATATGCTGATTCTTGATGTCTGTGTGTGTGTGTGTGTGTGTGTGCGTGCGTGCGTGTCTAAAGTGTCTTTTTTTTCTCACAATGTATTTAAAAATCAAATTTCAGAATGTTTGATATCTGGTAAGAAAGCATTGTTTGTGAAAACAAATAACAAGCAACCACTTTTAGTAAATTATGACACGCTCAAATTATAGTAAAACATTTTTTTATGATGATGAAAGATACAATTGCAGGGTATTTATATTAACAAATATGTAAAAGTATCTGTAGTATACTTAGCATAAAATAAATGTATTTCAAATACATTTGGGTATATTTATTTTTCACAAGCATAAAAAAATTGAAAACTGTGCGAGATTAAAATAAAAATTAACAATTATACATATTTCTATTACTAAACAATTACTTGTATATAATATATTTAATAACATATAATTTAAAATTTCTGAATAACTAAATGATACATTTTATTTAATTAATTTGTTTTTAACAGAACATATATTTGGAACAGAACACTTTTTTTTTTTTACCACAATCACAGAACGGAATAATAAACTGAAAAGGTACTAGAAACCTTTACCGCGCGCGCTACCGTAGAACCGCCAGCGCACGTTTTATACGCAGATGCAGGAAGTTCCGGGAAGATGTACGAAGAGTTTTCCATTGTTTTATACACATAACGCTACCAAGGTAAGCTTCTTAGACGACATAGATATTATGTGAAGTTCCCAAAAGTAATTTCGGGAGGAGTAAACCCATCTAACCTTTCAATTAACTGCCGGAGCATATAAGCAGCCGCTCACCTTGCTCTGGAATCGCTGTTTTGGCATCCATCCACCTCCCCAACATAATTAGGCATATTGCTACCATACTCATCATCCAAGCATTATGGGGGGTATATCTAAGCTCGAGTTGAAGCTGCTTCCTCGAGCCCCTCCACTGCGGACAGCAAGCCAAATACGCTTAACCCCATCAGTTTATTATATGGGCAAACGAACTCGTGAAAAAGGTATTAAATATTCTATGCAAATATTATTCAGTTTGAAAGTAGACAATGCAAACAACAAATAAAGTCCTATGCTTTATTTCATTTGTTATTATTACCCTATTTTCAATTTGCCTCTTCTCAGTTTCATTTCCGGCCAAGTGGACTAGTTCACTATAAGGATGCTGACATTAGTTAATATATTAGGTGTCTAAACCTAACAGTAAACAATTTTTTTTGCAAAGTATTTATGCATATTTGATGTCCATATACTGTATAAATAAACCATTCCAGGATTTTTAAATGATATTTTTCTTTATATTATTATCTTGTGTAATACATGTCTTTTTTTGTCTTGGCTTAAAGATGAAAAAAAGGTTGGGAAAACTCAGCATGGACTCCCTTACTTCTAATTTAACAGAGGGGAAAAGAAAGCAGCTCTGTGCATTGCTGGGGAATGTTGAACTGACTCTTCTCTACTAAGCTTCTGTTCATGGATATAATGCTTCTGCCTTCCACCAGCGATGTGACCGTCAGGGTCCCACTTTACTTGTAGCCTACACAGATTACATCTTTGGTGGATACACTAGTGTAGATTATGCTCAAAGTGGCCAGAAAATTACAGATAAAAAGGCCAATCAACCAATCAAAGAGGGAATGCATTAAGTTGTGATGTTGAAACACTGTATGGGGGCGAAACTGAGCTGAGTGAATGTGAGGTGTACAAAGTCAAACACACTAAGTCAATTGTCAGTTTATCAGTAAATATCAGTTGTCACTCTGTATCTCCCAATAATATGTCTTAAGATTATATTTAAATGCTTAGTTTTATGGTCAAAGCTCTAAAGTTTTGATTATGGAGGGCAGGACATAACAATAATAATTAAACATTCCTTAAAAGCCTGATGTATCAAATTTGATACTCACATTTTAACATGATTTTTTTTTAAATAAAATGTATTGATAATCAAGTAAACCTAAGTTGATTCAGTTCAGTGAAGGTTTATCTTAAAATATTAATAACAATATAAAAGTTATTCCTATGTTTACTTTATAAAAATCAGTAAATATTTCACAGCAAAACGACAGGTGTACCACAACCTGAATGGGGATGTTTTTATAATTATACTAAAAGTACTTTTACTTGCTAAAAGTATAAACTATCAATCAGACAACAGAAGTAGAAATTTACATAGCAAAACATGATACAGTAGTCTCTATAGGGTTAAAATGTAATGTTAACATTAATGAAAGTATGTTTTATATGAATCTTTATTCAATATTTCCCAGTCCTTCAGGTCATGGAGAAACCATGGAGGAATGTTCTGTGGACGGCAGGGTATGTTTCCTCTAAGTGTTATTATCACAGTGTTGCAGATTTTACACAATAATCTGCAATAATACAGTTGTGATTTCTTTTGTAGCCAAAGAGCAGAGCTCATGGAAAAGATCAGGAATAAAAAACCCATGATGGCATCTGTGAGTCGGGTCAGAATCCTAATGATCGGTCCTGTAGGTGCTGGAAAATCCAGTTTCTTCAACTCCATCTTCATGGGCCGCATGACCAGCAAAGCCATGTCAGGATCTACAGGCACTAGTGTCACCACATAGGTACAGAGTCAACAGGATTCATAGTGTTTCCTACAGAAGTCTCTCTTCAGGTTGAGGAACAGCTCTTGAGGGGATCAGCATTCTTCAAGGTCACGTACCAGACCGCTATAAAGTAAGCTACTTATTAGCATTAATGTAGATGTAGCCTTATACAGTGGGGAGAGCAAGTATTTGATACACTGCCAATTTTGCAGGTTTGCTCACTTACAAAGCATGTAGAAGTCTGTAATTTTTATCATAGGTACTCTTCAACTGTGAGAGACGGAATCTAAAACAAAAATCCAGAAAATCACATTGTATGATTTTAAAGTAATTAATTTGCATTTTATTGCATGACATAAGTATTTGATACATCAGAAAAGCAGAACTTAATATTTGGTACAGACACTTTTGTTTGCAATTACAGAGATCATACGTTTCCTGTAGTTCTTGACCAGGTTTGCACACACTGCAGCAGGGATTTTGGCTCACTCCTCCATACAGACCTTCTCCAGATCCTTCAGGTTTCGGGGCTGTCGCTGGGCAATACGGACTTTCAGCTCCCTCCAAAGATTTTCTATTGGGTTCAGTTCTGGAGACTGGCTAGGCCACTCAAGGACCTTGAGATGCTTCTTACGGAGCCACTCCTTAGTTGCCCTGGCTGTGTGTTTCGGGTCGTTGTCATGCTGGAAGACCCAGCCACGACCCATCTTCAATGCTCTTACTGAGGGAAGGAGGTTGTTGGTCAAGATCTCGCGATACATGGCCCCATCCATCCTCCCCTCAATACGGTGCAGTCGTTCTGTCCCATTTGCAGAAAAGGATCCCCAAAGAATGATGTTTCCACCTCCATGCTTCACGGTTGGGATGGTGTTCTTGGGGTTGTACTCATCCTTCTTCTTCCTCCAAACACGGCGAGTGGAGTTTAGACCAAAAAGCTCTATTTTTGTCTCATCAGACCACATGACCTTCTCCCATTCCTCCTCTGGATCATCCAGATGGTCATTGGCAAACTTCAGACGGGCCTGGACATGCACTGGCTTGAGCAGGGGGACCTTGCGTGCGCTGCAGGATTTTAATCCATGACGGCGTAGTGTGTTACTAATGGTTTTCTTTGAGACTGTGGTCCCAGCTCTCTTCAGGTCATTGACCAGGTCCTGCCGTGTAGTTCTGGGCTGATCCCTCACCTTCCTCATGATCATTGATGCCCCACGAGGTGAGATCTTGCATGGTGCCCCAGACCGAGGGAGATTGTTGCCTTCTCACCAAGCTGCTTGCCTATTGTCCTGTAGCCCATCCCAGCCTTGTGCAGGTCTACACTTTTATCCCTGATGTCCTTACACACCTGTCTGGTCTTGGCCATTGTGGAGAGGTTGGAGTCTGTTTTGATTGAGTGTGTGGACAGGTGTCTTTTATACAGGTAACGAGTTCAAACAGGTGCAGTTAATACAGGTAATGAGTGGAGAACAGGAGGGCTTCTTTAAGAAAAACTAACAGGTCTGTAAGAGCCGGAATTCTTACTGGTTGGTAGGTGATCAAATACTTATGTCATGCAATAAAATGCAGATTAATTATTTAAAAATCATACAATGTGATTTTCTGGATTTTTGATTCCGTCTCTCACAGTTGAAGTGTACCTATGATAAAAATTACAGACCTCTACATGCTTTGTAAGTAGGAAAACCTGCAAAATCGGCAGTGTATCAAATACTTGTTCTCCTCACTGTACATACACTTATGTTTAAAAGTCAGATTAAAGATTTTCAATTCATTGAATCCTCTCAATTCAGTTCAACCCCATGACACCGTTTCAACCGGATGAGCAAAAGGCCTCCAGACCTGCATCTCTACAGGAGAAGATCCACTGTGTGGTGTACGTGATAGACGCCACCAAAATCTCCCTCATGTCAGCAAACTAGAGGAAAAACTTGCTGCCATACGCAGAAAAGTGAACTCACTGGGTACACATTTTTAGATATATGTTGCATAACTTTCTTATGCCAAATGTTTCATGATTAACTAATTGTTATTTACACATTTTCAGGCATTCCCCAGATGGTTTTGATGACAAAAGTAGATGAAGCATGTCTTGAGGTGGAGGAAGATCTTCAAAGCATTTATGCTAGTTCCTACATCAAGACGAAGGTGAGACATGGTCACATGAACTGTTCCCTGTGGTAGATTTCCCCCTATGCACCTGACTTTTACCTGGGAAGTCTCCTAATCCATGTCCCTAAACGTCTCCTGATCGTTGCTTACAAATTTATCCCCTAATCGACGTCGACTGAGTGGGTCAACGTCTTGACCCCTATGAACTCAGTGACTTGGGAATAAGATCTCTAGTGTTTCGTTCCACTAACCTGCTGTGCAGCAGTAACCAAACAGACTCCAGACAATGCCTTTGAATATATGCTTTAATCACGGCCAGAGGACCTCAGACCAATTTCAGAGAGAATCCCACCAGCAAAAAGAATACAACAGTTTTTATAGAATAGGAGCATGGCAAAGGTGACATGATTCATTACATCATTTTCCTACAATATGATTGGTTCTTTATATGTATAATTCAGCAAACCCTTTTGTTACTAGGTAAAAAACTAATCTGAATTTTTTGAATACTTCACTTTGTTACTCGGAGTCATGAGTTTATATATTTATTGCCCCTTTTGTTATATTCAGATATGATTCAGACACACACACTGACTTTGGCCCAAAGTTTGGGGACATTTAGGTTTCAAAAGCATATAAATGTTAATCCTGCAAAAAAAGAAAAAGTTAAAAATAATAAAAAATTCCATCACATCCCACAGTGACTGAGATGTTGTTTTGTCTCTGCAGGTGCAGGAGGTGAGCTCTCGGTTGGGTGTGCCGGTGTCTTGTGTGTTACCGGTGAAGAACTACAGTCAGGAGCTGGAGCTGGAGCTCAACTGTGACGTCCTGCTTCTCACCGCTCTACAGCAGATGCTCAACTTTGCAGACGACTATCTGGATGATGTTGGTGCCGTGGAGGACAAACCCAAATAAAGTGCTGTGTATTACAGATCGGGATATATACCTCTTTATCAGCACAATAAGACATCTTAAGTTAGAAGATTGTTATTCTTTTCTGTTTGCCTGTTCTAGTTTCAGTTCAGTTTCATGCTTTTTCTCTATCAGTTTCATGCTTTTGTTAGTTATTTGTTTACTGTTGTTCCACAATCAGGTTTATAGGTTATTGTAATACTAGAATGCTGTGTTAGGACTACAAATTACCTAAATCTGAATAAGGATTATATATATAAAAAAAATGCTTATTTTCATAAATGGAGCTTGAAAGTGTCTTTCAAAACTCTGCAAGATTAAAATAAAAATTAATTATACACATTACTATGACTTTATTATTTCTCTATATAAAAATATATATTAATGAAATATATTTTCAAATTTCTAATAAAATTTGTATTTTTTTCCTTTAACACCAAATGTATGTATAAATAGGTCATGACGTTGCTTATTTATGTACATGCTAAACCAGACATTTTATTTTTTATCAACTTTACAGAAACCCAATCACAGAATGGAATAAGCTGAAAAAATGACATTGACAAATGTAGTAAATTTTATTTCTGAAGTACTGTTGATGTCTCACTAGGTGTCTATGCGTCTTCCTGTTACAGATGCAATCGATTAGGAGGATAATGATAATGACAAGGTTTTTTTTATTTTTCCTGAAAATTTTTGTTTCCCATCCACTGCAAAAAGTTTTTGCTGCCTTCACCCCTCATCACATCAGTTGTTTTCCTCCAGCGAAAATGGAGCGCTTCACACCCATGAAGGCACACCTTAGATTAGAAAACGATCATGATGCTATTTTCAGTTGAAAATTTAATTCTTAAATTGCAATTTAAAAAAAAAAATAATAATAATAAGCCCTTTATAGGGGACCTTCGAGACTGCCTTTTCTACTCTTGCTATACTTCATACTTCACTACAATAAAATTGCTAAAATTTGTCATAGTATTCATTTTATAATAAATCCAAAAGCAAAACAGGCGAAAAGAGCTATAAAAGGGAGTGGAAATGGCTAATGGTCCCCTGCAGCCATCTACTGGTTATAGTGGTAATTTCATGTCATCTTCATGTTAAAAGTCCTCCACTAAAGCATGGCACATTTTCCATGTTATCTCTATTAATGAAAATAAGAAATGTGAATCTTCTTTAAAGTTCATTTTACTGCACACCGGTAGAGTTTAAAAAAAGTGTCTAAAATTACATGTGGAACCTTTCCACCCCTGATGCGTTTGCATTTCTGCATTTAAACTGCTTATATGAGTGAATGACAGAAACAGAGAAATATCATGTTTTTTCTTTCTACTAAATAATGAACCAGCAGCTGATTGTGACACATTTATTAGCATTAGAAAGGCATTTGAGGGCAGTCTCGGCCTAATGGTTAGCGAGTAAGAATGGTAACCTGATGGTTGCGGGTTTGATTCTCAATACCGACAGGAAATGATTGCGGTGCACTTGAGCAAGGCGTGCCGCAGCAAAAATGGCTGCCCATTGCTCCGTGTGTGTGTGTGTGTGTGTGTGTGTGTGTGTGCGTGTGCGTGCGTGTGTGTTCACTACTCCTAATGTGTGTGCGCATTAGTGATGGGAGAAACAAAGCTTGATTCACTGTTTTGAAGCGTTCGAAACGCCACATGCTGGAGACCCCTGCTGGTCAGAACAGTGTAAATGCAACAAAAACTCAGGTCAAACATGCATAAAAAAATAAGAAAGTAAAATCTATCAAATGCAGTTAACTAGTAATCTAATAAGATTAAATGTCAAATGTCTGTATGTGTTCTTTTATCAAGTTTCAGGGCTTGTTTTGTTTGTTCCATGGATGGCTCAGCTAAACAAGCCAATAAGAGACTATTAACTACTATTATTCCACATCTGGGCCACAAGCAGGCCATAGCATTGCCACATGCCACATAGATCAAAACAGAACTGGACCTTATCTGAGCCACAAAATCTGTGTATATTAAATATGGAATCATCTCAGCCTTAATACGCCTGTTAACAAGAGAACAGATAAAGAAACGAGCAGCAGATACTTATGAGACAAAGACCATACTTTCTCGCATGGTAAATTCTCTTCAATATTATTTCAATATGGTATTACATAAGGAATTGTTATTATCTCTCTTTGGAAGAGAGCTCTGCTTTTATAATTATTTTTTTTGTTGCTCTACAGAAAACCATACATTTCCGTCGGCATCATTGTGTTCATTGAGTTAGGTTCAAAGAGTAAGTATATGGCCATGGAAATGCAGAACCTTGCAACAGGAAAGACACTCCAGAGGGAATAGAATTGAAAACAATAGCATATTCATTAGCAGTTACAAGAATTTTATATTTCTGTAAAAAATCTTAATAGTTACAAAGTCTGCCCTGTGAGTTAAAAAGCTGTCCAACTAAAAAAAGGACATTTTCTTTGACAAAGGTCAGTTGTCAAAGAAAAATGATTTATTCTTGTAGAGAATGTCCTTATTGTTCCATAAGCAATATCTGTGTGGAGAAAATGTGTTTGTATATTAGAGACCATGCCAAGAGCATCTGCTTATGTAAATTATAGTTACAGAGAAGAAAATTCAGGCCACCAACTTTAGAGAAAATATAATGAGGGATAATAATCCAAAGTGAAGAGGGATTATTAAGGAAATTAATCCAATTAATTCTACGTGTTTTTAAGGTAGTAAAATCTTTTAAAAAAAATCCAATCCCCCCCAGTTTTACTGGATTCATCAGTACTGATTTTCTAATAAAGTGGGTTTTATTTTTCCAAACAAAATTATTTAACATGCTATGAACCTTTTTTAATGTTTACTTTATCAACCTCCAAGGAGAGAGGTGCATATGTTAGTCTCGACAATCCTTCGGCTTTAGAGAGTTAAATTTGTCCTCTTATTGATAAGTCTATCTGCAGGCAAGAATTTTGTTTCTTTTGGGTTTTCAATATTAGAGGATCAAAATTTAGTTTACATCTTGTTTTTTGGTCTTTATTAATTAAAATTCCTAAGTAGTTACTTGATCTTTCACAGGGATGCTGCATATAGAGGGAACATTACAGCTTTTAATTGATGTTAACTAAGAGGAATCAATCATTTTAAAGCTAAAGGGATTTGAGAGGCATCATTCAGAAACAAAGTGGTGTCATCAACCAGCTGGCTAATAATAATTTGTCTATCGTCAATTGTAATACCTTGTAAATTACTACTGGAAATATGCAGAGCTAAAAATTGAGATGCAAGCAAGAATATGTGACACTGGACCACAAAACCAGTCATAAGTCGCATGGGTATATTTGTGGCAATAGCCAACAATACATTGTATGGGTCAAAATTATCGATTTTTCTTTTATGCCAAAAATCATTAGGATATTAAGTAAAGATCATGTTCCATGAAGATATTTTGTAAATTTCCTACTGTAAATATATCAAAAATGTATTATTAGTAGTAATATGCATTGTTAAGGACTTCATTTGTACAACTTTAAAGGCGATTTTCTCAATATTTTGATTTTTTTTTTGCACCCTCAGATTCCAGATTTTTTCAAATCAATTAAAAAAAAAAAATTACCCTTATGACTTTTTGTGGTCCAGGGTCACATATGGAGATGTAGGACAGCCTTGTCTTACTTCACGTGACAAATTGAATCTTGGTGATGTTCCGAATTTTCATTATCATTTAATAACAAGTAAGATATTACTTGTCACTGGCATTAGAGCAGTCATTGCTTATAGAGTCAATAGTGTTTACCTTCATGCATCTACTCTACAGCACAATAGTAACCACAAAAACTTCAACATTACTCTTTTAAATGTCAAACATAACAGCATTAAACACTAACAGGTCTTTCCCTTCACTAAAAACAAATAAATTAACTTAATTTCAACATTTATTCTCCTTATCCAGTCCTATGGAAAGCATGCTGGGAACTAGAAATCCACTGTCTAATTTCCAAAGTTAAAATTAAGACAATTTCATTAAGTTACCACAACCTAATTAAAAAACAAAAAAGCCAATTAATGCAGAAATTTGAGTTTATTAAATTATATTAGACTATATTAAGTAAAGAACTCCACAAAATAATGTTTGCAACTTAAAAGGTTTAATTAAAACATTAAATTTGAATTTTTAACTTGCAACCATGCATTTATTTAAGTTGTAGTAACAGGTCCCCTGAATTACTTTCTAGAGTGTATATGTCCTGATGGCTCTACAAAACGAATCTCCAAAACCAAATTTGGCAAGAGCTTGAAATATGAAATTATGCTCAAGTGAATCAAATGCTTTGTAGAAAAGCAAGTAACTGTCATTAGGGATGAGATCCTTTTAATCTAAAAGATCTAGGATTAATTTTATATTATTGGTAATGTGACGTTTTTCCATAAAACCTGATTGTGATTCATCGATAATACAGTTAAGGCTTTAATTCTTTTTGCTAAAATTAAAGCTAGAATTTTGTAATCATTATTTAAGAGGGTAATTGGTCTCCAATTTTCTAAACATTCTTTATCTTTATTGGGTTTGGGTATCAATGTGATGACTCCTTGTGTCATGCTTGGTGGAAACACTTTTAGTAAGAAAAGCGATAAGCTCTTGGGCAACCATCTTGTATAACTCAGAGGTTAAACCATCACAGCTGGGACTTTTATTATTTTTTAAACTCTTAATGGCCTGTAGAATTTCTGATTGGGATATATCGTTATCACAAGCTTTCTTATCTTCTAATGAAATAACTTTATTTTGATTAACAGATTCAAAAATTTTTTCACAATATCTTGACGTATACAATAGAATTTAGAGCAAAAAGAAGCTATTTCTCTGGGATTATCAAGAACTCTATCATTTGTACGCAGACGATCAATAGAAACATTCATAGCATTGGACCTTTCCAACCTAAAAAAAAAGGCTGAATTTTGCTCTCCTTTTTCCAGACATTTTTCTGGATCTAACATAGGCTTCTTTAGCTCTGGATCTATACAAGTCATCTAATTTATTTTGTAGTTTGGAATATTCAATGCTTTGAACATCCGCTCCCAGTTACATCCATAAGCTTTTTGTGATTCAGCCCTTTCCCAGTAAATTTGGATTAGTTCAATTATCTGTTGCTTGACCTTTTCATATTTAAGGAGGGAGCTATTTAATTTCCAGAGCAGTGGTTTGAAGGTATAAATTGCGATATTTTGCACATTATGGTCAGTCAGTGGGCTGTTGCTAATATTAATAGAGATATTACTACTACTTAATGTTTTAGAAATCAACCAATAATCAATCCTGGATTGCCTTAAGCTGTCTTTGTTACTCCAGGTGTACTGTATTACATCCAGATACATTTCTCTCCAGATGTCAACTAAGTCAAATTTATCCATAAATGCAACAAGATTTTAGTTTGAAGAAACTGCTTTCCTTGGAGGGTGTCATTATTTTATACCTAAAATCAGAAAGGCAGTAGGATATTTGCCTAATGCATATGAAAGTTTTTGATCTAGCGTGTTAAAGAAAGCACAGTTTTCCATAGATGTTGACAATAATTAATATAAATTGATTGACAGCAACTATCATTAGCAAGAAGTGTCCTGAAGGATCAATACTGGTTTCCAAAATACAACCATTGAAATTATACTTCATAATCCCTACTCCGGCAGAATGTTCTGACCCATGTGACAACCATACACTGTGATACTTTGCAGTGTGAATTTGCAGTAATTTACTGGCAGCAGCTTCACCTCAGGTTAATTCATTTCATTTGCTGAACCTGACTGCCTTAAAATGGCCAATTGCCATTTAAGTTTATAATATAGCGTGCCAAGGGTCAAGAGCCCAACAAAAGCAAACACTGTCCATCATCAAAACATCTAAACCTCTGATAATTCTCAATGAGAACTTCTTTAGACGCATACGTGAAGCTGTTAATGCTGTTTGTGCACTTGTTTAATCGTCCTCCGCTGAGATATTGAGTTAGTCAAGATTCATTGAAATTGAATTTGGACATTTTTCTTCAATATAATTGGTAAATTACAGAAAGATATTGATTATTAAATGGAACGTTAAAGCACAAAGTGTTACAACCATCCCTGGTCTCCCCTACTATTCCTTTATGTATGTGTATTACTGCAGCTTTAAATCCTTTGTGCTTCAGCGTCAACGTCACTAAAAAAAAAACGTGAACTTTACTTGATCGTCTCGGGTCAAAGTCCAGAAAAAACCGGAAGCGTTTTGAGGTTTCTTGCAAAAAGCGTGTGTTCTACAAAACGTAAGTTATTTTTTTAATCGACAGCAACTCTTAATAGATGCACGCAATAACTGATAAAAGTACCCCAGGTTTCAAACGAAGTTATTTATCTGATATAAAACCGGTGCGGTGAAAAGAGGTGAAAATATTACGAGGCATTTCTCGCCCTCGGATTCACCAGTACAAAGGTGGGTAATGAAGCTGAACAAGTCAAGACGCCAAGTAGCCTAGTTAAGTAGAGCTAGTACTATGTAGTAATCACAATATTTCAATGTCTAAGAGTGCCTTTTTGGGTGCATGTATTCATTAAAAAATATTAAGCAGCACAACTGTTCAACATTGATAATAATCAGAAATGTTTACTGAGCAGAAAACCAGCATATTAGAATGATTTCTGAAGGATCATGTGACACTAAAAACTAGTAATGATGCTGAAAATTGAACTTTGCCATAACAGGAATTCATTATGTTAAAATATTCAAATAGAAAAAAAAAGTTATATTAAATTGAAATATTTAACAATATTAATGTGTTTACTGTATTTTTAATAAATAAATGCAGCCTTGGTGAGCATAAGATACTTTAAAAAAACCGTGTGAGGTTCGGTGGGGTGAGGGGGCTTGAAAATATTTTTCTCTGCAAAAGGGGGGCCCGGCAGAAAAGGTTTGGGAACCACTGCACTAAACAGAGTTACATTTCTCAAATTATAATCCTGTTATTCCTGTTATCAGTATTAAGACACGTGGACACAAATGGCACTTTCTCCTAAGAAGGCCTAAGACTGCGCAATAAAGATTTTGTGAAGAGATATTTTTATAACTTGTATTTTTTTTTTGTCACAGATGCAAAAATCCAAAGTTAGAAAAGTCAGCACAGATCCCCTTACTTCTAATTTACCTGAAGAGCGAAGAGAACAGCTCTGTGCCTCAATGGGGAATGTTGAACTGACTCTTCTCTACAAAGCTTCTGTTCATGGATATAATGCTTCTGCCTTCCACCAGCGATGTGACCGTCAGGGTCCCACTTTACTTGTAGCCTACAACCGTTCAGGCTACATCTTTGGTGGATACACTAGTGTAGATTATGCTCGAAGTGGCCGGGAAATTACAGATGAGGAAGCTTTCCTGTTCAGCTTTCAAGGTGGAACCTGTAGCTACATCAAAGTTAACAGTGGACATAATGCACGTTATGATGATGCTAAAGGGCCCAATTTTGGCCAACAGTTGTACTTTTGCTACAACAACCAATCAGTTGTATATCATCAAGGAGGGGGTGCATTCGACATTAATACCTCATCAATGTATGGGAATGACACTCAACTGAGTGAATGTGAGCTGTACAAAGTGGAACAGGGTAAGCCAATCATCAGCTTTATTACCACCATATAGTTTACACACAAAAACAAGTACAAAATAACTTATTTAGTGTCTTTTAACATTACTCCAACAAAAAGTTCTATCTTTATTCGACAATTACCAGAGCCTCAAGTCAGCGTTGAGGAGAAACCATGGAGGAATGTTCTGTGGACAGCTGAGTATGTTTATACGTTATCTGTCTTTTTCTAATTTACTATGGTAATCTGAAATAATAAAACTGATCTCTGTTGTAGACGAAGAGACGAGCTCATGGGATTGATCAAGAAGCATAAACCCCTGATGCCATCTGTCAGTCGGGTCAGAATCCTAATGATCGGTCCTGTAGGTGCTGGAAAATCCAGTTTCTTCAACTCCATCAACTCCATCTTTACTGGTCATGTGACCAGTAAAGCCATGTCAGGATCTGCAGGCACTAGTCTAACCGTACAGGTACACAATCAACAGGACTTCAGGACCTGCCTTGGTTTGTAACATAAAACAACAATTGTTCCACAATGATTCCTGTTTGTTGGTAGTTTCGCACATACCCAGTGAATGACGGCCGTGAGGGAAAGCCATTGCCATTTGTGTTGTGTGACACCATGGGACTCGAGGAGCAATCAGGTGCAGGATTGGATATTGATGACATCAGCAGCATTCTTCAAGGTCACGTACCAGACCGCTATAAAGTAAGTGCATAGGTTCATGTTTCTGGGCTTGAAAATGTATATTTATTAGTAAAATTGATCTTTAGTTTCCATTACTCTCAATTCAGTTCAATCCTATGGCACCATTTCAACCGGATGAGCAAAAGGCCTCCAGACCTGCATCTCTACAGGAGAAGATTCACTGTGTGGTGTACGTGATAGACGCCACCAAAATCTCCCTCATGTCCGGCAAACTAGAGGAAAAACTTGCTGCCATACGCAGAAAAGTAAACTCACTGGGTAAGTGAACATATTTATGCCAATCATGTGACTAATCCAAAGTAGGTTGTACATTGAGTTACCTGCATGTGACGCACCTCAAAATTTTCAGGCATTGCTCAGATCGTTTTGATGACAAAAGTAGATGAAGCATGTCCTCTAGTGGAGGAAGATCTTCAAAGCCTTTATGTCAGTTCCTACATCAAGACGAAGGTGAGACATGGTCACATGATCACATGATCACATGAGCTGTTTCCACAGGACTGAGATGTTGTTTTGTCTCTGCAGGTGCAGGAGGTGAGCTCTCGGTTGGGTGTGCCGGTGTCTTGTGTGTTACCGGTGAAGAACTACAGTCAGGAGCTGGAGCTGGAGGTGAACTGTGATGTTCTGCTTCTCACCGCTCTACAGCAGATGCTTCGTTTCGCAGATGACTATTTTGATGATATGCGTCCTGTGGAGGGAATCCCTATATAATTTTTTTTTTTTTTTTTCTGAGGCCAGATTTGAAAAAGGCCAAATCGAAAGCTCTGCGAATCATTTACATAGCTTAAGGAAAGCTGATCACCATACCTGCAAATTAGTTGCTTTTTGGCGAAATTCGCTGTTTTGAATCAAATTATGTAATTTATGTGAATCATGTAGATACGAAGATTTTTTTTCCCGGGGTGAAATTGCAAGCACACTAAACCTCACAAGAATCGAAAATTGGCTAATTTACCATAGACTGGAGTGAGACCATAGATGTCTCTCGAGCTGTTGCAATCTTTTTCCCAATAAAACATCTCCGGTGCGACACCTCAAGTCTCTCCAAGTGGTGTTCACTGCAGAGCCAAATGACGTCCAGCTCCCCCTTTCTGGACATAATTGGTGGAGCTTGGCCTAGTCTACCTCTGTGGACCTAATGGGTGGAGTTATGTTTAGTGATTGGGTTATGGGTAGGGTTAGGGTGTGGTTGGACTGTCTAGCTCCACTCATTACATCCAGTGAGGGGGAGCTGGATGTCAAGCTGAACACCTCTAAGACCAAAGAAATGGTAGTGGACTTTCGGAGGCTCAGACCGCACCTGCAACCGATCTCCGTAGAGGGGGTCGATGTTGAGGTTGTGAGGACCTATAAATATCTGGGACTACTGCTTGATGATAAGTTGGACTGGTCTGAAAGTGTGTTGACTCCCTCTACAGGAAGGGGCAGAGCAGACTATATTTCTTGAGGAGGCTGGTGTTTTTTAACATCTGCCAGAGACTGTTGGTGATGTTCTACCAATCAGTTGTGGCCAGCGTCCTCTTCTGTGCTGGGGAGGAGGTATTAAGAAGAGGGATGCTATGTGGCTGGACAAGCTGGTCAAGAAGGCTGGCTCTGTGGTTGGTATCCAGCTGGACCCCCTCATGTCAGTGGTTGAGAAAAGGACTCTTAAGAAACTCTTATCTATCATAGATAATGTCCATCACCCTCTATTTAGCACAATCTCTAGGCAGAAGAGTATAGGCTTGTTCGACTTCATACAGCAACGCGCAGACCGATCGGCGGCTGACTTGAAGCAGTGCATGCCGGTTAGAAATTTTGTCCAGAAATTTGGTGCATTCTGCGCAGCTTCTACAGAGCGACTGCACTAGTGCTAATGACGACACAGCTGTTCCACGATTGGCCGGATTCACCGCATGACATTCATTTCGTGTTTATTCTAAAACCGTCAGTTCTACTAATACTCACAAATCTGTATTTTATAACAGTAAAACCTCTTTTCATGTAGTTGCGATGTTATGTTCATCAAAATAAAACTGATAAAAAAACGTTGACCCCACTTCATTGATAGTTCACTTATGTTGAACTTTATTCTTGTACAAATGTATTAAACAATGTATTAAACAGTACATAAAGTATTAGCCTACATAAAAATGTCTCAGAAACATATGTGCATTGTATTGCATTTATTTCACTCCAGCTGTGATAAAGTTTGCAAACACAGCACGAGTGTCACTACGGGAAGCAGAAAGTGTCCGACTTCACGTCTCCGTTTGCAGCTCCTGCACGCGGCTACTCTCGCCGATCGGTTGTATCCAGCCGCAGCCAATGTCGAACACACCTTATGTTCAGTAGCAGATTACTTTCTCTGTCCAGAAATTACATCATTCAGGTCTCTTTAAACAGTGGTGCAAAAGATGGTAAGTAATATCCTACCTTTTATTCATATTTTTGAGACGTATTAGTCAGGAAAGGTACTGTCAAGCTTAACAACTCAACCCTATCACATAAAATGAAGATGGAACGTTATTATTTTTCAAAATTGTATTTATCCATACATATACAATGTACTTATTTCATTGCTGCCATATATGGTCTACTGTCCTACACTACAATAGGAGCAGTGACCATTTTGAGCAAAAAACCTCAACTCCATCCCTAGTTCTTGTTTCTGGGTTGTAAACTTGTGACAGTGTTTTTTTTTTTTTTGACGACTGAAGGCATTTCTTGCTGATTACCACTGATTACCATGTTAAAGACTAACACAATAAAATTGTGGTTTTAGTTAAACATCTAAATTTAAAACATTTTTTTACACAAATAAAAATGTGAAAATTATCATACATTTTACATTTGTAGTTATTAAATTTTATGAGGGACGCATGAGCAGTAGGTGTTTGTTTTATATCAAGTTTTGGGTAAAATCCTTTATAAATCAATTCCATTTTGTCCGTTACTGTGTTGAGAATAAAAGTGTTTAAATCTGGGAGAAAAAAAAAAAAAACCCTGAAAATTAAAAAAAATAAAATGATCCAAATTGAAAAATTACAGAATTCCAGGAATGACGTCAACGCACTAGTAACATTATAGTAACTGCTATTACAAGAAACTCTGATTAACGAATTAGTAGTAAGTAGGCTAATAGTGCTCAGGTGAATGTGGTAGTTAAATATTAGCTTATCAATATAGGCCTACTATTTTTTTCGACTTGAGGCGGTGTCGTTTGATAAGAGGGGGGCTTGACGTTACGCGTTCGCCTGTGGAGATACTACGAAAAGGCGTATATCATTATTTCTTTAGAGAGAAAGGAGACCGTAAAAGGTAAGATACATAGTTGCTATGAATGTTATAAAGGCAATAAATATAGTGCACAAATAGGCCCTACACAATATTTATATTCAATAGGCTATATAAGACTATATTTTTTTCGGTTTCGATTCCAGCAGTTTCGGTTAATTCGTATAGGGCTTTCAGAACACAAGTCATCTGACTGCTTTTGTCTGTGCCTATTACAAAGAACTCAAACCATATCTTTTTTCTTGTTTAGATGCATAGGTACGCTTTCAGTTTCGGAGCGCACATCACTCACAACGATCCACTCACTTCTAATTTACTAGAAGAGCAAAGAAAGCAGCTCTGTGCATTGCTGGGGAATGTTGAACTGACTCTTCTCTACAAAGCTTCTGTTCATGGATATCATGCTTCTGCCTTCCACCAGCGATGTGACCGTCAGGGTCCCACTTTACTTGTAGCCTACAACCGTTCAGGCTACATCTTTGGTGGATACACTAGTGTAGATTATGCTCAAAGTGGGCAGTATATTACAGATGAGGAAGCTTTCCTGTTCAGTGTTCAAAGTGGAGCACCTCTCTACATCAAAGTTAACAGTGGACATAATGCACGTCTTGATGACTCTGGAGGACCCAACTTTGGCCAACAGTTGTACTTTTGCTACAACAACCAACCAGTTGTGTATGTGCAAGGAGGAAATACATTTGGTTCAGTTCGAGTGAGGATTAATGCGTTCCTTTTTAATCCTGCTACACTATATGGGAATGACCCTCAACTAACTGAATGTGAGGTGTACAAAGTGGAACAGAGTAAGTCAACTATCAGAAAAAAATATAGTTATGTACAGTGAAACTATTATAAACTCCAGTCTCTTTCAATAATTACCAATTTAATGTAAATTGTTTTTACTCTGTCAGAGCCTCAGGTCAGTGTCGAGGAGAAACCATGGAGGAATGTTCTGTGGACGGCTGAGTGTGTTTTTCTGTTGCTAAAATCATTCATTTAATAAGATAAAATTCAATTGATTAAATGTGTGATCTGTTTTGTAGACGAAGAGATGAGTTTATGAAAATGATCAGGAATTATAAACCCATGATGGCATCTGTGAGTCGGGTCAGAATCCTAATGATCGGTCCTGTAGGTGCTGGAAAATCCAGTTTCTTCAACTCCATCAACTCCATCTTCATGGGCCGCATAACCAGCAAAGCCATGTCAGGATCTGCAGGCACTAGTGTCACCACACAGGTACAGATTCAACAGGATTCATAGTGTTTCCTACAGAAGTCTCTCTTCAGGTTGAGGAACAGCTCTTGATGACTTCAGGTCATGATGTGATTCTCTTCTTGTTTGGTAGTTTCGCACATACCCAGTGAAAGACGGCCGTGAGGGAAAGCCATTGCCATTTGTGTTGTGTGACACCATGGGACTCGAGGAGCAATCAGGTGCAGGATTGGATATTGATGACATCAGCAGCATTCTTCAAGGTCACGTACCAGACCGCTATAAAGTAAGTGCACTTGTCTCCAGAATGAATAAAGGTTGAAGTATGAATGACAAAATGTTTGTTTAATGCTAAATCCTCTCAATTCAGTTCAACCCCACAACACCGTATCAACCGGATGAGCAAAAGGCCTCCAGACCTGCTTCTCTACAGGAGAAGATCCACTGTGTGGTGTACGTGATAGACGCCACCAAAATCTCTCTCATGTCCAGCAAACTAGAGGAAAAACTTGCTGCCATACGCAAAAAAGTGAACTCACTGGGTAAGTGAACATATTTATGCTAATCTTGTGACTAATCCAAAGTTGGTTACACATTGAGATCCCTAACAGAGTTGCATGTGACGTACCTTAAACCATACTCTCAACATTTTCAGGCATTGCTCAGATCGTCTTGATGACAAAAGTAGATGAAGCATGTCCTCTAGTGGAGGAAGATCTTCTAAGCCTTTATGTCAGTTCCTACATCAAGACGAAGGTGAGACATGGTCACATGATCACATGAGCTGTTCCCACAGGACTCAGAGTGACTGAGATGTTGTTTTGTCTCTGCAGGTGCAGGAGGTGAGCTCTCGGTTGGGTGTGCCGGTGTCTTGTGTGTTACCGGTGAAGAACTACAGTCAGGAGCTGGAGCTGGAGCTCAACTGTGACGTCCTGCTTCTCACCGCTCTACAGCAGATGCTCAACTTTGCAGATGACTATCTGGATGATGTTTGTCACTGAGAGTAACCCCATATAAAGGGCTGCTGTGCTGTTATTTCATTTCCTCAACAATTTTGAGGCCAGATTTGTGTTTTTTTTTATTTATTTATATATATATATATATATATATATATATATATATATATATATATATATATATATATATATATATATATATATATATATATATATATATATATATATATAAAAAATACGTTTGAGATTAGAATGTAGGAATACTGGTGTCTTGTCAATTGAGGTATTTTAAGTTAGTTTACAACAATAAAGGTCACTTTACTGTTGTCAACTTATCAACCATCCAATCAGCTTTAAAGTGTAGGGGAGACCGGGGATGGTTGTAACACGGGTTAATTGTAACAATTCCGATTTCTCCAATCAGGAACAAGTTACATCACCTGATTCACTTCACATATGGTCTGTTTAGTCCTTATTCCACATGTGAGAAACGTATAGCCCTGTGGCAGACAGATCAAATTTTAGACTAGAAAAACTATTTTGATGTAAGAAAGTAACTTTTTTTTTTTTTTTATGGCAATTCCTGCTTTGTAGTTAAACTCAGAGTTAAATAGCTTGTGTGTCTGTATAGATATTTTTCATGGAAGTTGTTAGTGCTAATGTTTTGGCTGTTAGCTGAGCTAGTTCATGGCTACAAGACTCTGGGTTAGTTGTAACATAAATGAAGCATGTAACAGCATACCCCAAGCAAATTTTTAGTTGTATTTATACTTTTTTTTTAAATTTTATTTCAGTATGCCTAGGTCAGGGGTGTCTAAACTCGGTCCTGGAGGGTCACTGTCCTGCACAGTTTAGCTCCAGTTTGCCTCAACACACCTGCCTGGAAGTGTCTAGTATGCCTAGTAGACCTTGAATTAGCTGGTTCAGGTGTGTAGTTAGGGTTGTAGCTGAACTCTGCAGGACGGTGGCCCTCCAGGAGCAGGATTGGACACCCCTGGCCTAGGTCTTGGAAGAGAAAGACAAATTGAGGGACGTAAAATGAGCATTTGCTCATTTTATTCATTTTTGTTACACACATGCACACACATCAATTATGTTAAAAAGCCTGTGTTGAATAAAAAACTTTTATAACTTTTTTTTGTCATAATCCTTATTTCATAATGTTACATATCACCCTGGTGGATATAATAATGTTACATCTCACCCCAGGGTCTGTTAAAACTAACCCGGACTATGGGGTGAATTGTAACATTTCACTCCTTGTGTTTGAATCGAAACCAAACATTTTCTGTTTGTGCTGCAAAGATAACAGCTATGTCATTTAATAGATGACACTTGTAAAGAGTTATCACATTTTGAACGCAATGGCTTGAAAGAACTCCCAAGATGCAGACAGAAATGTCAAAATTGTTACAACCATCCCCGGTCTCCCCTAATACTGAAATGGTGAGAAAAATATATTTAGGAAACAAGTTTTGCATTAAAACTGTCAACATATACACTGTTTGCTTATAGCTACACTGTTAACCCGGATAAGTTGAATTTATTTTAAAAAAGTTGCCCTAAAAAAAATTAAGTAATGTAAACTTAAAAATTTGAGTTCATTTAACTTAAAATGTTTTGTAATATCAATTACTTTGTAATTATTACACATAGTATATTTAAGTTCAATGTTTTAAGTTAGTTAAGTTTATATTAATTGTTTTTTTTTTTAATTTGTTAAACTAGAAAATTAAGGGGAAAAAAGCAAATAAAAAGGTACATTCATACAATGTAAAAGTTTTATTTCAATTCAATTCCAAAACATATACAACAAAACATGAATTTTTCATGTCCTGAAAACATTTTCCTTATAAAATATGAAAAAAAAAATAGTTTTATCAAATCAGCTTGTTAAGCACATGGACAGTCTATCAGAATCACAACAAATTGCATCAAAACTATATAGTTTGTTTTCACTACATCAACATTATGTTGTTTTAACTGTGCTTTACATCAAACAAACAAACAAATACACTCCTGAGTTCACAATATTGGCAGTATTCAATTTTAGGTGTCAGCTTACCTTTTCCTAGGTTGAGCATTACCTGCTGAATAAAATATAAAGTAGTTTTCATACAGTTGTTGTCCAGGTGTAGGGCATAGATCAGTCCAGAAAAAAGGACACAGAAGTCCTGAGGTTAGTCAGTTCATCCATCACCAAACATTCCTTTTCGACGACCAAGACAATCCTCACTCTAGATGGGTTTAGCTGATGGCCTTCTTGATCAACGCAGAGAATTCTCACTGGAGTTTGCCTATATGAGTCCTTGTCAGCTGCAACCTAACAAAGGAAGAAAAAAATTGACAAAGATATTACCATTTATAATAGCGTCAGATAGTGCTGTTGTCAAATACTCAAAGTCATATGCTGTGTTCACACCATGTCGTAATTATCGTAATTCCAAGATGACAACATGTGACGTTCTACTCCAAGCTGTTCATGTCCTTGGACTGGGAATTACGCATTTCTATGGCAACACTATCAACAGCTAAATTAATCCCCAGCAGTCAGGTGGTACAGTTGTACAGTAGGAGGTGGTACAGTTATATAAGAAGGAGCTCCCAGAAAATTCCCAGTTTACAGGTCGTTATTTCTATGAGAATGTGAAAGTTTTTTACAAGCTGGAATCTCATAATTATGGTAATTGCAACATGGTGTCAATGCACCAATACATACCTGGTTTACTATAGAAAGAGCTGGCCATTGAAGTACCATCTGGGCTGATGTCAGGCTTGTCGTTGACAACTTTTCTGTAAGGAGCAAACATTAAAGTTATAGTCTTTATAATGGCACCTGATTTGGCTTACATGTAATTGTGCACTGTGCAGTATGCACGTTAATATAATAATCAGCCTCAGAACAGGTCTTAGTAAACCCACATGACATACTGCTGATCTGGAGTTTTGGTGTGAAGGCGGCATAAGTGTACGTATTGTTCATGAAGTGATATAAATGTACATACATTCCAGATGTAAACAAGGAAATTGTTCTGTTCTTGTATAATTTCCATGTTTGAGCCTATAATGTTTAAAAAGCTGTGCTCTCTTTTCACAGTTATGAGGGCAATACTTACATTCCCAAAGCATCTCTTCTTGACCTGCAACACAAAACAAGATAGTCTGTCGTTAAGAGGACTATGAACCTAGAAAAAACAGGAGTACATCCATCCGTTTTTGTATTGAACCCGTTTATTAACTTTCTCTTTCAATCAATAGACGTGTATAATAAACAACAAAAAGGTAAATGTTGGGGAAAATGTCCGTAGAACTTGCTAAAACAAATGTTCCAACTTCTCATCAACAGCTCCTTGAATTCACACACACCACAATATAAAATGGAGTCATTACCTGACTCACAGCACCAAACCAGCGTGTGGGAGGCGTGGTCAGGAGTAAAACTTCATAATCTGAGTCCATTTAAATTAAATTTATTCACACATTCAAATTATGTCCACAAATAGTAGAATCTACTAATATTTGTAATGCAATCAAACTTAAATATTTTAAGTATATTGTAATTAAATGTTTAATTAAATATAAAAATCCAGGCTAACAGTGTATTAAACATTACACTGACTGAGGTACTGGATTGCTATTTAACATGCAAATGATTTTAAGATCGGGTCCTCCCTCGAAATCGGGTCTCCCCAAACTGTCAGTTAATTATCCTAAGTATATACGAATTATATTTATTTAAAATTACTATATACAATTAGCTACTATATAATGCATACGAAAACAAATGTGCATAAAACCAATTGAACGTAATTTCTTACACTTGATTAACTGTTAATTAATAATAATAATAATAATAATAATAGCCTATTAAGTGAATAACTGAACATCATTCATTTGTTTTATTTATGACTGAAATATTTGGACATTTAACACTTAATTTAACACTTAATTACATTAAAGATGATTGAGAATATAAGCTATCAAGCTAATCGCTTATCTGTATGCTATGCTAGTATATAAGCTAACTAATACAGACATAAATGGTCATTAAAATGTACTTGAAACAGCATTTATCATAACATAATTTTGTAGGAATTGTAATCAGGTGCTAAAGAAAAACTATTTGAACCAATGGGATCGCTTGGGGTCCTAAAGGAGACCCGATTTCGGGGGGGACCCAATTTGCCATCCAATTCCAGTTGTTGTAGCTGTACGAAAACAGCCTGGCTCTTTGATTTTGCAAACATTTCTTATATTTTTTTACATTTATTATCGTAATCATAAACTCACTGGTTTGTATCGCAAATAGTTGTACTGTTCACTGCACTTTGTTATTAGCTATTTACCTATAGTGAATCGGAAGTCTTGCACATTCACAGAAAATAGCTTATTTCCTCGGTGCAAATGAAGGCGGATACCCTGCTTTAAAATGGTCTGTCATCAATAGAATAAAAAACCCCCGCTAAAACAGATCAGGTGGCCTGCCAAAACATTATCTCATTGGTGGAAAATAGAAAACAATTACAAATGATAAAATAATAATTTATTTAGCTAAAGCATCAAATTCTAATATAATTTGAAATATACATATTTTAAAAAAAAAAAGAGTAAATACAGTGAATTGAGAAAATATCATACATTTCTCTTATTGTGTTGTTAAATTGTTGAAATATTGAATTAAAATCTCAGGGGATACTTCAGTAAATATTTTAGGGGTTCGGCTGACAGAAAAATATAAGAATCCCAGGCGTAAAGGGATATTATTGTAGCATCTTCTATAGAGTTTGGGGGGGTGATGTCGTTTGATAAAAGGAAAGAGGAGCTGACGTTACGAGTTCGGCTGCGGATGTGGATGTGGATGCAGCGTTTCAGTTTTTCTTCAGAGAGAAAGTGGACTGAGAAAGGTGAGATACATAGTTGATATGAATTTTATTAAAGTAATAAATATAGCGCACAAACATACAATATTTATATACAATAAATAAGGCTTTGTATTTTATTTGAGCATATTTTGCTTTTAGTTTCGGTTTCGATTCCGGCTAATCGTTGCCTAATTTGACTGCTCGTGTGTGTAAAGGGGCCTCATTTATAAAAAGTGTGTATGCACCGATTTGATCATAGTGGGCGTAGGCTATAATCCACGCCAATGTTCATCTTTATAAAAACGGTCTTTTACGTGGAAAAGTGCTCAACGCCACGTCAGGGTCTAAGCAGACGTGCGCACTTTTTATTTTTTGCAGAGAGTCGGAGAACTGCAGGTGTTTGGAAGTCTAAGCAATTATTGCCGCTCGCCGTTCTCAAGTAAATGATTTGCACGTTGACTGGTGATCTTTTATATGTTAATGCCATTGATTGGGCGGTTTTTACAAGGCGGATATCTTAAAAAACATTCAGCTGCGCACAATTTCAAGCTCATTTGTTATTTATAGATTTCACATATTTAAGGCATACGCATGTTTTTTTTGTGCGTAGCTACTTTGGTTCTCTGAATCACACGGTACGTACGCACACTGTAAGATCGTAACAACAGGCCCACATTGTGTAAATCACACAGAACTCGGGACACAGAATTTGGGACTTTAAATACAGTTTAAAGCCCTGATCTGATTTAATTTGGGACCAAATGTCTGATATTAGCATATACCTTATATTCCGAATAAATTAAAGAAAAATACTGATTTAGTAATTTTTTTTTTTTGCAATAAATTTGGTAACAGGGTTGAATGGTTAAGCTTTACGAATGCAGTGAGCACATCATGATGCAAAAGAATATATAAAATAGGACCCAAAAGTGTACCCTGTTAGTGGAATGTGCTGACTGAAAATATTAATGCATCAAGCTCAAGTTGTATTTGCCTCTTTGTCTTCAGAGTCAAAGGTGTTACCATGGACTCCCTCACTTCTAATTTAACAGAGGAGAAAAGAAAGCAGCTCTGTGGCTTGCTGGGGAATGTTGAACTGACTCTTCTCTACAAAGCTTCTGTTCATGGATATAATGCTTCTGCCTTCCACCAGCGATGTGACCATCAGGGTCCCACTTTACTTGTAGCCTACAACCGTTCAGGCTACATCTTTGGTGGATACACTAGTGTAGATTATGCTCAAAGTGGGCAGTATATTGCTGATGAGGACATATTCCTATTCAGCATTCAGAGCAAGATCCCTGTGTGCATCAAAATGAACAGTGGACATAATGCACGTCTTGATGACGCTGGAATGCCCAACTTCGGCCAACAGTTGTACTTTTGCTACAACAACCAACCAGTTGTGTATCATCAAGGAGGGAGTGCATTTAGTGTCAATGCGGCAACAATGTATGGGAACGACACTCAACTGATTGAATGTGAGGTGTACAAAGTGGAGCAGAGTAAGTCAAAAAAAGTAAAAGTGTTTTTACATGCACATGTAGACATGTACAATAAGTTTCAATCTACTTTATTTACTTACTTTATTGTTAACATTTTATTTGTTGTGCCAGGCTCTCAAATCACTGCTGAGGTGAAACCATGGAGGAACGTTCTGTGGACAGCTGAGTATGTTTCCACTCAGGTTTTGAGATCTCTTGTTCACTCATTTTCTATTGTAATTTGATATACAGCTAAAAATGTGATCTATACTGTAGACGAAGAGACGAGCTCATGGAATCGATCAGGAACCATAAACCCATGATAACTTCTGTCAGCCGTGTTCGAATCCTAATGATCGGTCCTGTAGGTGCTGGAAAATCCAGTTTCTTCAACTCCATCAACTCCATCTTCATGGGCCGCATGACCAGCAAAGCCATGTCAGGATCTGCAGGCACTAGTGTCACCACACAGGTACAGATTCAACAGGATTCATAGTGTTTCCTACAGAAGTCTCTCTTCAGGTTGAGGAACAGCTCTTGATGACTTCAGGTCATGATGTGATTTTCTTCTTGTTTGGTAGTTTCGCACATACCCAGTCAAAGACGGCCGTGAGGGAAAGCCATTGCCATTTGTGTTGTGTGACACCATGGGACTCGAGGAGCAATCAGGTGCAGGACTGGATATTGATGACATCAGCAGCATTCTTCAAGGTCACGTAAAAGACCGCTATAAAGTAAGTGCACTTGTCTCCAGAATGAATAAAGGTTGAAGTATGAATGACAAAATGTTTGTTTCATGCTAAATCCTCTCAATCCAGTTCAACCCCACAACACCGTTTCAACCGGATGAGCAAAAGGCCTCCAGACCTGCTTCTCTACAGGAGAAGATCCACTGTGTGGTGTACGTGATAGACGCCACCAAAATCTCCCTCATGTCCAGCAAACTAGAGGGAAAACTTGCTGCCATACGCAAAAAAGTGAACTCACTGGGTAAGTGAACATATTTATGCCAATCATGTGACTAATCCAAAATAGGTTGTACATAGTTACCTGCATGTGACGCACCTCAACATTTTCAGGCATTGCTCAGATCGTCTTGATGACAAAAGTAGATGAAGCATGTCCTCTAGTGGAGAAAGATCTTCAAAGCCTTTATGTCAGTTCCTACATCAAGACGAAGGTGAGACATGGTCACATGATCACATGAGCTGTTTCCATAGGACTCAGAGTGACTGAGGTGTTGTTTTGTCTCTGCAGGTGCAGGAGGTGAGCTCTCGGTTGGGTGTGCCGGTGTCTTGTGTGTTACCGGTGAAGAACTACAGTCAGGAGCTGGAGCTGGAGCTCAACTGTGATGTCCTGCTTCTCACCGCTCTACAGCAGATGCTCAACTTTGCAGACGACTATCTGGATGATGTTGCTCCCATGGAGAGCAAGCCCATATAAAGGGCTGCTGTTATTTCATTTCCTCAATTCTGCGGCCAGATTTGTGTTTGATATGATACAGGTTGAGACTAGAATGTAGGAATACTGGTCTCTTGTCAATTGAGGTTATTTATGTTAGTTTAGAACAATAACGGTCATATTGGTTAGGCTTATTTATTGTACTGTTGTGTCAACTTATCAACCATCCAATCATAAAGTGTAATACTGAAATGGTGAGAAAAATATTTTTGCATTAAAACTGTCAACACATACTGTGTTTGCTAATAGCTATTAAACATTACACTGACTGAGGTACTGGATGGCTATTTAATGTGTGCATGGTTCTAAGATTATTCGCGAGTAAAACGGGTTGGACTTACTAACATTTTAGTGAATATGGACATTTTACAAATAGTTAGGAATCTTTGGGAACTTAGCGTACATTCGTATTCTAGACGATTCTACACTTTCACAGACCATCCAGCTGCAGCGCCAGCAGTTACCAGAGGTGGGTAGAGTATCCAAAAACTGTACTCAAGTAAAAGTACAAGTACTTATAGAAATATTCAGTCAGAGTAAAAGTAACAATCTTAATAGTTACTTGAGTATGAGTAAAAAGTATCCAATGAAAAAACTACTCAAGTAGTTAGTTACTTTGTAACTATATATATATATATATATATATATATATATATATATATATATATATATATATATATAACATAATACAATAGCATGCTATTATTTAGATAGATATTTAATTTAAATTATTATTATCATAATTAGATATCTTTGCAACAAACACAGAAGAGACAAAGCATTTCTGGCATCCGTAGCCCGAATATCATTGCATGTACTTTGCTTTGTATAATAATAACGTTTACAGCTACATTTGAAAGAAGAAAGAGAGAAAACTCTTAACATGTGCTCGCGCTCATAACCGCTACTGAACATCTGAACACAAACAATGATCAAATGCACATTGACAGACCTTCTTTTGTCTGTTCGTAATCAAATGTGTATTTCTGCAGGCTCGTGTAAACTGGTTAACTGTGTCTAAGCAAAGGCGTTTGTTTCCAAGACAAACAGGTCGCCTGCGTCGCCGCTGCGCAATACCCACAAATTACCGCGGGACGGCGGTTAATCATTTCATACTCTGTGAACAACGGTAGCTTATTTAATGTATAAATTAAGATATATGTCCAAAAAAACGGTTAAAGAAATGCTACGTACTTTATAGTGGTGTTATCGTGGCGTAATACTCTGGTTGTAAAATGTATTAGCTGTATGAATTGGAATCGAATCTATAGGCCTACCTGTGGAATCGTTCACAGACAGCACACGCAGTTCAACTAATAAATATCTTCATCGCTGGCAAACAATAGGATGCAGTTGCAGATTTGACTGTAGGTTCACTGCCCCTTCGTCCAACGCTCCGAGTGAGAAACCGCTTCAGAAGATTGAACTGAACTGAACTGAACAAATCATTCAAACTGATTCACGAACCAATTCAGACAGTTTTGCGAACTTGTTTGATCAAGTCTTTTAACAGAATCGACTCAAAAGAGTGATTCATTTGTGAATAGGGCATCGCTCATGTCCCAGAAAATTAAGAGACAGCGCGCTTGGAATAAACTAAGCATTTCTGAACATGTTTTGCATTAAACTAAAGTAACGAGAGGAACGTCGCCCAACGTAACTAAGTAAAAGTACAGTTTTTTCATTAGAAATTTACTCGAGTTAAAGTAAAAGTAGGCTACCTACAAAAAAATCTACTCTTAAAAGTAAAATTTTTCCAAAATAATACTCAAGTAAATGTAACGAAGTAAATGTACTTCGTTACTACCCACCTCTGGCAGTTACAGACCAGCAGCCACAGGACGGAAGTGAGGGGCGGAGCTTATACAGTTAATAAAGTTGCGCTACCTATACACATAATGTTCTTTTATTAAAGGTGTCATGAACTGGCTTTTTTTTAAAAATTTTATACTGTTGTCTGAGGTCAACTTATGACGTTTGCGTGGTTTTTACATTCAAAAACATCATAATGAATAAGTAATAGGCTATTTTCTATCCTGGTTTTGAGCCTCTCTCCTGGAACTCTCGGTTTTTATGGGCGTGCCGCACTGAAGACTTGGAAGTAAACGCCCACTTCTACGATTGGATAAGCTTTGCACATTGCACTGACCTGTAGTCACGATTGTATAGGCTACAACAGACAATATAAATTGAGCCAAATAACTTTTTCTATTTGGTTGACTGCATTTTTAGTGTGATGATGAATAGACTGTGAAGTTTGGATTTTTCCCTTAGGCATAGCCGCATAACAACTTAATATAGCCTACTCTGTCATGTATGGTATTGTAGCTTGTCTATAGGCTACGTGTTGTAGCATATTTGAGTTTATTTATTATAAGTGTGTATTTGTTTATTATTATTATTAGGCTATGTGCATAATTATTTAGAACATTTAGTAGTAGACAGTTTATAGTTTATAATTATGTCTTGCACTTATCTGTATGGCTAAAAATGACGGAGTATTGTGAGTTGTTTCCGCTGTCATAAAGGAAAAAAATCCATCAGAAGGCGCCTTCGTCGGCCATGGGTTAAAGAAAACATAGCCTATTTAGTTTCATAGTTAGGCTATGTTTAAATATTAGCCTATGATATTATTTTTTGAATTTCATATGTTGATGATGAAAAGTGAGCAGCATGACAGAGTAAGATGTAGTAAGGCTACATCATAAGATGCGCAATATGTCTGGAGACATGGAGTGGGGTCAGACATGATTTTGACCACTGTGTTAAGCTTTGTTTTGTAGAAATTCTTTCTTTAAAGTGAGTATAAATTGTATTACATTTTGATCAATGTTTCATCAACTAATTGCCTGTATATTCAATAAATAAGAAGCAAACCAAGAACGTCGGAATGGATTGACGTGCGTAACAAACCCACTGGCCTGTTTCCACGGCCTTTGAGTAAGGCTGAAACTATAGCGTCTTTCTGTTTTTAATACATTTCTTGAATATATGTCTTAATTACAGTAGGCCTATAGATATTTATGATACTTATGGCTGCCCCGGGGTCCATTATTACTAGGTTAAAGGCTACATCAATAAATTACAACAATTTCGTACTATGGGCGCTGCCACTGTTACAGGCAGCGGAAGAGCCTATTTTACGCTGAGCTTGCTTCTGCTTTTCAAACATGGAAGTGTGACAAAGGCACATAGGCTATATAAATTATCTAATGTGGATAAAGGCATATTTTGTACACATCACTATACAACATATGTCCTTATTAGGAGAAAATATATGTCGTTTTTATATCAAAATCAAAATCAAATCACCTTTATTTATATAGCGCTTTTTACAATGCCAGTTGTTTCAAAGCAGCTTCACAGTATTAACAGGAAAATAATGCAACAGAATTTGATTTGGCTGTACAGCCGCACTGGTGAAAACGGTGATGTCATCCAGCTCATTTCAATTATCATATAGTGTCAATGCGGGCAGATCAGTAATATAGTTGAAATTTAAGTGTCCCCAACTGAGCAAGCCAAAAGCCAAAGGTGACGGTGGCAAGGAACCAAAACTCCTTCAGGGCCAGAATGGAGAAAAAAACCTTGGGAGAAACCAGGCTCAGTCGGGGTGCCAGTTCTCCTCTGACCGACATAACATCTCGTTATTACAGAAAAGACGTTGTTAAAATGACATAACATCTCGTTATTACGACATAACTGAGTGGAAAAAAATAATATGCATGTGGCAGCAATGCGTCACCGTAGTACGGGAACACGAAGTACAAAACTTATAAATAATAAATATAGTTTAGCATCCAAATGCATCTTGAATATGGAAATATTTGTGACAGAGAGGTAGGCTATAACGCGCGTTTCTGTTTCAGTTCAGCTTTAAACAAATTCGTTTTGGCTTCATATATAGGCAAAATTGTTCTGTTCTGAATACCATTAATTTTAAAGGATTTGTTCTAGAGTGAGGGTAAACTAAAATAGCCTATATCATATTCAGCTCCTCCCATATTCAGTGTAATAAGTTGAAAACATGGGATTAGAATAATTGCTGAACATGAAATCTTTGCAATTACATTAAAGTATGATAAAGAGGTGTGATCTTTTATTAATATGTTTAATGTTAGTAGAGATGAATATATCCAAAAAGTTATAGGCTATTGTAGATAAATATACCCTATCAATTCATAGGCACTCCTTTGGCTAAAATGATCCGTGCTGAATTTGTCTGGTCTGACTCAGTTCATCATTGATTGGGTGAGAACAGTTCAAATTTACTGGCTGTGAAAACCAGTGGGTGTGGCTCATTATACTATAAGCAAAACGCCGTAAATAACGCGCGCTCTGTGCAACCAAAACGGCGTTTTTTACGCCCTCATATGGCAAGATGAACAGTGTAAATATCAGTGTAAATATGACAACTGTAAATATCAGTGTAAATATGACAACTTGTTAGCGTGAATAAGGGCCATGCAGATTATTCCAATCCGCTTGGTGAAATACAACACATATAGGGAAACTATTAATATGGACATCCTGACAAATAGCAGATGAAATTAATTGCAGGTGTACACTTTGACTCCATATGGCTTTTAAGACGCTCTGACATCAGCGATGAATCTGGCGACCTGGTTTGCTTTTCTCCTTAAAAAAGGACATCTTGACACCTTTGTGATTTCTGCATGGCATCGGTCACTGAATCGCTCATGTATACCTGTTAAATAACATAAAATAAACAATATGTGCAACTTGGCATGAATATTGTGTGGCCATTGCAACGTCAAAGCTTTGCGTTGTCTGATGAATTATGTGCTCACTGCGAATCCGTCTATGAACAGTCTACAGCAATGGAAAACTGCGAAAAGGGAATGTCACGGGGTGCTTGTTTCCATACATGGTCATGGTCGCCGTATTTGATGGCGTTTTAGTGTGCCTAAAAAGCGCCGCTTTTTACGCACACTAAAACGCCATCAAATACGGCGTCATTGACGTATTTTGCGTGATTTTTACGGCGTTTGTAATCACAACGGCGTATTTTGCGGCGCAAATACGGTTTAAAACGCCGTATTTTACAGCGTTTGACTGTAAACGCGATTAATCTATAGCGTAATTCTGACCCTTTTGGCTTGCCATAGGCAATGGCCAGCTCGACCCTACTTTACGCTTCAGAACTGCTCTTCAGAATCCTATGGGTGACGTCACGGACACTATGTCCATATTTTTTTAGTCTATGAATACCACACATTTGATGCGATACCACATTATGACGCGTCGTCATAAGAGGTGTTTATTTGTTTACAGTTTACATCAAATTATTATTATACTTAAAGTTAGAATTTTTATAAAAAATTATTATACAATTTTATTACACAAATAATGTCTATAAAATAAAGGCAAGAGTCTAAAACACAACTTTCAAAAATTATAAGCAGAAAGGTAAGAAGCTGAGGAACTACCAGAAGAACAAAGAAAAGATAAACATACAGACTACAGCTGAATTTGCGTTACTGTTTATTGAAACAATGAAAGGTGTGAATCAAATGAAACATGGACCAAGAACCATATATTTACTGTCAGATAGTTACTAGACAGACGACATCAGCAGGCTGGAACAGTGGAACTGATGAACCGACAATAAACCAGAAGCACAGAAGCAACGTCTCCCGTCCTGTAGATTACGATATAAAAACACCTGTAACCATCCATAGAAACCCACAGGACAGCATTATCAGTTCATATTAAACTGACATCTCTTTCTTAATTTGTATAATTAGTTTGGCATTTTTAAATCACAGTTTTCAAAATTACAAAATAGGAGACAATAATTTTTTTTTATATCTGTGTAAATATGACAATTTGTTAGCGTGAATAAGGGCCATGCAGATTATTCCAATCCGCTTGGTGAAATACAACACATATAGGGAAACTATTAATATGGACATCCTGACAAATAGCAGATGAAATTAATTGCAGGTGTACACTTTGACTCCATATGGCTTTTAAGACGCTCTGACATCGGCGATGAATCTGGCGACCTGGTTTGCTTTTCTCCTCAAAAAAGGACATCTTGACACCTTTGTGATTTCTGCATGGCATCGGTCACTGAATCGCTCATGTATACCTGTTAAATAACATAAAATAAACAATATGTGCAACTTGGCATGAATATTGTGTGGCCATTGCAACGTCAAAGCTTTGCGTTGTCTGATGAATTATGTGCTCACTGCGAATCCGTCTATGAACAGTCTACAGCAATGGAAAACTGCGAAAAGGGAATGTCACGGGGTGCTTGTTTCCATACATGGTCATTTTTCTGTGCTTTTCGGTATTTGACATCTATAAAGAGGACATTCATATTCAAAATCGTAAAAAATAATGGAACACTTTTCTTTCAGAACTGTACAAGATTAAAATAAAAATCAACATTTAGTTATACATATTTATAATGACAAAACTGTTACATTTATTATTTCTATATAGAAAAACAAAAAGTTTTTTTTTTTTTTACTTTTAATTGTTAGCAGAATGCAGTATTCCCTCTGAGAAAAGCAAAACAAAACAATTAGACCCTTTAAATTGACGGTCTAAAGGTCATAGTTTATGTACTTGCATGCTAGAGCTGACAGTTTGCAAACAAAAACCCACAGAAGTGGATAACTGGGTGAACATGGGTAAAAGTAATAATTATCACTCTAGTACTTGTTACTATCCACTAGGTGGCATCGCAAGCAAAGGAAATTGTAACAGTAGTAAGTGCATCTGGATGGAGGGGTTTGTTCAAGTCCTTCATTAGTCCATGCGAGGGAATACTGCATTGCCATGTTGTGTTGCTAGTAGTGTTCATTAGAGAGCTTGTTTCCTACTCCAGTTGGCCAAGTGGAAGGGTCACGCTCCTCTACCCTTTGGTTAAGCCCTTGGCGAGTCCTACTGGCCCTCTTTGGGTGAGGAGGGTGACGGGTTACTAGCGGAATTCTTGAGGGAGCCCAGTGTTTTACTGAACCAGGAGTTTTTGGCAGCTTGAACCTCAGTCATCAAAACACCCCTCTGATGCTCCAGCTCCTGTTACATAACATAAACAAATAACACTGAAGTTACCAGAATAAAATTTAAGTAGGCTGTTTACAAGAATAAAGTCTATAAAGAATAAAATTATGAGAATCGTCAAAATTACAAAAGTAAAGCAAAATTACATGAACAAAGTCGTGACATGAGATTTAAGTAAAAATTATGTGAACAAAGTCATAATGTAACATTGAGATTTAACTCAATTACGTGAACAAAGTCGTAACATTATGAGATTTGAGTCAAAATTACATGAATAAAGTTGCAACATGATTTAAGTCCGCATTATGTGGAGTCGTAACATTATAAGATTTAGGTCAAACTTACGTAAACTAAGTTGTAACATTGAGATTTAAGTCAAAATCACGTGAACAAAGTCGTAACATTATGACATTTAAGTCAAAATTACATGAACAAAGTCGTAACATTATGAGATTTAATTCAAAATTACATGAACAAAGACGTAACATTGAGATTTAAGTCAAAATTACGCAAACTAATTCGTAACATTATGAGATTCAAGTCAATCATGTGAACAAAGTCGTAACATTGAGATTTAAATCAAAATTACGCAAACTAATTCATAACATTATGAGATTTAAGTCAGAATTACATGAACAAAGATGTAACTATGAGATTTAAGTCAAAATTACACAAACTAATTCGTAACATGAGATTTAAATCAGAATTACGCGAACTAATTCGTAACATTATGAGATTTAAGTCAAAATCATGTGAACAAAGTCGTAACATTGAGATTTAAATCAAAATTACACCAACTAATTCATAACATTATGAGATTTAAGTCAGAATTACATGAACAAAGATGTAACTATGAGATTTAAGTCAAAATCATGTGAACAAAGTCGTAACATTGAGATTTAAATCAAAATTACACAAACTAATTCGTAACATTATGAGATTTAAGTCAGAATTACGCGAACTAATTCGTAACATTATGAGATTTAAGTCAAAATCACGTGAACAAAGTCGTAACGAGATTCAAGTCAAAATTACGCGCACAAAGTCGTAACATTATGAGATTTAAGTCAAAATTACGTGAACAAAGTCGTAACATTATGAGATTTAAGTCAAAATTACGTGAAAAGTCGTAACGAGATTCAAGTCAAAATTACACAAAGTCGTAACATTATGAGATTTAAGTCAAAATTACGTGAACAAAGTCGTAACGAGATTCAAGTCAAAATTACATGAACAAAGTCGTAACGAGATTCAAGTCAAAATTACGTGAACAAAGTCGTAACATTATGAGACTTAAGTCAAAATTACGTGAACAAAGACGTAACATGAGATTTAAGTCAGAATTACGCCAACTAATTCATAACATTATGAGATTTAAGTCAAAATTACGTGAACAAAGTCGTAACGAGATTCAAGTCAAAATTACGTGAACAAAGTCGTAACGAGATTCAAGTCAAAATTACGTGAACAAAGTCGTAACATTATGAGACTTAAATCAAAATTACGTGAACAAAGACGTAACATGAGATTTAAGTCAGAATTACGCCAACTAATTCATAACATTATGAGATTTAAGTCAAAATTACATGAACAAAGACGTAACATTATGAGATTTAAGTCAAAATTACATGAACGAAGACGTAACATTATGAGATTTAAGTCAAAATTACGTGAACAAAGTCGTAACATGAGATTTAAGTCAAAATCACGTGAACAAAGACGTAACATTATGAGATTTAAGTCAAAATTACATGAACGAAGACGTAACATTATGAGATTTAAGTCAGAATTACGCAAACTAATTCGTAACATTATGAGATTGAAGTCAAAATTACGCAAACTAATTCGTAACATGAGATTTAAGTCAAAATCACGTGAACAAAGACGTAACGATGAGATTTAAGTCAAAATTACATGAACAAAGATGTAACATTATGAGATTTAAGTCAGAATTACGCGAACTAATTCGTAACATTATGAGATTTAAGTCAAAATTACACAAACTAATTTGTAACATTATGAGATTTAAGTCAAAATTACATGAACAAAGACGTAACATTATGAGATTTAAGTCAAAATTACGTGAAAAGTCGTAACGAGATTCAAGTCAAAATTACGTGAACAAAGTCGTAACATTATGAGATTTAAGTCAAAATTACGTGAACAAAGTCGTAACGAGATTCAAGTCAAAATTACGTGAACAAAGTCGTAACGAGATTCAAGTCAAAATTACGTGAACAAAGTCGTAACATTATGAGATTTAAGTCAGAATTACGTGAACAGTCGTAACATGAGATTTAAGTCAGAATTACGTGAACAGTCATAACATGAGATTTAAGTCAGAATTACGTGAAGAAAGTCGTAACATTATGAGATTTAAGTCAGAATTACATGAACAAAGTCATAAAACGAGATTTAAATCAGAATTACGCGAACAAAATCGCAACATGAGATTTAAGTCAGAATTACGCAAACTAAGTCGTAACATGAGATTTAAGTCAGAATTACGTGAACAAAGTCGTAACATTATGAGATTTAAATCAGAATTACGCGAACAAAATCGTAACATGAGATTTAAGTCAGAATTACGCAAACTAAGTCGTAACGTTATGAGATTTAAGTCAGAATTACGTGAACAAAGTCGTAACATTGAGATTTAAGTAAAAATTATGTGAACAAAGTTGTACATCACAGGTTAGTCAAAATTCTGAAAATGAATTTGTAACATTTGAGATGTTACAAATTCATTTTAAAGTCAAAATTATGTGAATCAAGTTGTAACAATATGAAATTATAGTAGTTATACTTTAAAAATAAGGCTTACATTTTTAGCATAAAGTCAGAATTACAAAATTAGAATATTATGAGAATTCGTATGGAAATCAATATTAAAGTGACATGAACACATTACAACTATTCTCAAAATGTTACAAATAGTAATGTGTTTTACTTTATTATGTACTGTTACGGTGGCACTAAAATGTACTGAGATACAACTATATCTATAAAACACTGATTTCAAATATGTTTATTGTAAACTAATAAGTCAGTAGTTTAGAACAAGGACTAGTAGCTAGTCATAAATCTCCCTTTAAACAGAAATAAGTTGATTTCGACCTGCAGCTGATGAGCTGATTGAGTCTAAAAATCCATCTTCACCGCTATGATCTTATATGTGATGACTGACCTGGATCTTGCACTTGGCTTCCACCAGCTGGAGTTTGGTTTGCGCCAGCTCTAGTTCTAGCTCTCTCAGCTGGGCCTTGAGCGAGTCCTTCTCCTCATCCATGTCCGTGTCCCGGTTGTCCTGACTCACCACCGGGATCTGCAGGGGTCCGTCTTTGCTGAACACTTCCCTACAGCGCTCACATGCCATCACTTTAGCCTGGAAGAACAAGAGACACTGATCGTCACATACTCAACAGGCCACATAAGAGCACTCAAAGACTAGTTACCCACCTTAACTATATCCAGTTCCTCTTTTGTGGACGCCTGCTGTTTCTCCAGTCTCGTACTTAACTGGGAACATATCTAACACAAACAAAAGAACATATTTCACATCTTATTATACTCTATCCATCACAATAAATACTAAAAAAAAGATGTAAGATCCTGAAGATGTGTTATTTTAGTATCATTGAGATTACTATTATTTAGTATACTATTCTATATTTGTATATATATATATATATATATATATATATATATATATATATATTTTTTTTTTTTTTTTTTTTTCTTTTTATTCTTTTTTCTTTTTTCTCATTTTCATTTTAGTTGAAGTTTAAGCAATTTTTGTTGTGTGTTTTTTTAAATATATTTTTATACAGTTTTTTTTATTAATTTTTATTTCAGTTTTAGTGTTTTAGTTATTTTAGTACATCAAGTTAAATTAAATCAAAATGAAAAATGTTTCCATTGCAAGCAACTAAAGGAAGTAAAATAAGTTTATACATTTTATTTCAGTCAATGTTATTTTAGTATTATTGAGATATTATATTTTCTATTACTAGTTTGAATTAATTTTTTCATATTTCCCATTTTCATTTTATTAATTTTTATTTCAGTTTTAGTTTTAGTTATTTTAATACATCAAGTTAAAATAAATGAAAATAAGATGTTTCCTTGGCAAGTAACTGAAATAAGTTTACATTTTTAACATTTTATTTCAGCCAGTGTTATTTTAGTATCATTAAGATACTAATATATATTTGATTAATATTTGGACATTATTTTTATTTTTAAACTTTCCATTTTCGTTTTTTTTTATTTTTAGTAATTTTGTAAGTTTTTATTTTAATTTTATTTCAGTTAATTAAAAATGTTTTTTTTTGTGTGTGTGTGGTTCTAGTTTCAGTTAACTATAATTACCCTGATTAAGTTATGTTTGTTTATTTTTTTTATTTCAAGTAACATTTTTTGTTTGTTTTTAATGGTTCTAGTTTTAGTTAACAGTAGGGATGCACCAATTCAAAAATTATTGGCATTTTAGGTTTTTGGCTGAAAGACAAAAAAGGCCGAAAATATGAGCCGAAAATATGCCGCCCCGCCCATCCGTGTTCGGCGATCAGGTTTCACTTTCAAGATGCACAGCTTCAAAACGACGTTCCGTGTTCCGCTCCGTGTGTGCGCCGCGTGCAGACATGACATTTCTCTATACTTGTTTCTGTTTGCACTAGCCCTACTGTGCTGTAATATGGTATGGTATAGCCGTGCTGGGGTAAAATGACGCTACCCTCTCATTTACTGACCCGCTCCTCACTCTCTGCTCACATGCTCTGATAATAATAGTTTTCTAGGACTATACATTATTTTGATAATTGGTCAAAAAATAATCTGTTAAATCTGATTCTGTTGCATAGAACTGAATGAAGAATAATATATTGATATTAATTAGTGCTGGGGAAAAATTAATCGTGATTAATCGCATCCAAAAAAAAGTTTGTGTTTACATAATATGTGTGTGTAGGCTACTGTGTATAATTACTATGTATATATAAATACACACACATGCATGTATATATTTAAGAAATATCTGCATGTATATACTGTATATATAATTTATCTTATATATAAATATAATTTTTTTTATAAAAAAATGTAACATTTTTCTTAAATATATACATGCATGTGTGTGTATTTCTATATACATAATAATTATACACAGTACACACACATATATTATGTAAACACAGACTTTTATTTTTGGATGCAACTGATCACGATTAATTTTTCCCCAGCACTAATATTAATATATTGATATTTAATATTATTTGAATATAGACCTATTTTCTGTCTAATTATTGTGTGTTACTTTAAATAAAAGTGTGGTTATTTTATTTTATTGGCTTGTATTTTTTAAATTCAGATTCAGTAAAATTATTGAATTTAATTAAAACATCTAATAATAATACAATTATACAAAAAACAAATTTAAAATAAATGAATAATCATTTAAAAAAAGTAATTTTCTGTTTCGGTTTTCGGCCAAGTGTATCCAGAATTTTCGGTTTCGGTTTCGGCCCAGAATTTTAATTTCGGTGCATCCCTAGTTAACCGTAATCCCCTGCTCTGAAGTGTGGGGTGAATTTAGAGGATTATGGGATATCTAGATTTGTATGGGACACTCAAGCATACCTGTTTATACTCTGCTATGATGGCTGTGGTCTTCTTGATCTCTAACTCTGCTTTCTCCAGCTCTCTTCTGAACACTTCCTTCAGCTGAAAAGCAAAAACAGTCTTGTTCATGTCTATAGCAGGTAAGTTTAATACTAAATCGGGTCAGAGACATTCAGAGTCCTCGATCCTCGTACCTGTGCCGTCTCCTCCTCTTGTCTTCTCTTCTCCTCCTCGGTCTCTACCAGACGTTGTTTAGTGTTGAGCAGTTCTTTGTTTAAAACGTCAGCTTTGTCCTCGGCCTGAGAATGCAACACTTTTTAACACACAAGAGCTAAACAAAAGCCAAATGTATAGTGTGTTAACTAGTGTAGAAATACCTGGTCCAGGTCATTCCTCAGTGCTATCTTGCTGGTCACTAGTTCATGGGCAAGATCATCGTTCTCCTGCTCCAGACGCATGCTGGCCTCTTGCAGTCGCCGGTTTTCTCTCTGCAGGGACACATACGCAGTTAATTTATTACTTTATGGAGGAGAACTTGTGCAAGGTTAACAGACAGAGACTGACAAGACTGCAAGGCTAGCTTTGCACAAGCTACAGACTAAAATTTCCCAAGCACTCACATGTAAGCATTACAAATTTGTATGAAAGTACATGATTGCACCGTTTTGCAATAAATGAATGCAACAAATTAAAATGGCATATACTAATTAAGTCAGTAAAATTGCCCTATGAAATGTTTTAATATTTTTGACAGTTCACATTTTTTGTTACTCATTTTTTTGTCAGCACAGGGCAAAAGAAATTTACTTTTTTTTTGCTATATAAAATGAAAATTTTAAAAATAAATATGAAAATTGCTATATAAAATAATAATAATAATAATAATAATAATAATAACAACAACTAATATATATATATATATATATATATATATATAAAAAACGTGTGTGTGTGTATATATATATATATATATATGTGTGTATGTATGTATGTATGTATATATATATATATATATATACACACACACACACACACACACACATACATACGTTTTATTGTTATTACAATCTTTTACTATTTTAGATTTTTTTTTTACTGTTTTTATACTTCTGTATTTCCTTTTTTATCTTATATATAGTAAAAAAATATAGTAGTAAAAGATTATAATATTAAAAATTATAGATAGGTAATGATTTAAGATAATAATAGGAAATAAAGAAGTATAAAACAGTAAAAAAAAATCTTTTGAAAATAGTAAAAGGTTATAATAACTGTAAACAATTATATAGAGTAAATAAATTAAGATAATAACTGTAAATAAAGATAAATTATATAAAATTATAAAATATTATTATAATAATAAAAACTACATAATGAGTTAAATTAATAATAGCAAATAAATAAATAATAGTAAAAATATATAAATTAGTAAAAGATTATAATAACAGTAAAAAAATCATAGATGGTAATAAATCAAGTAATTAATAGTCAAATAAATAAGAATAACAGTAAAAATGGCATAAAATTAGTAGAAAATTATAATTATAAAACATTATAGATAGACAATTAATATAATAACGGCAAATGAAGATAAGAATAGTAAAAAAATATATAAAATAATTGCAATTGTAAAAAATTATATATAGTAATAAATTAAGATAACAGCAAATAAAGATAATACAAAAAAATTACATAAAGGATTATAATAATAGTAGAAAGATGATAAGTAATTAAGATAATCATAGCAAATGATTAAAATTTTTTAAATTAAAAATATATAAAATGGTAATTGAACAGGCTCACATAGAATCGGCACCTGTAGAATTCGTCAGAAATTGAATGCATTCATGCATGTTTGTATATTAAATATTCCAAAAATGATTTAATTTGAATTATATTCCACATAACTCATAATTCAGTAGACTGGCCCTCCCAAATAAAAGCAAGAAACACACCAAAAAATGCACATTGACTAGAAGACTTCAAAAAACGACAATGACACTATAGGAGACTAGGAGCCAAAGAGACTTAGATCACATGCTGATCTAGGAACAGGTTTTCACATCCAGTCTTGAGAAATCACACTAAATGACCACAATGTGACTTCTGCAGTGCCTGATTAGAGAGCTGGCGTTGTCACAGGGAGTCTCCCACTGCCTCACATGACACATTTCCTTATCAGGAAGGGGAAAGCTGTCATCTGACTTCCATTTACACAAACACACACACATTGCTGGTTAGATAGTGCACAGCAGTTAATGTAACATGGAAGGCTTGAGTCCATCATTTCAAATGGATCAGAGAAACAAACACACATGCAGGCAGATGTTAGTAGCCAATGAGCGCTGGTGGGCTGAAGGCTTACCTGCACCGTCGACCCCAACACAGTCAACACTACACCCACTAGAACAAGAACCGCAGAGGCCTTCCCCATCCAGCACTGCCCGACACATACAACACCGCCTGTCCATGCTCCACCCCCCGCCACAGATCATTGGTTAAATGGGTGAGTGAGGGAATCTCATTGGTTAGATTGGTGAGTGAGGGAGAGGGTAAACAGGAAGTGACAGCAAGGAAACCACTGAGTAATGGAGCTTCCTTTAATAGCATGCTTGGCTTTTCAACACTGCACGTTGCTTGTGAAAGCACATTTATAGAAATATAAAAAAAAGTTATACATATTGCTTAGGATTACACATTTTATTTTTTTGTTCATGTGAAGAATATAAGCTTAAAAAAATAAACCAATACATTCAAATAAATGTGACCAATTTAAATAAAAAAAAAAAAAGCATGTTTTTTGCCTTTTAAACATTTCGGTTAATGTAAACATGAGACTTAAACGTGCCAACAAAAACACAAAAGCTATGTGACAGCTTTTTTGTCATTTATGATAAAAAATAAAGGCACTTAAATAAAAAATATATTCATTAAAATGCTCAAAAAATAAATTAAAATATTTGGTGTACAAAACAAGAATCTACAATGCGAATGTTTGGCGAGCGTTTTGCTCATTCCCTGCGACGTACAGCGTCTGTGGTTTCCAGTGCAGCCCGCTACACAGTCCTGAACTGAGACAGAGTGAGACGAAGATGAAGATGAACGTAGGAGGTGAGGATGAGGACTGGAGGAGGGGAGGCTAAATCAGGTTTCTGCTTACCTGATATCTGTCTATTGGGTCTTCCTGTTGCAGCTGGCTCTCTCTCAGAGACTGATAATCCTTCTCAAACTTCTTCAGCTTCTTTGTCGGCACCTAAGAAAGACAGGAAATCAGAGATCAGGTTTGTAAAACGTACACTATCACAAAAAACATCCTTAAATATGTTGTTTAATACCATTTAAAAAAAGTCAAAGCTACCCCCACCGAAGATGTATACACAATTACATACACATTTACCATTAAAGGGTTAGTTCACCCAAAATTCTGTCATTAATTACTCACCCTCATGACGTTCCAAAACTGTAAGACATTTGTTCATCTTCGCAACACAAATGAAGATCTTTTTAATGAAATCTGAGAGCTTTCTGTCCCTTCATTGACAGTCTACGCAACTACCACTTTCAAGCCAAAGAAAGGTAGTAAAGACATCATAAAAGTAATCCATGTGACTCCAGTGGTTTAACCTCAATTTTATGAAGTGACGCAAGCGCTTTGTTTGCGCAAAAAACTAACAAACATAATTAACCACTTTATTTACAAAATATTAATCTCCCACGTGCGTTTACGCAACAACGTCCGCTCTCACATCAACACAACACGCATGCGTCGTGGTGCTCTCGTGAACACGCATTGGAGATTAATATTTTTTAAATAAAAGTGGTAAATTATGAAACACATCTCATCATTATCATTAATCAATGTTATTATCAGCCATTCACTACCATATTTCTTTAAAAAAAAAAAACATTTTATTCAGCAAGGATGGATTAAATTGATCAAAAGTGACAGTAAAGACATTTATAATGTTATAATGTTACAAAAGATTTCTGTCAAATGAATTATTCTCTTTTGAACTTTCTATTCATCAAAGAATCCTGAAAGAATTTTCACAAAAATGTTAAACAGCAAAATCATTGATAACAAGAACCATTATTAATAATTGAGCATCAATAATAATTGAGCACCAAATCAGCATATTATAATGATTTCTGAAGGATCATGTGAGACTAATGACTGGAGTAATGGCTAATATATAATTTTCCACACATTTGGTAAGATACTAAGCGATGATGCTCTTTCTACAAAAAAAGCAAAACCATCTCAGGAGCCTTTAAAAGCGCAGCGCTCTTGTCTGTTGCTATGGCAGCATAGCCAGAGTTAGCATGGAGTCTCTGAGGGTGGAGCGCGCTCAGTAAAGCCAGTCCTGAGGGGATCTCTTCATCCGGGTTTACTCACTGCTTTACTGCAGGGAACTTTGTTTATTACAGTCTTCATTCAGCAGGTCTGAGATCAGTCTTCATAAAGCCTTTCATAATTGACTTCATTTGACTTTGAAAACTGCTCACACACAAAGCAGAAATGTGTACTGCCACCACAACAGCATTTTGAAGGCAAACAAACACACACAACATGCTTGCAAAACATGTAGCATCAACAGAGGAAATTCATTTTGAGTCTCCATGTTTCCGCTTTATTCAGGGAGCCTTCTTTTTCTCTTATCTCTATATCTATCATTTCTTCTGAACAGCAGCTTATTGTTGACCGTTACCCACGGCACCATACAGTGTGCTTGACCTCTGACCTCAGGATGAGGGTCGCCGGAGCGAGAAACTGTTGCACCACTTGTGTTACCAATGAAGACACAACAGCACTCAAAGCCTTTTTTTGTTTTTTTACAAAAGCAGTTGTAATGATGACAAGGCTAAAGCTTGCGCTTGGGTAAGCTGACTTCTCCTTCTGCGAAAAAAAGGTTTCGAACAGCCACCTTTGCCTTTCTACTCCAGCACAAAGTGTCCGTTGTGCTGTTCGGAGGAATGTGAACATGATACAAACTCTTCAGAACAGAGTGAACTAGGAGGATAAGCAAACAATTGATTCATAATATCAAGAGAGCAAAAGAAAAGACGGAAAAAGAGAAAGAAGGGGGTTTTGGGTGGATGCTATAGGGAACTGGGATATTGCTAGGTCACTACTAGGGTGTTTTGGATGTTTTCTAGGGAGCTTTGTGTTGTTGCTAGTAGTCCAAGTCTAAAGTCTCCAAGTCTCTATGATATCTCTTAAAGTCTGTTTTCTCTCTATTTGATCAAATATGAAATACACAAGGTATGTGCCATACTTGCTTGCCTTAGAGAAAGAGAGGAGTAAAAAGGAATATGCAGCAGCCAATTAATCTGACAGTCAGTGGTGCCGATAAGAGACCAGGCATCATTAGATGAAGAGATGTTATAAGAGCACGCAGTCCGGATGTGCTATGTACAGCCACAGACCACAGAATGACATGTTGAAATGGCACAACCAACATGGAAGTCAATTTCTCAGTACACACATTCGGTTTAACATTCAAAGCCATAAACATACGGAAAGTTTGTCAGGGAGATTTCACCTCAACAAACGTGGTCGGTGTAAATGACGAGTTTATACATACACAAAACACCTACACAGGTATGAATGAGTAGCTGATCTCTACTTTCCATTCAAGTTGACGTTAACAGTACATGTTGTTTCCTACGAATGTGGATATACAGAAACTGAAACATGTCCCACCAACTTTTACAGTACATGTACTAAAAACTGCCACAGCAACTGTTTTACACTAAGTTCTTGTTGTTACAAACAAAGTAAGAACTGCAAAGGTTTATTGGAATTGGTTAAACCAGTGCATTTGACCAAACAATGTTTGAATATTCAGGTCACTAGGCTCATCTGACTATTCAAAACATCTACTTGAAGGGGAAAAAAAGGTCATAACATGCAAAATTGCATTAGGTCAACAGACATTCGCTTGCTCCTGAACACATCTTCCTACCAACACACATTCCTTGGAATAAGAACATAATGGGATGATTTGTACAGCCTTGTAATTTCATTACAAGACATTTCTCCCAGAGCGTGAAGCCGGAGACAGTATCAACCGAACAAGCTCTACAAGAAAAAGGCTCGTATGACAAGACTAGATGCTGTCAAATCAATTTAAAGGTAAAAACAGCCATTTGAGTGAGACTTACCACTGGTTTAGGTTTGGAGTTGGCCACCAGACTGGCGAAGAAATCCTCTTCATTGATCTGATTGATAACATGAGCGTCGTAAGCCACCGTTATCGACACTTCCTGCATCATTTTGGCAAAGTTTCTGCGAGGAGCACTGAGCGAGACAGGTGAGCTTCGAGAAACGAAGGAGGGAGGGAGGGAGGAAGGAAGGAGGAGGAGAGAGCTGACAAGACTGCAAAGACCAGGACCAGTTGACAAGTTTTTGCGGGTGAAAGCCGGCCCCTTGAGGCGGGAAATAAATGCGGGGGGGGGGGGGGGGTGAACCAAAGAGGACCACGCACTCACAAACACACCTGGTTTTGTCTTCCAAGACTCTGCTCAGTTCCTTCAAAGCGATGAAGCTTTGTGCGTGTCCGCAGACTCTAAATTGCAAGTTGTGCAGGGATGACTCTTACTGCCACGGTCTCATGGGTAGCGGTGGTTACCACTGGAAATATGAAGAGCGAGGCAAGCGGAAAAGGGTGAGAGGCAGGGGAAATTTGGGTTTGTCAGACAAACCACAACGGGGTCTTCTAACTCCCCTGGTAGTTCTTACTTTATCTTCTCATCTAACTGTCCGGGATCTTGTTTTTCCTGAAGCCGGTCTGTTCCTGGTTTAATAAGTATCCAAACGCAAACATCTACAAGCCAAAGACTCAAGATGGCATGTGCTGGAGTTCTCCAAGGCTGATTCCTCTAATCCATTTCCATTCTGAAAGCATGTCTCCATTCGATTAACTCCCCTTTCAATATCAAGAGGATGTGAAATTTGGAATTTGGCTCGTAATCCTCGGAGGGGGAAGTTCGTACAGCTTATGCTTTCGACGTGAGCAGGTGCCTGTGAATTCCATCACTCTGTAAGCGCATTACCCAGCGACTTGATCCTCTTTAAATTCACACCACTTCAAATAGAAACGACTGCTTTGCATTTCCTCTTCTTGCACATGTGATTGGAAATGGTCGGGATCACGGGTGGCAGAAGCAATCTGTGCACAGCCTCATGGTGTGTGTGTGCAGCGTCTGGCGTCCAGGTCTGACAAGGAGGTACGGCAACAAGGCTTCCTGTCCTTGCCACATAATCTCCTCCCTCCCAGCCGTATTATAAAAAACATCCAGACGACATCCCAGTGGCAGAATCTTCTAGAAACCAGCAAGATCAGTGTAAAAAGGGGGACGGTGAGTATAAAAATAACAGTTTTGAGGTGGAATGGCAGTCGAAACGTCGTTGATTCGCCCACTCCAGCACTGATTTTGGATGTAACACCTCATTGATCTGCTCTCCTGCCTGCCTTTCGCTTTTGTTTGCAGAAGATAAAGAGGAAAGTGTGACTAAGTACACATTCGCACACATGGGCGTCAATGAGGCGTGGTCAACGCAGACGCTGGGAGCAATGACGGTGCACAACCCGTTTACGTGGGCAAAACGCCACTTGGCATGATGACAAGAAAATCCAGTTGCAAAATAAGAAGGATAAAACGACTTGTGCTTATGGTCTTCTCTCGGAAGGAACAAAAACAACAGACTTGAGCAAATTGCAAGTAGTCCAAACTAAGTGCATGGTGTAAATGTTGCAGGTGTAAACCCATCCTTAGGGAGTGGAAGAGACGTGGCTCAAGGGTGCATGTAGGTGGGTGTGGACTGTAGGGAGTTGAAAGTGCCATACAAGGGAAAAACAAAGGATAGTGATCCTACAGACTCTGGTGTAAAACGAAGCTGGTCTCTCTTAACTGAATCATTTGTATGCTGATGAATGCACCTGTTACATCACCTCACTCAGGTGCTGGTTTCCCACAGACTGCATCCGCATCTCTGGTTTCTCATTTCTCTCACGCTGTGTCCTAAATTCTGCCAAATACATGGTTCTCTGTCCAATCTCAGAGAATAGTCAACCAAGCACAGCGCATGAGATAGTTTTACTAAAAGAAAAAGTATACAGTATGGAAGTTTACAGTATGAGTCAATCTCATGTAAAAGTTATATTTTACATAAAAAGTAAGTCTATTTTTAGGGCCAGTAAGCTTTTTTTTGCATTGTGACTATTATTATGACGGAAGTATATTTTGCCTCGAAATTCTAATTACTGGAATGTGTCCAGATTGTGTATTTTTTTCTTAAATATTCAAAATTCTCATAACAAAAAAATATTTTTAACTATACATTTTTTTTTTTTTTTTTTTAAATATTAAATACTTTTTAAAGTATTACAGAAAATTACTAAGGTAAAATTAGCAAAAATAAAAGTAGTGAAATACTAAACTGTAACATTACAATATAATTTATTGTTCTATTTAAATTTAATTAGTAATTTAAATAATTTCATTAATAACACAATTTTTTTTCAAAAAAATATAGAAATATAGAGAAAATTAAAAGAAAGCCTGTTTTTATTTACATTAAAAATTAAGCACATTATATATATGGAGAGAAAAAATATATATATTTATATACACAGTATACACACACACTTTTTTAAAAGCGACTTTGTGAGATTCACAGACAGTGCATACTTAGTAGCCGCATCCAAGAAAATATCCCTTTAGCAACCCTGTTTGGACAAAACATTCTCAATGATGTCGGAATTAATTGCAGTGTACAAACAGACATCCCTAGTTACACACTGCATTATACAATTACTGCATTACTGAAGCACAGCAGTGAATGACTGGGGGCACAGGAAATCCTGCTGTTAGTGCATTTACAGAGAGGAGAGAGAGAAATACATGGGAGGGGATGAACTCAGTATCATCTCGATCTCTACTCCTCCTTCCTTCCTGAACATGCACACTCCACAACACACCCCTGCCCCAAATAAAATTTAATCTATGGAAGAGGCACTAACTCCAGCAGAAAGTGGGTTAAAGCATATAAGTCCTGTGGAATGGGTTTGAGGCAGAGAATTGTGTTTATCCTTGAGTACAAATGCCATAAAGGAGCCTTGAAACACAGACAAGGTCCCTACATCCTCTGAATAACTGCATGCTAGCTTTGTGATATAGCGCTTCAAATTTCTCAAACAATGCAAAAGCGACCTGGGATTGCATAATTAACTCCTTCAATACAAGTTTTCACCCATTTCATCATCTGTCAGGCATAAATCTAATTGTTTAGACAACTAACAGTACACCTCTTCACAATATAAACCACACAATTTGAAATATCATTCATGTTCAAAGCATAAACAAGTATAAATGCTTCAATATAATATTTATGGTTGTGGGTTTGTTCAAATCAATAGAAATCAACTAATACTGGCACTAAAATGATAGCAAATAATAAAATAAAAATAAATTAATAAATGGACTTTGTTTCTGTGTTTTGAGTTGTTTTTTACCTTGATATTGCAGGCTTGCTCCATAAGGCGCCGAGCGTTCTCTGCCGCCCTGTAGCGTTTCGGGAGCTGGACCCGGAAAAATTTCAGCGCACCCTCAAAGTCAGCCTGAAGCAGGTCTTCCTTGGAGGTCTGCATGCAGATAGAAAAACAGAACTGGTTTAGGGTCATTTCAGGAAATCAACCTGATAAACAGCCTGAAAAGGAACTTAGCCTGGTGATTATTTTCCGCATAGTGCTTGCATTGCCCTTTTGTGATGTGAACCTGACAAGCACACAATTCAAAAGACCGCCTGTGTCAGAATTTGCCAAATCTGATATTAAAACCATATTTGCAACTATTAAATAAGTCTGCCTATCCAGTGACAAAAAGAGTAAGGAGACTTGCACATTTACAACATCATGCCTTGGGAAATGGCAATATTAAAAGCCTGGCCAATAGCGATAGGCCAATAATTATTTTTATTATATGGCCGACAAGCGATATTTGGCCGAACCATAAATCTACACTTTGCTAACAGAAAAGAAGCATAAAAAAATAAAACATTTGTGTTCTGCAAGTTAATGTATCGCATCGAAGCATTAAAGCATTATGAATAAATAAATAAATAAATAAATACATACATACATACACAAAAATAATAGAATGTTGGGTAACACTTTAGTTTAGGGTCTAATTCTCACTATTAACTAGTTGCTTATTAGCATGCATATTAGTAAGATAGTGGCTGTTTGTTAGTACTTATAAAGCACATATTAATGCCTTATTCTGCATGACCATATTCTACATCCCTTAATCCTACTACCTTACTAACTATTAATAAGCAATAATTAGGAGTTTGATGAGGAAGAAGTCATAGTTAATAGTTAGTTAATAGTGAGAATTGGACCCTAATCTAAAGTGTGACCGAATGTTATATGTGACTTCAAGGCTTTAATTAAAAAAATAAATAAATAAATATTATATATATATATATATATATATATATATATAAAATAATAAATAAATAAATGCGCTTTAAAATAAACATAGCTTAAGACATCAAACTTAAAGCATCAAATCATTACATAAATGCATAAATTGAATAATTAATTAAAACATTAAAAAAAAATTGTATACAAGTGAACTTAGGCAATGCACTTAGGCAATGCAAAATATGTTGCTGATATAATTACATCAAAAAGACATTGTGAAACAATTGCCTTCAGCAGGATAACAAATAAAAGCCCTTTCCTACATAAACACATACAAAGGTTACACAAGCAGCCTGGTTAGAATCACATATCATACAAAAGACATAAACAAAGATGAAGATGGGTTCTATTTGCAGCAGCTGTCCCTCACCGCCAGCAGTCGGGGCACAAACAGGCGGTGACCCATGCCTAGCAGCCCCATGACTCTATCAGTAGAGTCATTGACCGGCCCAGCCTTGTCTTCTCCAGCGCCCCCTTCCTCCAGCCTCCGCATGGCGGGTGGTATCTGAGCCCATAGAGGCGGTGAAAGCAAATCTCTCTCTGGGGTCAGAGGTGAAAGAGCCTCTTGAGCTCCTCCAGAATCCCCAGCATCGTCCTCCCACAGAGGCTCTGGGGCTGACTTGGAGTCAGCCACGTTGACGTCCCGAGACAGAGCCCAATCTTGGAAACGTTTAGTCCAGGCGGTTGATTTGGTAGCACTAGAGCAGTCTTGGCAAGTGCGATGGTGTCATTCGATCATGATTCGACGAGCGTGAGCATGTGTCGTCAAAAACCGGAGGGGGGATACGTACTTATACTGATCCATTTTGGGTCTTCAATGTAAACTCTATTGGAGACCACGCCTAGTTCAAAAGACGGCAGAACCAACCCAAACCAAAAGTGGCTTTACATGCTTCAAGAGACATAAGGAAATAAAGCTACGATCCTGGTTTATCATTGGCTGGCTCCTCCCGAATTCCCAAATTTGCAATCTGTTGCCTGGCAACAGGCAGGAGAGTCGCGTGGAGTCACGTCTTCCGTGTTTTGCTCGTCTTCAAAGGATCTCAGTCCTGGATCTAGCGAAGCACTACGAGGCGGAAACAAGACGAAGTTAAGTGCATCAGAGTTGTTGTCAGGTAGATTCTGCTTTCTGTCAAGGTGCATCGAGAGAGTGAGAAAAGCGGAGTCAAGCGAAATCCTCATTCTCATCCAATCGACCCTGCGGATAAGAGTAAACGGACAACACCTCTTCTGTCATCCTGTCGTGGTCAAGAAGTGGCCGAAAGGTCCATCCAGAATCCCCAACTGTGGGATGAAGGTGGCAAGATTCGCGAGACAGGGTGGTTGTTGTCTTCTCGTCTTCAGGCCTTCGTTACTCCAGCGGCTTTTCTGCTTTGCTTTCCTGATCGAGCCAGTCAGATCGTCGGTATGGAAAGTCAACAAGCGCATGAGAGGAAAACGGGGAGGGAGAGACGCGCGCACAGAGATGCTGTCGATGCTAGAAAAGGCGGCGGAGTGGCGGAAAGGGAGGAGGAGAGGAAGATAGGAGGGGCGTTGCGAGGGAATGGGAGACCGTGGACGAATGGACAGTGGACATGGTCGAGGATCCAATGCAACTCATGCTAAATGCTAATTGCTGCTGTACGCTTGCTAAGGGAAGAGGCGGACAGGCAGGGGGACATGTGGAGAAACAGACTGTGAGGTGGGGGGGGTGGAGCAGGAGGGACAGAGAGAGAGAAGGGGGGGGGGGTTAGGAGCCTTCGGGGAGAATGTCGTAATGGTTAGCCAATAGGAGCGAGGCAGTGCAACCCCCTCTAGCTCCCCTCACACTCTTTCTCTATTAACGCACATCTCTTGCTTCCTTGCACGCACATTCACATCATTCAACGCTCTGCTTCTGTCCACCCGTCTTCACTGTTTTTTATGTTTCCATTTAAACATAGCAGGAAAATAACAACATACTAACAATATTTTTTCACAAGCCTCCTACTTAAGTAC